>OY740717.1:94533796-94897989 GCA_963513945.1 Hydrotaea diabolus | reverse complement strand
CATATATACAATGAAAGATTCAACAGTTGGTGATGATGACGATGAAGATTAGGGGACGGTGACAGTTTTTCTAAAGGCACTGATAGCGAAGTGGATTTTATGGAAATAGATTCTAGTTTCTAGTTTTTAGAATTAAATGTTAATATACATGATGTAATAAAAAAAAACTTAGAAGATACATAAACCAATTTAACAAGTCGTCCTTTAAGCAAAATAATCTACAATCGTATGACTTGTCTCTGATGTTAAAAGTAGATGGAATTCACTGTCAGGCATGTAAACAAGTTCCTTCACATACATAAATGCGTTAATCGTGCATTGTTGGACTTTCAACTGAGTCCATTTACGCTCAACGAAATAGAACAATTAATGTTATAAAGTCTGACCTTAAAGCCACTTTTAGTAGCCACAACAGAATTGTCTAAAGACTGTACAACGCTCATAGAAGCTGAGGCAACACAGAATTTTTTATTTACCAATTTGAAAAAAAATATTACACATATCCAAAGGATTTGTGTGAACGGCTGATGCAAAGATTTGAGGACAGAAGAGTAAAAAATATGAATACTTTAATGATTTAATTAAGTTCGGAAAGTTTCCATTAAATGATAACGTTTTAAAATATCCATCTAGAACTGAAGCTAAGCACTACGCTAACGATTTATACAATCGACTCTTTCGCAGTGTTCTGTTGAACACGAATCAGGTAGCAGCGCTTTCTCTGATTTGGACATGAGCTACGATATTGGAAGCTCCAGTAGTTTATTCTTTAATCTGAATCAAACTATAAATTGCATACAAAATCCAAAGAAAAAAATTACAAAGGAAAGAAATACGTTAAACCATGATTTTGCATTTTTCGACAAATCAGGCAAGAAAACTGAAAAGTTAAATAATTTATATCATGCTTTGCTGACTGTAAGTCCAACATCAACCTTTTCACTTTTATCAAAAACGACTTCAACTTTTATCAAAAATAAAAAAAAAATGCCTTAAAATACTCATTTGAACTGTATTCTGTTCTTAAGATATTTTTAACAAAAAAAACTTACATTATTTGTAAACTTTCTATCGTTTTTATACTGCTTTAAATGAATTTCTGTAAATCATATCAAACGGAATCATATTTAATAATTTTTAAATGATCTCAATTCAAGAAACCTGAAACCTCATATGTATTAAATATCTCTATTTTGAAACATGTTTTGTTTCTGTTTTTTTTTTAATAAAATGTTAAAAAAAAATGCTTAGAACTTTAATATGTTTATATGTTTTTCTAATGAAAATATCCGGTTCTGCCAAAAAACAAAAACCGGGTTTTTCAAAAATTTAATTTCGGTGAAACCAGAACCGATTATTTAAAATAATCCTTTTTCAAGAGGTGCCAATGTACCCAAAAAACACGCTTGGTGCGGTTTTTGGGCTGGTGGAATCATCGGTCCATATTTTTTCAAAAATGATAATGGCCGGAATGTAACTGTGAATGGGGTTCGCTATCGCGCCATGATATCGGACTTTTTGGTACCTGCAATTGAAGGCCGTAATCTTGACGACATTTGGTTTCAACAGGACTTGCCATACAGCTGCTCATACAATGGATATATTGAGAGGTCATTTCGAAGAGCAGCTAATGTCACGTTTTCGACAGGTGAGTTGGCCGCCTAGATCGAGTGATATCGCACCTTTAGACATTATTCTTTGGGGGTTACGTAACGTCCAAAGTCTGTGCTGACAAACCAGCTACGATTCATGTTTTGGAAGCCAACATTAGACGTGTCATTAAAGCCATACCGGTCGAAATGCTCGAACGAGTCATCCAAAATTGAAATTGCAGCCAATATTTGCAGGAAATTATATTCAAAATATAAATGGCATGAAATGTATTTTTAAATTACAAATAAAGATTCCACACTTGAATTGAATTTTTATATTATTTTTGTTCTGTATTCTGTTAATGTATTTTTAAATTACCAATAAAGATTCCACACTTGAATTGAATTTTTATATTTTTTTGTTCTGAAAATATACCTCTAGATTGCTCACCTTGTATATATGTTCTTCTATATATATATATATATATATATATATATATATATATATATATATATATATATATATATATATATATACAGTATAAACTCGATAGTCCGGACCCCGCTAATCCGGATTATTCGGTAATCCTGACGGCGTTTCCCTGTACATTGCGTATTCTATAATCCGGATTCATTGCAATTCAATAATCCGGATCGATTGAAACTCAATAATCCGGATTGATTTCAACTCAATAGTCCGGATTGGTTGCAACTCAATAATTTGGATTGAATGTAAACAGTTGTATAACATGTATATATTTTTTGTTAGTCATCGTAGTATGCCTTGCAAAATACCGTTAGAATTGTGCGCTGTGAGTTGTTTATGTTGGTTGAATGGCTACACCTCCGGAGATCACAAGTTAGACGTTGTTGTAATTGGTAAGTCTCGGAACCCAAGTTCGTTTAAGAAGAACCCTCCAGTAGAGTATTATTCCTCAAAAAATGGTTGGATGACAACACATTTGTTTATGGAATGGTTTCATAAATCATTTGTTCCACAAGTAAAAATGTTTCAACAAAACAACAACTTGCCACAAAAAGCGATCCTACTCGTTGACAATGCACGTCTCATTCAAAAGAATCACTTGTCTCAGAATGCGGTAACTATAAAACCATTTTTCTTCCTCCAAATACTACAAGCCTTGTCCAGCCAATGGACCAAAATCCAATCAGATTAACGAAAATGTATTATAAAAAATCGCTACTGTGTGAAATGGTGAATGCTGGTGAGGAAGATTACACGCAGTTTTTAAAATCATTTAATCTTCAAAAAGTGCTGCATTATGCTGAAAAACTCTTGGGAAAGGTGAATGAGAGTGTGCTTAATTCCAGCTGGAGAAAACTGTTTCCAGAAAAATGGGAGTCTGAAGATGATTTGCCATTATCTGTATTACAAGAAAGGCACAATCCAGATGAAAATATATTTTTTACAGACCTGTTTCGAACTTCGTTTAACATAAATTTTAATTCGGAAGAAGTTGAAACATGGATCAATGAAGATAATGAAGATAACTCTACAATGTCAGATATTGAAATTTCCTCAGAAGACGAACAGGTGGATACAATTCCCCTAGCACAAGCGGTAAAAGCCAAGGACGCTCTTCAAGGTTTTGAAACATCAATAAAATGGGCCGAGGAAAATAATGTAGGTGTAGAAAAAATCTTAGTCCTTCACGAAATGCGAGATCTGGCTTTGGAAAAAAAACTTAGCTAATTCGCACCAAACAACAGTATTTGATTACTTCACTAAAAGAAATTAGAATTGATTTACGTTAATTTTTCAAATATTTTTTTATTTGATTGAATTATATCAACGAAAATTAATGTTTTTATTTTTATTTTTGCAATGAATTAATTTATTTTTTAATAAACACATACTTAGTATTAAACAACATATTTAAACGCATTTTCAATAAAAAAAACAACAGTTAAAAAAAACCTCGATAATCCAGAAATCTCGATAATCCGGATTGGGGTCTACAATCAATTATCCGGATTATCAAGTTTTTACTGTATATATATATATATATATATAATATATATATATATATATATATATATATATATATATATATATATATATATATATTATATATATATGTATATATATATATGTATATATATATAAATATATATATATATATATATATATATATATATATATATATATATATATATATATATATATATATAAATATATATATATATATATATATATTATATATTTATATACTTATATATATATATATATATATATATATATATATATATATATATATATATATATATATATATATATATATATATATATATATATATATATATATATATATATATATATATATGCCTCCATCACGCTTTAAAAACCGGCTATAAATGTAGAAGATATACAGAAAAAAGTAAAAAACGCGACTCTTACTTTCAATTTCGAAACTACCTTGCAATACTACTTATATTCGATGAAGAGCACACTTGTGGTGCATCAATTGGGTTACGAATTAGTACCTCATCCGCCATATTATCCGGATTTAGCCCCCAGTGGCTATGTCCTGTTTCCAAACCTAAAGAAATGGGTCGGTGGAAAGACATTCAGCTCCAACGATTAAATTATTGATCGTATTTATCCAATGATTCGTTATTTTGATTACACTAACCACACAGACATATTAGGCTTATGATAGATTTAGGATAATTAATATTTAATAAATTATTTCTTAGGCAATGACTATTTTTCACATTTTTTTCGCAACAATTTTTTTTATAAAAATAGCAGGTTGGAGGTAACTGGGTTTTAAGCTAAAGAAGACGGGGATACCGTTAATACATAGATAAGAGAGTCATCTTTGGCCAAACTTACCACTTGCTACTTACTGACAGCAACAAAAAGCGATATCTTCAAATTTCTTTTACTCTCGAAAGCGAAGGTGTTGTACGTACGTATGTGGATCCTCAAATCTAAGTTCAAAGTCCCTAAACAAGATATGCAAAGGAACGAAATGATGTTGTAACAAAAAAAATCAGGACAGGATGTTAGCTTTGGGTTTGATAGAGGAGTCTAACAGCGCTTGGTCCTTGCCGGTAGTTCTTCATAGAAAGCCTAATAAGAACCGTCTATGCTTAGATAGCCGAAAATTAAACTCAGTGACTATAGGTAATGTTTACCCTTTGGCACAGATTTGTGGGATCCTCAGTAAACTACCGAAGGCTGAATTTATAACTAGTTTGGACCTTAAAGATGCTTTTTGGCAGATTCCTCTAGATAACAACTCCAAGGATATGACGGCATTTACAATACCCGGTAGGCCTTTATATCAGCACAATGTGATGCCTTTCGGGTTATGTAATGCCCCCCAAACGATGTCACGTCTAATGGACCAAGATTATACCTCCTGCCCTAAGATCCGAAGTTTTTGTGTATCTAGAAGATCTTCTAATTATTTCGGAATCGTTCGAAAATCATCTTGAGGTTTTGCGAACAATTGCTCAACGACAACGCGACGCAGGGTTGACGATCAACGTTGAAAAGAGTAAGTTTTGTGTCTATGAAGTAAAATACCTAGGACATTTGGTTGGTAACGGGGTTATTCGCACAGATCCGGAAAAACTGTCTGCCATCACCGACTTCCCAGTTCCGCGATCTGTAAAACAACTTAGGCGATTTCTGGGAATGACAGGCTGATATCGGAAGTTTATTAGAAATTATGCTTCAGTTACTTCGCCTTTGTATGGACAGAACAAGCTCAAGACGATTTTGAGTCATTAAAGACCTATATGAGTACGGCGCCAGTCTTACATAGCCCTGATTTTTCGCAACCGTTTTTTATACATTGCGACGCTAGTAAGACTGGAATAGGAAGTGTATTGGTACAAAAGAATGCGGAGGGTGATGAAGTTCCTATCGCCTTTATGTTGAAGAAGCTAAACCAAGCCCAACCAAATATTCTGTCTGATTTCGTTAATGACAGTGGGGTCTTCGTCGATTTGACGTCCACACATTTTCAATCGAACGAGTACAAACAACTTATTGACAAAAATTAAGGAAAACATTACCAAATTGCCAGACTTGAAGATAACGGATGGATACTTGTATCGACGGACAGATCATGCTACTGGGGATCGCCTTCACGTATAAACTGTGGATTCCATCAGCAATGGTTCCTAAAGTCTTGAAAAAGGCTCATGATAGTCCTCTTTCTGCGCAAGGAGGCATCAACAAGACCTTGGAGAGAATTCGCAGGTACTACTACTGGCCAAATTTAGTTTCAGATGTCAGGCAATATGTGAATGGATGTGAAACCTGTAAATTATCTAAGTACCCTAACCAAGTGCTTAGTCCTCCTATGGGGAAAATGGCGGAGACATCCAGATTCTTTCAACTATTATACATAGACTTCTTTGGACCTTACCCCAGATCAAAGTCTGGTCATATTGGGATATTTATTGCCTTGAATCACTATTCGAAATTTCCATTTTTAAAGCCGGTCAAGAAGTTTTCATCGGATGTGGTTGTAGATTATTTGGAATCGGAGTTGTTTCCCGAGTTTGGCGTGCCAGAAACGATAGTCTCGGACAATGGGTCCCAATTTAAGTCAAATCAATTTAATGACTTTCTGAAAAGATATGATGTGAACCACATATACACTGCTGTACATGCGCCACCAGCTAATGCTTCTGAGAGGGTTAACAGATCGGTGTTGTCCGCAATTAAGTCATATGTGGACCCGCACCAGAAGAACTGGGACTCATTCCTTAGCAGCATACGTAGCTTGTGCTTTAGGATCTGCTGTTCATTTTTCGATCGGGACTTCTCCTTATTACTTATCTTTTGGTCAACATATGATAACAAATGAATCAACATACGCCTTACTGGAAAGCTAGAGATGCTGGAAGACAGATCAGTACAGTTTGATAAGGATGATTCCAGGAATATAATAGGTAGGAAGGCGGCTGATGTGAAATGCAAACAATTCGAAAAATGAAAGAACTTACAATTGAGAGGCAAGGAGATTTCCTATGATGTTGGTCAAGAGATTTCAGACGGAACTTTAAGCTGAGTAATTTCGAACAGGGCCAAATTAGCTCCAACTTTTGTTAAAGCGCACATTCTCCGCAAGCTTGGTAGTTGTTACTATGAGCTTGAAGACTTGAGGGGCCATAAAAAAAGGTACATATCACGCCAACGATATCAGACAATGATCATCTACAACTGGCTTCAGATTTCAGGTCATTGTAATTCCCGAAATCTGATCTTAGGGGAGGGTATTTGTAGTGGCACTTGTAGATTTTTTTTCTTCCTCTTTAGGTAAAACATCTCCGTATACATTTTCTTTATATTCAAAGTAAGCTTAAATGCATGTATCCTTAAGAACGTTTCAATTTCGGTTTAGTATGTGTATTTGTTTATTAGTTTGTCGTGGTGCAAAGGATGTGTTTCCGATTGCAATCTTGGGAACCCAGGTTCGAAACCCAGTGAAGTTAAACTTTTTGCTTTTTTATTTTACTCTTTTGTCTGTTTTTTGTTTGTTTGCCTATTCGTTGAAAATGATTTAGGAGTGTTGTTTCTTTGTCGCTTCGCTATTGTTATATAAGTGTGGTTAACGTCGTTAATGGAAGTTTTCGGAAATACCATAGGTTTTTCAAGAGGTTTAATCAATAGCCATTTTTCTTTGTGCAACAAGTTTCTTTAATGAGGTGTCACTCACTGATGGCTTTTTAAGCCATAAGGCCAGTTTTTTTAGTGATCATGTTCATTTGTTTTCCACGTCAAGGTAAGAATCAAGGCTTGATTTTTCTCAACATTGTTTTTGTAGTAAGTCCTTGATTTTTTTATTAGGTTCCCTGAGATAAAGGAAATAAAAAGAATCTTATTGAACCTGTGAACTCCACAGAGTAAGCCAACTCAGGTGTTCATGTACTTCGGCTCCGAATACTGAGATTTTGTTGCCAATGTGAGTTTTTTTATGTGTTGATTTTTTTTGTTACAACATCATTTCGTTCCTTTGCATATCTTGTTTAGGGACTTTGAACTTAGATTTGAGGATCCACATACGTACGTACAACACCTTCGCTTTCGAGAGTAAAAGAAATTTGAAGATATCGCTTTTTGTTGCTGTCAGTAAGTAGCAAGTGGTAAGTTTGGCCAAAGATGACTCTCTTATCTATGTATTAACGGTATCCCCGTCTTCTTTAGCTTTAAAACCCAGTACCTCCAACCTGCTATTTTTATAAAAAAATTGTTGCGAAAAAAATGTGAAAAATAGTCATTGCCTAAGAAATAATTTATTAAATATTAATTATCCCTAAATCTATCATAAGCCTAATATGTCTGTGTGGTTAGTGTAATCAAAATAACGAATCATTGGATAAATACGATCAATAATTTAATCGTTGGAGCTGAATGTCTTTCCACCGACCCATTTCTTTAGGTTTGGAAACAGGACATAGCCACTGGGGGCTAAATCCGGATAATATGGCGGATGAGGTACTAATTCGTAACCCAATTGATGCACCACAAGTGTGCTCTTCATCGAATATAAAGTAGTATTGCAAGGTAGTTTCGAAAATTGAAAGTAAGAGTCGCGTTTTTTACTTTTTCTGTATATCTTCTACATTTATAGCCGGTTTTTAAAGCGTGATGGAGGCATATATATATATATATATATATATATATATATATATATATATATATATATATATATATATATATATATATATATATATATATATATATATATATATATATATATATATATATATATATAAGTATATAAAATATATATATATATATATATATATATATATATATATATATATATATATATATATATATATATATATATATATATATATATATATATATATATATATATATATATATATATATATATATGTATATATATATATGTATATATATATAAATATATATATATATATATATATATATATATATATATATATATATATATATATATATATATATATATATATATATATATATATATATATATATATATATATATATATATATATATATATATATATATATATATATATATGCCTCCATCACGCTTTAAAAACCGGCTATAAATGTAGAAGATATACAGAAAAAGTAAAAAACGCGACTCTTACTTTCAATTTTCGAAACTACCTTGCAATACTACTTTATATTCGATGAAGAGCACACTTGTGGTGCATCAATTGGGTTACGAATTAGTACCTCATCCGCCATATTATCCGGATTTAGCCCCCAGTGGCTATGTCCTGTTTCCAAACCTAAAGAAATGGGTCGGTGGAAAGACATTCAGCTCCAACGATTAAATTATTGATCGTATTTATCCAATGATTCGTTATTTTGATTACACTAACCACACAGACATATTAGGCTTATGATAGATTTAGGGATAATTAATATTTAATAAATTATTTCTTAGGCAATGACTATTTTTCACATTTTTTTCGCAACAATTTTTTTATAAAAATAGCAGGTTGGAGGTACTGGGTTTTAAAGCTAAAGAAGACGGGGATACCGTTAATACATAGATAAGAGAGTCATCTTTGGCCAAACTTACCACTTGCTACTTACTGACAGCAACAAAAAGCGATATCTTCAAATTTCTTTTACTCTCGAAAGCGAAGGTGTTGTACGTACGTATGTGGATCCTCAAATCTAAGTTCAAAGTCCCTAAACAAGATATGCAAAGGAACGAAATGATGTTGTAACAAAAAAAATCAACACATAAAAAAACTCACATTGGCAACAAAATCTCAGTATTCGGAGCCGAAGTACATGAACACCTGAGTTGGCTTACTCTGTGGAGTTCACAGGTTCAATAAGATTCTTTTTATTTCCTTTATCTCAGGGAACCTAATAAAAAAATCAAGGACTTACTACAAAAACAATGTTGAGAAAAATCAAGCCTTGATTCTTACCTTGACGTGGAAAACAAATGAACATGATCACTAAAAAAACTGGCCTTATGGCTTAAAAAGCCATCAGTGAGTGACACCTCATTAAAGAAACTTGTTGCACAAAGAAAAATGGCTATTGATTAAACCTCTTGAAAAACCTATGGTATTTCCGAAAACTTCCATTAACGACGTTAACCACACTTATATAACAATAGCGAAGCGACAAAGAAACAACACTCCTAAATCATTTTCAACGAATAGGCAAACAAACAAAAAACAGACAAAAGAGTAAAATAAAAAAGCAAAAAGTTTAACTTCACTGGGTTTCGAACCTGGGTTCCCAAGATTGCAATCGGAAACACATCCTTTGCACCACGACAAACTAATAAACAAATACACATACTAAACCGAAATTGAAACGTTCTTAAGGATACATGCATTTAAGCTTACTTTGAATATAAAGAAAATGTATACGGAGATGTTTTACCTAAAGAGGAAGAAAAAAAATCTACAAGTGCCACTACAAATACCCTCCCCTAAGATCAGATTTCGGGAATTACAATGACCTGAAATCTGAAGCCAGTTGTAGATGATCATTGTCTGATATCGTTGGCGTGATATGTACCTTTTTTTATGGCCCCTCAAGTCTTCAAGCTCATAGTAACAACTACCAAGCTTGCGGAGAATGTGCGCTTTAACAAAAGTTGGAGCTAATTTGGCCCTGTTCGAAATTACTCAGCTTAAAGTTCCGTCTGAAATCTCTTGACCAACATCATAGGAAATCTCCTTGCCTCTCAATTGTAAGTTCTTTCATTTTTTCGAATTGTTTGCATTTCACATCAGCCGCCTTCCTACCTATTATATTCCTGGAATCATCCTTATCAAACTGTACTGATCTGTCTTCCAGCATCTCTAGCTTTCCAGTAAGGCGTATGTTGATTCATTTGTTATCATATGTTGACCAAAAGATAAGTAATAAGGAGAAGTCCCGATCGAAAAATGAACAGCAGATCCTAAAGCACAAGCTACGTATGCTGCTAAGGAATGAGTCCCAGTTCTTCTGGTGCGGGTCCACATATGACTTAATTGCGGACAACACCGATCTGTTAACCCTCTCAGAAGCATTAGCTGGTGGCGCATGTACAGCAGTGTATATGTGGTTCACATCATATCTTTTCAGAAAGTCATTAAATTGATTTGACTTAAATTGGGACCCATTGTCCGAGACTATCGTTTCTGGCACGCCAAACTCGGGAAACAACTCCGATTCCAAATAATCTACAACCACATCCGATGAAAACTTCTTGACCGGCTTTAAAAATGGAAATTTCGAATAGTGATTCAAGGCAATAAATATCCCAATATGACCAGACTTTGATCTGGGGTAAGGTCCAAAGAAGTCTATGTATAATAGTTGAAAGAATCTGGATGTCTCCGCCATTTTCCCCATAGGAGGACTAAGCACTTGGTTAGGGTACTTAGATAATTTACAGGTTTCACATCCATTCACATATTGCCTGACATCTGAAACTAAATTTGGCCAGTAGTAGTACCTGCGAATTCTCTCCAAGGTCTTGTTGATGCCTCCTTGCGCAGAAAGAGGACTATCATGAGCCTTTTTCAAGACTTTAGGAACCATTGCTGATGGAATCCACAGTTTATACGTGAAGGCGATCCCCAGTAGCATGATCTGTCCGTCGATACAAGTATCCATCCGTTATCTTCAAGTCTGGCAATTTGGTAATGTTTTCCTTAATTTTTGTCAATAAGTTGTTTGTACTCGTTCGATTGAAAATGTGTGGACGTCAAATCGACGAAGACCCCACTGTCATTAACGAAATCAGACAGAATATTTGGTTGGGCTTGGTTTAGCTTCTTCAACATAAAGGCGATAGGAACTTCATCACCCTCCGCATTCTTTTGTACCAATACACTTCCTATTCCAGTCTTACTAGCGTCGCAATGTATAAAAAACGGTTGCGAAAAATCAGGGCTATGTAAGACTGGCGCCGTACTCATATAGGTCTTTAATGACTCAAAATCGTCTTGAGCTTGTTCTGTCCATACAAAGGCGAAGTAACTGAAGCATAATTTCTAATAAACTTCCGATATCAGCCTGTCATTCCCAGAAATCGCCTAAGTTGTTTTACAGATCGCGGAACTGGGAAGTCGGTGATGGCAGACAGTTTTTCCGGATCTGTGCGAATAACCCCGTTACCAACCAAATGTCCTAGGTATTTTACTTCATAGACACAAAACTTACTCTTTTCAACGTTGATCGTCAACCCTGCGTCGCGTTGTCGTTGAGCAATTGTTCGCAAAACCTCAAGATGATTTTCGAACGATTCCGAAATAATTAGAAGATCTTCTAGATACACAAAAACTTCGGATCTTAGGGCAGGAGGTATAATCTTGTCCATTAGACGTGACATCGTTTGGGGGGCATTACATAACCCGAAAGGCATCACATTGTGCTGGTATAAAGGCCTACCGGGTATTGTAAATGCCGTCATATCCTTGGAGTTGTTATCTAGAGGAATCTGCCAAAAAGCATCTTTAAGGTCCAAACTAGTTATAAATTCAGCCTTCGGTAGTTTACTGAGGATCCCACAAATCTGTGCCAAAGGGTAAACATTACCTATAGTCACTGAGTTTAATTTTCGGCTATCTAAGCATAGACGGTTCTTATTAGGCTTTCTATGAAGAACTACCGGCAAGGACCAAGCGCTGTTAGACTCCTCTATCAAACCCAAAGCTAACATCCTGTCCAACTCAGCGTATATTAGTTTTTCTACTGCCGTTTTGCTACCGCTGTTTTATAGGTTTCGTGTTTCCAACGTCGATAACGTGGCTCAAAAAAGCTGTCTTCCCCAGACCCTTCTTCGCAAAAGATGAAAAGGTGTTAATTATAATTAACACCTTTCCATCTTTTGCGAAGGAATTATAATTATCTGATGTAATCGCTGTCGCTGATTAAAGGATAATTCCATTTGGTCAGATACCTCACCTATCATAGAAGAAAAATCCAGAGTACTAACAGAACCCAATCCTGCTGGCAGTAACTCAAAGACTAGGGACTATAAAAATAGTAATGACCTTCTAGATATTCTTAAATGTAATGGACGTCTCGACACACCCCACGATGCACTGGCTATTCCGATCGGCAGTCTTAACAGAAGAATTCAGTTTCCTATAAGGCAAACCAGACGATAAATACTCCTCGGCTACTTTACCACCAATGCAGCTGAGTGATGCTCCAGTATCCAAAAGACCCAATATCTTTTTGCCAAAGAGTATTACCTCACCATAAGGTCCTACATCATCAGGTTTGTTCAAAACTGAACAGATGAATTTTTTCCTAAAACCCCTAACTTTTTGCCAAAATGAACGCATCCTCACAGAAGACCGAGTTGGATTAGAAGGAGAATCAAAAATACGAGTCCTGGCTTTATAATACTCCTTCATTCGAACATGAAGTGGTTTGAAAGAATAATGAATCTTACTCGAGTCAGGAATTTCTTGTTTTTCGTGCAGTTCTTTATTGTGTCATTTCCGGGTAATTTGGAACTGTTTTCGGTAGAATTAGAAACGATTACGTGTGGCTTATTCAAAATATTTATATCGCTTCGGGATCCAGCGTTCTGCTGTTCCTCGGATTTCCGGATGCACCATTGTGTGCACCCGTGCGACCGTTTTTTGAACAGTTTACACAATTAGGTTTATAAACATTTGGTAGCCCACAACCAAAACAAAAGACGGTTCTATCAGCCAAACTATCATGATAACGATGACCAACTTTACGACAACTCCAGCAAGTCGAAGCTATCTCATCAATACCGTCGCTTTCTTAGACTCAACAACAATGCCCTCATTGCATTCCTGATCTATTTCAGAAATTTTCATCACAGCAGATCCATGTTTGAACGAACTGAATGCTTGTTTCCTACAAACATCTTGCAAAAAGAACTCTCTACGTCGGCATGTATAAAGAAGTTGTTGTATCGACACGATCTGAGAATTTCGTGCTGTATCTCTGGCAGAAGATTTCTACGCAATATCTCTACCAAGGTAATATCAGACAATAGCTTCGTGAAAGCTATCGAAGCTTTTATTACTCATATGATTTCTCTCCCTTATCACCTCTCTATAATCAACGTCGGTGCGGGAGTCCTTGTTCTGCTGCCTCAATGCTTGGCACATATTCGGCCACGATATATTGGTGACAGACTTATGGTAACGCCAAAACTAATCAGCAGTTTTTCCTTCGAACAAAGAACCGGCATTGTGGTAAAGCAGAGCAAAGTTTCCTTGCAAAGTCTGATTGGTTTACGCTTCAATTCGGTAAATGAACATCTTCACGAATAAGCTATTAGCACCACCAGTGAGCTTTATATTCCAATTGGCCATAATTTGCAAGACCTTATCGGGACGGATACCCAAATCGGACAATGGGGAAGTCCTGACATGGAATGGTTTAATCCGGAAGTAGCAACAAATGCATCTGAATGCCTCTGAACATTCATTCTTCCGCTATTATTATCGGGGGTAATACCTAAAAGTTGGTGAAAAGTTTGCTGTTCCACGGCAGGAAGTGTCTGCATGTGAGGAGAAGTTCGGTTAATGTTGTTTGCTTGATTGTTCGAGTTAGATGCTCCTATGTTTAATCTAGCTAGACTGGCTTCAACTGATTTCTCTACCATAGCAGTAATCTGATTACTTAAATTGGCAAACAGTTGCGTCTGTTGTCCGTAGATCACTGACGTTATAATATCTATCATTGAATCATTTTGATTTGAGTCTAACGTAGCCGCTCCAGTTATATCAGTGGAGTTGTTTTCTCCGGAAGAAAATAACGATGTATTAGCCTGTATTTCGAGCTTGATCTTGAACACGATCTCGATCACGAGCCCTGCTTTGGGATCTCGTACCCATTGGAGAATGTCGGTCATATCCGATCCTAGCATTGCAAACTGGACCGTAGGGTCTTGTTTTGTCAAACAAGTCTTATGGGAATTTTGTCCACAAAGGGTCTGATGCAATTGAGCAGCTAAACTAATGACGTTATTACAACCCTCGCAATAGCTGTTGTTGCCCTCGACCACGCCCTCAAGAATATCACCACTGTTCGCCTGCGACATGATTCCTTTTTTTCAGAAAACTCAAAACAAAAAAACAAACAACAAAGATAACCAAAATTAAGACAATGTTTTAATTTTGGTAAATTTATGCCCACGCAAGAAGAAGCGAATCCTAAGAGAATAAAATAAGATTTCTGCCTGTTTGTATGTAGAGGTGTATTCCAAACGGAAAAAGTTACCAACGCAACACAATTACAGCCGGAAATATACTTCGCTCATATGTGTGCGTAGTCGTGCGGTGACATTTATACGAGTATGTGTGTTTTCGTTGAATGTTCGAACAACCAACAATTTTCATGTAGTATGGTGAGTATACACAATACATCAAATTTAAACAGAAAATGTTGTTGAGTAAAGATAAAATCAAAAACTGTTAATATTTGTCTGCACCAATCAAATGTTGAGTTTAATATTTTTGAAATTTAAATACAGAAACAAATTTCATTATGTAATATAATTAAATTTATAAAGTTGTGACGTATTTCAACGCGTAAAAAAATATATTGGAATTATTTACTTATACATCCCAGCTTGATTCCAATTATTCCCAAATACAACCTAGTGAGTGAAAAACAATCCTTAGAGAGATAGAAGTAGATGAATAGAAATGATAGACAAAAAAGAGGAAATGGAAATCATAGAAAAACATTCACTGTATTGGATAGATGACAGGACCGTGTCATCTATTTTCTAGCTACAGTATCAGAGTAAACATGATCAGCATTCCTCACACAACGGTTAGATTTAGCGTAATTATCCACAGTCTAAATTCCTGAAAATGCTCAGAGCACTTAAAAAAGTTTACTATTAGACTAAAGGACGAATGAGGACAACTCTTATTAAAGGTTGCTATTGGAAACATGAAAGTTTTTATGGAAAGAAAATTCCACCACATAAAAGAATTCGTCGGAAGCAAGATATGTAAAAGGAAAACAAATGAGAATAGTAATACAAAAGAAAGTGTTAATTTAATAAGGCGACGCACAATGAAAATTATGTTATCCTATATAACTACATAATAATTGAATTTTCTAGATTTTCTGCTTGTGTCGGGCCCCACGTTGGGCGCCATAAAACTGTAGCATACAAGGATCAAAAGAACACCACAATGGTTTGGTTAGCCCGTCATGAGTTAAGCACGCATGGTCTCCGGCTTTATTGCTCGTCGGATGGGGGGGGGGGGGGGGGGTTCAAGCTCAAATACTAACGTAGTCACAACAACAATTTTGTTTTGCGTGCTTGAAATGGTAGAAGAAGGAAACAGGAGAGAAAAAAAGAAAGGACTACACCAGGATTCTATTATTAAGGATTGGTGATGACACAGAAGGCGTTGGTGTGTCATGCTAATTTGCCCACCCAACCTGATCACGAAACAATTACGATAAATCCAGAAAAAAAAGTATATTTTTGAGATCCCACATTTCTCCTCACCAGGTGTTTAAAGGGTTGGAATCAAATAGGAAAGTTCAGGGTTTTAAGCGAAAATCATAGTTGATTTATTTATAAAGTAAAAATTTATTTTTCAAATCTTCATAAAAATAAATTGGATTAAAGTTTAACTAGTTTTGACTTGAATGAAGTAACTCACACATCGAGCTTAAGATAATGGTTAACATCCATAAAGCAAAAAGAAGTAAAAAAAATAAATATAATTACTTAAGTCAAAGAAACAAAATATTGGTTATAAGGAGAAGGCAAATATACTACTATGACTTAAATCAATATACAAAATAAAAAAAAATTATTTTAATAAACGGGATAAGAAACAACTTTTGTGTGCATGTCAGTGTCATTTATTACCAAAGGACGAGAAAATATTAAATATTTGTTATTCCAATGCTTCGAAGAAAATGGATATAATTTTACACAATTCGGAACATTAAAATATTTCATTTTGAACAGGGATTAACCGGCTCAAGACCTCTAGCTTCTACATTTAAATAGAATACAAGTTTTTAACAAAATGGCAAAGTGACACGGATTTTCGTGGCTACACACTGTTTTTATCATGATTTCGGGTCCGTGACAACCCTCTTCAGAAAGCTTTGCTGCAATTGTTGAAAGTAAAACCGAACTCTATAAGGCCAGGCTCTCCCCAAACGAATGAGAACTACTGTTGTAAACCTTACCTTTCAAGTTTTCTTCACACAATTGCCCAAGAAAATACAACTCACTCTTGCCACCTCTAAAGAGACTCCACATCGAGAGCCATCAATAGATTTCTTTTACAACAACGTGTGTGTGTGTTGTAAAAAGAGTTTAGTTGACTATGTCAACCTGTGTGCCGTGCTGTGCATGTACGTATGTTTAGCTCGTTTGTTTCACTTCGGTCTGTTGCCTGTACACATTGAACAGGGATTAACCGGCTCAAGATCTCTTGCTTCTATATTTAAATAGAAGACAAGTTTTTAACAAAATGGCAAAGTGACATTGATTAATTACACTACTTTTATCATGATTTCGGGCCCATGACAACCCTCTTCAGAAAGCTTTGCTCAAATTGTTGAAAGTAAAACAGAATTCTGTAAGGCCAGTCTCTCCCCAAACGAATGAGAATTACTGTTGTAAACCTTACCTTTCAAGTTTTCTTCACACATATTGTATGATTTCTTAATTTTATTTTTGTATGATTTATACATTTTTCTTATATAAATTAAACGTAAATTAAACGTTCATGGATAGGTCTTTTCAAAACTTTAACAAGAGTTTCGTAGAAACAAAGTCACATCATGATCAATTAGATACTCGTACTTCAAATATGGATTACAGAAGTGATTTTCCAACTATGACGTTTTATTACAGTCGAATGTTAAGTAACATTGCGGTATGTTTTACATGTGCTCTCTTTTATTGATCATGTAATAACTTGTTTCACATTGTTATTTTTGGAACATAATGTTTTGACATTGAAACCGCGATTCTACAATCGAACAATGAGCATACATACAAACGTATACATGCAAATTGCTATAAAAAAAAAAATGCGCAGAGAGAAAGGGTTTCACCATGAAAGTTGTTTACTCAAGAACAAAACTTATATAGAATAAAAAAAATAGAAAACTTACTTGTCATACGGATCCCTCGATGAAAGGCCTTTCAAGTACAGGTGAATGACGAAGAGGGGGGGGGGGGGGGGGCTGTAGCAAAGATCAACCCCGAAATGATAATGATTGGTATGGCCTATATTAAATGCCAATGACTTTTGCACTTTTTTCTTGTTAATTTTATATTTAAATGTCCCAAACCGTATTTATCTAATGATTCGTTATTTTGATCGTACTAACCACACTGACACATTAGGCTTATGAAAGATTTAGGAATAATTAATATTAAATAAACTTTTTCTTAGGCAATGACAGTTTTTTACACAATTTTTCACATTTTTTTTTCGCAACAATTTTCTTTATAAAATTAGCAGGTTTTGCCCAACTTCACAAGAACTTTTTTATGTCTTTTTTCCTTTGTTTGCACCGACGGAAAACACTTTTTATATGTATCTTCAATGCGGAGCGTTGATCACAGCGAAAGATTATATACAGAACCACGAGTAGATTAGAAAAGCGGCAGTGCAAGTGTGAGACTATAGGCCTCTTCAATGGCTGAATACCAGTCTGTGGAGGTAATAATTTCAAAGCAAAAGAAGACGGGGGTATCGTTAATACATAGATAAGAGAGTCATCATTGGTCAAACTTACCACTTGCTACTAACAGCAACAAAAAGAGATATCTCCAAATTTCTTCTGCTCTCGGCCGGAATATTATCTTTTGAAAAAGCGAAGGTGTTGTACATACATACGTATGTGGATCCTCAAATCTAAGTTGGAAGTCCCTGAACAAGAGATGCGAAGGAACAAAATGATTTTGTAACAAATAAAAAATGAACAAAAAAAAACTCACATTAGGCAACAAAAGCACAGTATTCGGAGCCGATGTGGAGTTTCCAGGTTCAATAAGATTCTATTTATTTCCTTTATCTCAGGAAACCTAATAAAAAAAATCAAGGACTTAATACAAAACACAATGTTGAGAAAATTCAAGCCTTGTTTCTTACCTTGACTTGGAAAACAAATGAAAATGATCAGAAAAAAAACTGACCTTATGGCTTAAAAAGACAGCACTGAGTGACACCTCGTTAAGAAAACTTGTTGCACAATGAAAACTTCCATTAAGGAAAGCGCGACATACCAACACATCCATTCCTTTCCAAAGCCAATATGTCTCCATGTAACGTATATATGCATGTGCTTAACCACACTAATATAACAATAGCGAAGCGACAAAGAAACATCACTCCTTAATCATTTTCAACAAATTGGCAAACAAACAAAAAACAGACAAAAGAGTAAAATAAATAATATTAAATAATAAAGTGCTTTAATAATATATTACTGTGGATTAGAAAATTATATCAGAGAATACACGGATACAATTATTCATTGGTCAGATCAATTTTGGAAAGCAAGACATTTTCCATATTCTAGAGTATTACTCCAAGATTCAATTAAATACTCGTAGTTGAAAAACTGTATACATAACACGTTACTTCTGTTTATTTCTCTTAACCATGTATGGGACAGCAAAGCGCACTGGGCTTCAGATTGATATGTACAAAAACCATTCCTTTCTTTTGATTTCATACCTTTTTTTGAATATCCCTGTAATAGCTTTATACAATGTGAAAACGGTTTCAAAAAAATAAATTCTAAGATACTGCCGAAACAAATGTCTTCGTTACGTTTCACGGTATGGAAGTAAGTATCATCTTAGTTAATAAAATACCAAATTCCGCGATGAGTGTCACATTTTCTATGTGCGATTATATTCATCCACCTGAGGATGGAGTGTTTCCAAAATCTGTCATTCTTTGAGTTTTTTGATTTGTTGTGATCATTTGTTGATATTACTTTTGAACGAGGAATTACTCCACAAGCTAATAAGATCAGGTTCGTTGTTGTTTGTCCTAGAGGGAAGGAAAAGTAAGTCAGCGAATTTAAAGCAAACACATCATCGTTCGGTAGACGCATTTAATTAGTTATACAAAAGCCCACAGGGCCAAAAAAAAACCGTATTACTTAGCAATACATTCCCAAATAGACTTAAAAACTAAAATAAATTTTAATAATAAAAAAATGTATATATATATACTTATAACACTGTGGAACATTTTTGGGGTTATTGTCTGGGGGTGAGAAATTCCAAGTCAGGGTGATGGTACTAGGTCAGTATATTAAAACCCTCAAAGGGTTTTGCGATCGTATGTGCCAACATTTTACAACTAAGCGAAAAAACATCAAGATAAGGAAAAAATGTAAAAGGTCATAAAAAAAACTGGCACATACGAACGCAAAACCCTTTGAGGGTTTTAAAATACTGACCTAGTACCATCACCCTGACTTGGAATTTCTCACCCCCCAGATTGGCTGTTGTACTGTGTAATTGATAGCAAACTTAATTCATCATATTGATTCTTCATTGTAGAAGTTATGGTATTTTGCGTAGGTTGTATTCGACTAACATTTATTTACCGCCATGGGTTTTGTATGGACTAGAGGTGGTGTCGGGTACAGTCGAATATAATTAGCTTATATGTACTGTAACTCGGTTTGTAATAATGTTCATAGGCGTGAACATGTATCTGCGTTTGTTAGAAGTTTTTAAGAGTGTCATTTACTGAATATGTTAATCATAGGATTTTATTTCAGTTCTATAAGGCAGAGTTTCTTAAACTAGGACCCCCAAAGGGGTCGCGAAAAAATTGTGAGGGGTCACAAGAAACAGCATTTTATTCCTTGATTTTATTAACGCAATAAGCTTTTCCTCCTTTTGAAACTATTTTTTTCGAATTTATTTATTTTATGTATGTATTTGAAATTGTATTTGTTATGTTTCTCCGTGCTGAAAGGCTAATTTGGAGTTCTCGTACGTACGTTGTACGATTGCTCAGTCATTTTTGTCTGTGCATGCGTCTCTTTTGATGTCAACTCAACGACTGAAACTGAGAGAGTAACAATACGTCGTTATGGCGACAATATAAATGAAGACTTTCTATTTAGTCGGCCACTAGATGGACATACAACAGGTGAAGATGTATTTTTAAAAATGGATGATTTTTTTAAAGAGAATGATCTAAAATGGAGTAATTGCGTTGGCGTATGCACAGATGGGGCAGCAGCGATGACGGGAAGGCATGTCGGATTTATATCTAAAGTTAAATCGGTTGCTAATGCACATATTACTTTTACACATTGCATGATTCATCGCGAAGCATTGGCTGGCAAAAAGGTATCTTTGGATCTAAACTCGGTTTTACAAGTTGCAGTTAGGATCATCAACTTTATTAAAAGCCGTGCCTTTAATACGCGCCTGTTTGTTAATTTCTGCAAAGATATGGGTTCGAAGTATGAAAAGCTTTTGTTGCATTCAGAAATTAGATGGCTGTCAAGAGGGAGAACATTGAGACGCTTGATGGAGTTGAAACATGAGGTAATGCTGTTTTTAGCGCAGAAAAACTCAGCTGATTCTGAACTTTTTCATAATGAGCAGTGGATGTGCAAATTATCTTATTTGTCAACGATTTGTGAACGAACTAAATTTGTCTCTTCAGGGGACGTATACAAATATTTTTAATTTGGGCAATAAAATCCAAGCATTTGTGAAAAAAATAAATGTATGGAAAAATTTAGTAACAAATGACAGATTTGAAATGTTTTCATACACGAATGATTTTGTTACTGAAAATAATTTGGATTGCAATATTATCAAGACGGTTATAATTGATCATTTGGAATCTTTGGAAAAACAATTCAAGAAATATTTTCAGCCAGATATTAACAGTCATTTTGATTGGGTGCAAAAACCATTCAATGAATCAATTCAAAACATCACACATCTTCCATTAAAAGCTCAAGAAGAATTCGCGGAACTTTCGAGCGATACAAATTTAAAGCTAGAATTTGCTCAAACAAACTTAAATTCTTTTTGGATCAATGTTAAAGACGAATTTCCAATACTCTCCGACTTAGCGATCAAAATGCTACTGCCATTTGCTACCACATACTTGTGCGAATCAGCGTTTTCAACGCTTGTTGTAATTAAATCAAAAAATCGTTCTTGCCTTACCAATGATGAAACAGCCATGAGACCTGCGCTATCTGAAATAATCCCGAGATTGGATCTACTCTGTAAATCAATGCAAGCACACCCATCTCATTAATTATACACTTATTTTTTATTTTTGTTTCTGAATTTTGAATTAGTTTTAATTTATACATGTACATACATAATTATTTTTCGTTTGGTTTCTGAATTTTGAAATTAATTTGATTTTTTTTAATATAAAATTTATAGTAAATATGATAATCTGTATATATTTTTATTATTACTTTCTATATAAAATCATTAGAACATGCATTTTCAAAATTAAATTATACTTTCTTGGGGGTCACTAAAAATTTCGTATTACGAAAATGGGTCACATACCAAAAAAGTTTAAGAAGCCCTGCTATAAGGTAATTAATCGTGGTGTGCCTGTTCCACTGGCAGTTCATTCTGTTCTTCGTACTCTAGTAGGAATACTCAAATCGTTATACCTAGAATTTTTGATTCCATATTTGAAAAGTCTTTTGTTGTTCGAGTAGCCAGATGCTGGAATCAATTGCCTATTGAACTGCGAGTTTTTTCTCACTCTAATAATGCCTTTCGTCTTAAACTCTTTGATTGCTTTATATCAGTTACACCTTAATAATTATGTTCATAATTTCATTTTTATTTTCATGGATATAAAACATGTTTGCCAACCACATGTCTAAGCATGGTTTGTACAAATCTGGACTATATTTCTATTTTTTTTAGTTCTACTTGATATAAATATGGCTGGGGAGCCAATTGCGTTAAATTACACAGTACAACAGCCAATCTGGGGGGTGAGAAATTCCAAGTCAGGGTGATGGTACTAGGTCAGTATATTAAAACCCTCAAAGGGTTTTGCGTTCGTATGTGCCAGTTTTTTTATGACCTTTTACATTTTTTTCTTATCTTGATGTTTTTTCGCTTAGTTGTAAAATGTTGGCAAAAACGTAGTTTGACATAACTCGAGAACGACTAGTTCGATTTTGCTGAAATAAATCAACATTTTTGCAATTAGAAATCAATTTTTTTTAAAACATATAAATCCCAAACGGAAAAACGTGTAGAGTCTTATAACGAGTCACGTAAAGTCACATAACCTATAAACAAAATGCGACATAGATCATAGAAATCGATTAACGCGTTCTGCTTTTATTTACAATTAAGTAACTTCACCCCCCAGACAATAACCCCTAAAATGTTCCACAGTGTTATTTATGTTACGTAATTGTGTTGCCATATCACATTTTTCAGATTTATTGCATTTTTCTAAAAAAAATCCTACTAAATTGTATAGGCGAAAATACCAAATGCCAACAAACCCAAATAAATGTAAAAAATACAAACAGATAAACAAAACAAACAAACAAATTTTTCAAAAAAAAAATATACAAATTATTACAAAAAAAAAAAAACAAATTTTTCACAGCAAAACAAAAAATACTGTGAAATCCGCCAGTGTACTTGTGGGAGGTCACCTTTAAGCAGAGCTTCCATTTTTGCTATCCATTTTTATTTTGTTGTTTTGCTTTCTCAACTCGTTCGAGCTGGAGAAACAGCATTTTGTAAAAAAAAACGGTTACGTGTTCTTTAGATTTGTCGATCGACTCATCGTTCGCATAGAATGTGATGAGAAAAACCCAAATCATATTTCTTTCGTGTACGAAGCAAACGAATAACAAAGCCGTTTTTGTTGGTTTGGTCTATAATTTTTTACATTATATGCTGAAAAAAGTAATTATCGATTTGTTTTGCAAATAAACTTACCACAAATAGAACAATTAATGTCGGACTTGCAGCGGCTATAAACTCCACGCTTTCTAGCTCTTGAGTTTGATGTAGCATTACCTGAAGATGCTGCGGAATCACCTGATGCTGTATGAATATCAGTCAATAACTGTTGTTGAGGTAATCTACGCCGTTTCATTATATGTGCATACGAGTAAGCCAAAGAGAGTACTTGTTGTCGAAAAACTGTGGTCACCTGCGATTTCGATCAGATGGTGTCCATGAAGCATAGATTTCAGAAAAAAGTATGTACGAATTCAAAGCAGATATATCAATTATTTTAGCGAATACAATATTCGGCCATTTTTTTTTTTGCGATTTTTGCGTTTTGTGGTGTAAAAGCCAATCATTTGGTCCGCAGTATCTATGCCTCATAAGAGATATGAAGCATAAGAAATTATAGAGAAACAAAAAATAGCATATCGAATTGTTATAAAAAACAATCTACGGTATTTTCTTTGACCCACACTCATCAACTACAGCCTCTCTCTGCATTGTACTTATCAATATCGTTGCTTTGTTTTTGTGACTTATGTATGATAAAAATGTCGATATATCATTGGAAGCAAATGTTGACTTAAACAGGGTGTCCGCCGGAAGGTATACTACAGGGTGTCCGTCGGGAAGGTATACTACTTTGTTTTTTAATAATTTTGATTAAATGAAAGAAAATGCATCTTATACTGATAAATGTTTTATTTAATGTCGGCAATTATGTATGGAATACAATATCAGATAAATGTCTGCCTCTGTTAGCCTCACAAATGCGAGTCCTTCCTTATAAGCACATTTTCATTACATTCAGCACTGCGACGAATTGAGGTTGATGGATTGTTTTGAACACTTGCTTGATCAGCAATAATTTATTCAGCCGATCTTGCATTATGTTGTGGTCCATGCCTGGGCCTATCAGCTACAGGCACTCTTTCTTCGAAACCATCCACTACACGATAAATAGTGCGTTGTGTTGGCACGTTGTTTCTTCCAAAAATTTCACGTAACTTTCTCATCGTCACAGTATTTTGATAAAATGTTTAACGATTTATGGAATATTATTCTATAATAAATTTGCCACGTTTCTACTTCACGACTACCAAATTTGAACTGTCAAGACTAATGTTTACTAAAATGTCGGCAAAACAGTCATCAATTTCAGAGCGAAGAATGTTTTGTTTTTACGTACTGTTCCCACATAATTTAGTGTTGTGATTGATGCGCTTAAATCAAATAAAAATGTAAAAAGCGATTTAATAAATACTTATGACTTAATTGAATGAATGCCGGTAGAAAAAGAATATAAAAAGATAAAGTAAGAAGAGATCAAAAAAATGTAATGTCAAAATGACAATTATGGATTTACATGCATCAACATGCATCATATGTCATTACAATACATATGATGCATGTTGCCACCTTCCAAAACGTCCTCTTAACATGTAGCTTATTTAGGATGAGTGGCCAAGTCCTTCTAAACATTTTTCATTAATTGTTCTCGGTAAGGCCTTTTTCTTTTATCTGCCACCATTTGTTGCGTCGGATTATGACAAAGCTGAAGTAATCCTTAACTTACAGATTGGCGCACAAAGTGATATTTAATGTCGATATGATTCGTACGGGAATGAAAAACTATGTTTTTGGCTAAAAACAAAGCACCTTGATTATTAAAACAAAAATTTTAACATCATTTGACAAATCCATATGTAATTCTATAAGAAAGTCTCTTAGGTAAAAAGCTTCTTTGGCAGCCTCTGCCAAGCTTACGTATTCTGCCTCTGTTGAAGACTGTGCAACTGTGCGCTGTTTTTGTGATTTCCAGGTTATGCGGCACCAGAATATAGGAAAACATAACCAGTATATGGGCGACGGTCGACAGTGCAACCTCCCCACTCAGCGTGAGAACAGCCTATGATAGACTTATCAGTCCTTTTGTAGTTCAATCCTTTTTCAATAGTACCAGCTATATAGCACGAAGTTCTCTTAGCAGCACACCAATGATTCCAGTTAGGATTGTTAACAAATTGCGCAAGTCGACATACAGAATTGATATATCGGGCCTTGTAGCTACCGATAGTTACATCAATGCCTCAATCAACTCCCTATACGGATAAATACTCGTATCTCCCTCTTTGTCTGGCTCCGTAATGACTTGCTCAGTTATTTCGGCAGGTGTTTTAACTGTATTGCTATTTGCAATTCCTTAATATAATTGTTCTGCCTTAATACGATGGTATAATTCACTTGATGAATTTCTAGCTCAAGACAATAGGAAGCCCGACCATGGAATTTTATATCAAAATAATTTGAAAGTTGAATTCGAATGGCCTCTATGGTTGTTACATCTTAAGCTGCAACGAGAAGATCATCAACAAAGACTAATATGAGTACTAACTTGCCTTCAAGATTACCACGGAAGAAACATGGTTCGTTTTCAAGCGATTTATATCCCATTCCAACAAGCTTATTGTTCAGTTCCACGTACCACTGCCTTCCAGCCTGATTTAGCCCACATAAAGCTTTGTTAAGTCGGCATGGATTTCCACCATTGTGCAAATCCTTAAGCATTTGTCTTGTCTGTACAACAACATCAGAATTTTTGCCACAGCTCGCAATAATTCTTTCCAACATTTCAACCAACATTACAGGTACTTTCATTATCACCTTTTCCTTCAAAATGCGATACGCTATGAGATACGCTGTTACAACATAAAATTGCCATATTATTAGACACGTTGTACTGCCAAAGCTAACACCCGCAAAGTGTCAAGGGTTTAAAACATTACCTCGTGAACTAGCCGCCATTGCCACAACACTTCCTGATGATTGTTTCCGTGCCTCACTTTCTTTAATAATTTTAACCTTCAATGCCTCTGCATTCGGCAACTCATCTCTGGTTTCAATCAGTGTTTGAAATGGCTCTTGTGCGCGCACACGCACTGGTAAATGCGCTTGAGTTTTGAAGTGTGTGTGCGAAACAACTGCTCGGCACTTTGTAATGTTCTGAGCATGTCACACATGAATTTCCCTCGACAAAACCAACGAAGAGCAACACAATTGCGTGGCTCTTTTGGTTGCGTGCTAGTCAAAGAGCTCGCACTTGTTGCGAGGGAAAGAGCAACATCGGCTGCACAGTTCTTTCGCATTTCGTGTTCTGGCATGAAAAGGGCGAAAATAACATCGGCAATACATGTTGTCAACATAAACCATTTATCGACATTTTAGCGATTTTTATTAGTAATTAAAAGCGTTGGTGCATTTGTACGTAATCTCTTCACACACAAATCAGAAATTGTCATTTCTTCGGCACTATTCGACGCTTTAAAAAAATAAAAACACATTTCTGCATATTTTTGTATGCCCAATACGGTCACATCATCGCCGATTTTTTTTTTTTTATACTATGGGTATTCACTTCAGAACATTCCTCTCTAGGAATATTGTAAAATTGTAATTTTATATGTTGAACAACAACAATCCAAAAATATTTGACAGAAAATTGTTTTTGTTTCTAATATATATTTCCACATTTACAATTTTCCTAGAGAGGAATGTTTTGAAGTGAAAACCCCTACTATGTTCTTTTTTTCTTTTCCATAATTTAATTAATTTTTTAAATGAATTTAAAATGAAATTTTTACTCAACCTGGTGACTTTGGCTCTTACTTAACTAACTATAAATAATTGTAATGAAAGGCTATCTTTAACTATACCTTGATGAACTACAATGGATTTATTTGACAAAATTAAAACTGCAGATTCAAAAATACATACTTCGTATTGATCATACAATACGAATACATTCAAATCTTAACATGTAATCGACTTAGCACAAATTACAAACAACGATAACATTTTGTAGATTTACAGTAATGGGTTTGATTTCAACAACAAAAAAGATACATGCAATGAATATAAGAGTTTAATTATAAAAAAAATCGCATATTGACGGTTTTCAAACCAACATGTATGACAACACTTCAAACAACACGAACTTTTTTTTATTGACTACACACGAAGCCCGAAGTGCAAATAAAAAGAAAATAACCTTCGTTCTTAAAATTGCTGCGCACATCAACGGTTGCGCTCGGTAAAAGGGCACAGCCATTTACCTTTTTGAAGAGCGCTCTTGTGTGCTGTGCCGCGTTCGCTGCCGTGCGCGCGAGCATTTACTATTTGTATACACTGGAACTTCAATCGAAAAGAGTTTGAGCGAGAGTTAAAGAGCGATTTCAATCACTGGTTTCAATGGCACAGCGGAAATTTTCAAACGATGTTGGCAAGCTTTACAGTGCATAATGGAAAGCAAATCACTATGTATTTGTACATTTATACTTTCCAGTTTATCGGTCGATTAAAGAACTGTGCAATATGATCTTTCACATAAGTTCCTTCTTCTCACTTGTGCAACATCATCACCTTTTTATCCATATTCACCCAGGTGCTTACTGCTTCAGCATCTTTTGCCTCCGGCTTCACATTCGTTCCGTTGATATAGTCCCACAAATCATTTTTTTATCAGCAACGCCTTCACTGGAATGCTCCAAGTCTCATAGTTCTCCTTTGAGAGAACTATGACACTTGAGTGACGAGCTTTGGACTTAATTTGAAGCCATTTGGTTTTCGGCTCTAAAAGATAAATCACTATCAAAATTGTTTTTAATGATATATTTTATTTAAGGCTTCTGGGCCTATAACCTGTTGTGATTGTTGCTATTAAATCAAATAAAAATGTAAAAAGCGATTTAAGAAATACTTATGACTTTATTGAATGAATGCCGGTAGAAAAATAATATAAAAAGTGGAAGTAAAAAGAGATCAAAAAAATGTAATGTCAAAATGACAATTATGTATTTACATTGTAATGACATATGATGCATGTTGCCACCTTCCAATAGTTAGTTTCCTTTCATGTAGTTTTTTCCAGATCGCAACTTGAAAAGAAATTGTCACCAAGTATATTTTGCCCAAGCCTTCCGTTAACTCCAATACAATGCATCGTCCTTGATTCTGTTCAGATTTTTACGGCATAAGCTGCCGAAGAGAACACCGTCCCCTAAATGCCACAAGTTGCTTGTCAATGGTCACGTTTTCATGGCAGTTGTAAAACATTGGAAAAATAAGTTGCCAGCAGTCCTACAATTCCCGAATAGGAGCAAATATATCGTTACTACCAATTTGTCTTCGACTTGAAACATCGCCGAAACGTAGGGCACTTGTAATCATTCAAAAAGTATCTTTAGACATAATTGATCGGAAAATGGGGAGACCAAATGATGCTTCAAAAAACCATGAACGTCTTCGTTTTTTTACTGCCATAAAGAAATTATGTATTAGTAAATTATTTTACTGAAGTAACAATGTACACACCGATATACGCCTGCAGGAATGAGTACACGCAATGTGTCTTGATAAAAATCTTTTCATTTGTCCCCACGTTTGATTCTGCGAAACTTATTAGTATTCTCGATGACAATTCTTTCTATTAGTGTATGAAAATTCTTTTTTAATCTCTAAATATTTTCTAATCTAACAGCATTATATTTATTAATCTAATCTATTTTTTAATCTAACCTGTGGTACCGGGTCAGCATAATTGAATTTGAAACAAGCGAGCTTTTTTACAGTTTCTAGGCCTCGTTGGTCATAACCACAAATATGTGAGAATCAATATTAAAGTTTATGAAATAATCAGTACTCAGACATATTATATTCGAGAACTTATATTCAAAAAAGTGTTTAAAAGAAGCAACTTCTCAGCTTTCTAGGGACCGATCTATGAACCATGGTATTAATTTAATCAAAACGTAAATTTAAAGTCATATTTGGATTCTTGAACAAATTTCAATGATCTAGATATCCATATAGTCGCAGCAGACATAGTCGAAGCGGTAATATATTGTCCTTGGTCATTGTGCTTTGTTTTTGCTGTTGTGACACGGATGATTTGTTGGAGCTGATTAAAGTTTTAATATTGCCCTAGACCACCTCGATTAATCGTGCGTTGGTTTACGCAATTATGGCCCGAACTGTCCTTACTAGCATATTGTTGCATTACTCCGCCAGCATAAACAATATTGCAGGTTTCTGCTCCCTTCATATTGGGATTGTCATCCACACTCACCGGCCTCCATCATGCAGGTTAACAGTATAAGCCATACTCATTTGAGCATTAACATAAAGATTGATACCTGCACGGACTTTTCCTGTGGCCCTTGTGGTTTTGTCATTGCCACTTGGTTCTACTTATTCCTGAAACTTTCTGGTTAGGTGCTTCGCTGACAATTGTAAAAAAATTTAAATTCTCACGAAAGTAATAAATTCGACAAAAATTTTCCAATGAAGTTTAAAAAGTACTAATTTTATTTTTCACCGACTGACTGGTGTGTTCCCCGAATTACTACACAAAGATGACGCCCTAAAGGACCTTGTGGAAAGTCTTCCTTATCCACTCAACCATATTTTTTTTTTGCTCGCAATGAAAAGGCGTGCTATATCAAAAATGTAGCAGTTAGTTTTGTTGAATATGTCGTCCGCTTTAGGTCCCGACGTCAGAACTGTGCAGTCATTAGCGAACACTCAATTTTAACACCGACTGGTGTTGCAGGAATGAGAGGTGGAGGCTGAGCAGTGCCGTTTTTACTGGTCAAAACTCTGTAACTGTTGATAACGATATTTTAGTAATTTATTTTCTGATAGTAAACTGTGCAGTCATTAGCGAACGACTCAATTTTAACACCGACTGGTGTTGCAGGAATGAGAGGTGGAGGCTGAGCAGTGCCGTTTTTACTGGTCAAAACTCTGTAACTGTTGATAACGATATTTTAGTAATTTATTTTCTGATAGTAAACTCCTTTAGCTTTTCTCCAGTTCCAATTTATATAAAACAGGTTTAGTAGTTATTGACAAGTTCAAGGTCAAATATTATCTTTTGAATTTTTCATATTTATCATCAAAATGTGTGTTTTTTTTGTTTTGTCATCTTCTTTGGTAATTAAAGGAAGTTCATAGGTTGATAAATGAACCAATTCAATAATAAATTTTGAAAAATTAAAAAATAATTTTCCCCAAAAAACAAATTTTCCTTGATCTTTAAGCGAACTTTTTTAATGTTCCTTTTGTTTTCCTTTAAAAGGTTGTAGCAAGCGTTGAACTGTATGATTAAGCTAGGTCCTGAAATTATATCTCTGCCGAGGTCGGTGTGATTGCTGTTGTTGTAACAATATATGCGGTATTGTAAGTTTTACTCACTATGAGGAATCTGCTTCAATATCCTGGTGAAAGAAACACGCAGTTTGAACTGAATGCGTCCAAAGAGAACTGGGGGTCAGGTGACTTCATCAGCCTGACTGTCGTTCAAGCCTGCCTCATAGTTTGGATAATATAACCGCTCTCTTTTGTACAGCTGGAACTATCTCGATAGATTATGAAGATCGTACCTGAACTGCCTGGGCGGAGGCGTCCTGATTGAGAAGGTGGTTGGGTTGACTACTTCAAAGGCACCCACGCAGATACTACTTAGACAACAATAAATTGTGTTTGCACACGAAAAGGACTTTCGTCTCCTCATGCAGATGGTCCTCAAAAGACACAGGGCGGCATTCTGGTAAGAAGGAACTGTGTCGTATTCACGTTCACCGACATCACCGGCGTTGCGTAGTTCACAGCAGACCAACCTATCGCTTTATAAGAGGTCAACAAGGTTTCTTTGTCGACACAAGTACTGCCGGCAAGTGATTTGAGGTCTAATTTGACCACAAGGATCTCGGTTAGTTGGTAGTAGAGATGTTGACGTCATAGTCTTTCACATATAGTGTAAACCCACCTCTGCAGCATTTAGATTCCGTTCGGACTAAGCGCCTTTGAATTGCGCTGCGGCTGACATGGGCAACTTCGCCAATGGTAAATTCAGGTGGTACCTCTTTTACTCGAAGAGCGCGGATACGCCGCAATCTTCTACTTTTTGTCTTATCGCTCTTTGGGTGCTCACTAAAAAGTCGATTAAAATAACTTCGCACCGCTTCGGATATGTAACTTTGTTGTCACAAAACGTGACGGTTGTCCGATCATCCTTTCTTTCGAGTTAGAGAGTGATTTGACCGTTGTCCATAATTTACAAATTTCAGAACTTAATTACACTGCATTAAGTGACCTAGCCATCTGTACCGCTTATTCTCGTTGACCAACCTACTGATCTCTAAGTGGAGATTTCTAATTCTAGGGTCAGTAGGGTTGGAGCGACGAATGTCATCACGCTCATCTACGAGTCCCGTTACCTCTGCTGAGAAATTTGGTCGCGTCTCGGGAAGTCGATCAGCAGGAATATGGCGAATGGCTGCAGCGTTGATGAAGGCTCGGAACTTCTTCTCGGCTACCCAAACATCCAAGAATATAGGTTGATTACTAAAGCTGTTGTTGGAGGCTTCTCTAAATGCATCCCAATCAGTTTTTTTAATGAGCTACGTACGGCGTTCAGAGATGTAGGATGGTCTGTTGATGGAGAGGATGTGAAGATGGTCTGATCTGGCAAATAACGCGGGACACAGTTAGCAACTGCCGGGATGTATACTGAACGATTAGGATCGTATTTTCCCAACCGGCAGTGATGTTTTGAATATTTTATATAATTAAACTCCACTGCTGAAAAGTTCTTGTAAGGTAGTGTAACTTAACACGTGCACCAAGCGAAACAATTAAAAGACAAACGATCGACTCAACTCCAAAACTAGCAATGTTTTATTTATTGCAAATTAAAGACAGACAAGCGACGAAACTAGACTACACAACAACAAAACCCCTGCATGTCTCTCCATTGTCTATGCTGTTGTATAAGTATATGCATTCGTGTGTTTGTAATCACTTGTTGCTAACAGAGTTAGAAAAGGCAACTAAACAACGATGAAATGTTATCTATCTTTCTATTCCCTTGTTGACTGCTTTGCTGTGGTTGCGATCAGCGCAAGCAGGGAAAGCATTGGCGGGGCAGAGACAACTGGAGGACCGACATGCACAGTTAGGAACAAATACAAATTAACTAAATTACAATTATATTCATACGCTGACTTAACATACCGGCCCAAGTGAGAGGACACTTTCTTTTAACAATAAAGTGAGTTTGTGGACAGGTCGACGTATGATTCCTCTTATAGTTTTAATATGGGCTACGCTTATTCGACCAGTCTGCCTAAGTACCAGTTTTGTGGGGGAATGTTATCTTCATGCACCAAAACTAACGCACCAACCGCAATGCTAGAATTCGAGCTAGTCCACTTGATTCTAACTTGAAGTTCGTTGATGTACTCATGAGGCGCTTATCTAACCCCAATGTTCCAGATTGTTTATGTTTTTCGATGAGACTTCTCGTTCAGGGAGAGAACGTAGAGCACTGCCTGTTATAAAATGGACTGGAGTCAGTGCTTCGAAGTCGCTGGTGTCAGATCATTGGAGATATTGGTCTCGAATTCAATAGTGATTTCTACTACAGCAGTGACTAGTTTCTCGTAGGTTGGGCGAATGTTTAAGAGACTCCCAATTAGGTGACACTTGGCTGACTTGACGATTATATGAGTTTGATTCTGGGCGAATAGAAAGGTTTTAAAATCCTTCAGCTTGGTGTTTGCCCCCACAAAGTTGATGCCGTTGTTGCAGAATATATCAGTAGGTAAACCTCTTCGACCAATCATCCATATGAGAGCGGCGATGAAGGCATCTGTGGACAAGTCAGAAACGCCTTCGATGTGGACAGCCTTTGTTGCGAGACATACGAAGACATCGACGTATGTTTTTTATGGTATTTTTCCTCTGATACAAAGATGTGTGTTTACAGGGCCACAAAAATCACCATCTTGCAAGTTCTATGGACGGATTTAGGCGGTCAGCAGGCAAATTTGATATCATATGTTGAAGCAATTTGGGAAGATAATGCATGCACTGGGACAAAATTATTATCCTTGTGCAAAACAATTGGATGTTTCTGTGCCTCAGAAATTTCAGCCAATTCTTATCGGCCTCTCACCTTAAGAATTTATATGCCGTTTGAAGCGTATATGACTGAGTTGAGACATTTTAATGGCCCTCAGGATCCCTTTTTAGGCTGTACGCATGATGCCATCTTTAAAACACTGTTGTTGTATGTGCCAAAAATAAACAGCGGCCCGTGTTCTAATTCCTGAGGCTGTAAAGATTAATCCATCTTTAGACATAATTGATCGGAAAATGGGGAGACCAAATGATGCTTCAAAAAAACCATGAACGTCTTCGTTTTTTTACTGCCATAAAGAAATTATGTATTAGTAAATTATTTTACTGAAGTAACAATGTACACACCGATATACGCATGCAGGAATGAGTACACGCAATGTGTCTTGATAAAAATCTTTTCATTTGTCCCCACGTTTGATTCTGCGAAACTTATTAGTATTCTCGATGACAATTCTTTCTATTAGTGTATGAAAATTCTTTTTTAATCTCTAAAAATTTTCTAATCTAACAGCAATATATTTATTAATCTAATCTATTTTTTAATCTAACCTGTGGTACCGCGTCAGCATAATTGAATTTGAAACAAGCGAGCTTTTTTACAGTTTCTAGGCTTCGTTGGTCATAACCACAAATATGTGAGAATCAATATTAAAGTTTATGAAATAATCAGTACTCAGACATATTATATTCGAGAACTTATATTCAAAAAAGTGTTTAAAAGAAGCAACTTCTCAGCTTTCTAGGGACCGATCTATGAACCATGGTATTAATTTAATCAAAACGTAAATTTAAAGTCAAATTTGGATTCTTGAACAAATTTCAATGATCTAGATATCCATATAGTCGCAGCAGACATAGTCGAAGCGGTAATATATTGTCCTCGGTCATTGTGCATTGTTTTTGCTGTTGTGACACGGATGATTTGTTGGAGCTGATTAAAGTTTTAATATTGCCCTAGACCACATCGATTAATCGTGCGTTTTTTGTTTTGTCATCTTCTTTGGTAATTAAAGGAAGTTCATAGGTTGATAAATGAATCAATTCAAAAATAAATTTTGAAAAATTAAAAAATAATTTTCCCCAAAAAACAATTTTTCCTTGATCTTTAAGCGAACTTTTTTAATGTTCCTTTTGTTTTCCTTTAAAAGGTTGTAGCAAGCGTTGAACTGTATGATTAAGCTAGGTCCTGAAATTATATCTCTGCCGAGCTCGGTGTGATTGCTGTTGTTGTAACAATATATGCGGTATTGTAGGTTTTACTCACTATGAGGAATCTGCTTCAATATCCTGGTGAAAGAAACACGCAGTTTGAACTGAATGCGTCCAAAGAGAACTGGGGGTCAGCTGACTTCATCAGCCTGACTGTCGTTCAAGCCTGCCTCATAGTTTGGATAATATAACCGCTCTCTTTTGTACAGCTGGAACTATCTCGATAGATTATGAAGATCGTACCTGAACTGCCTGGGCGGAGGCGTCCTGATTGAGAAGGTGGTTGGGTTGACTACTTCAAAGGCACCCACGCAGATACTGCTTAGACAACAATAAATTGTGTTTGCACACGAAAAGGACTTTCGTCTCCTCATGCAGATGGTCCTCAAAAGACACAGGGCGGCATTCTGGTAAGTAGGAACTGTGTCGTATTCACGTTCACCGACATCACCGGCGTTGCGTAGTTCATAGCAGACCGACCTATCGCTTTATAAGAGGTCAACAAGGTTTCTTTGTCGACACAAGTACTGCCGGCAAGTGATTTGAGGTCTAATTTGACCACAAGGATCTCGGTTAGTTGGTAGTAGAGATGTTGACGTCATAGTCTTTCACATATAGTGTAAACCCACCTCTGCGGCTGGGGGAGAGATTTAAGCGTCTTTGCTACTGGCGAAAGCAAGGGGCTCGACCTGCATGCATGCACTGGGACAAAATTATTATCCTTGTGCAAAACAATTGGATGTTTCTGTGCCTCAGAAATTTCAGCCAATTCTTATCGGCCTCTCACCTTAAGAATTTATATGCCGTTTGAAGCGTATATGACTGAGTTGAGACATTTTAATGGCCCTCAGGATCCCTTTTTAGGCTGTACGCATGATGCTATCTTTAAAACACTGTTGTTGTATGTGCCAAAAATAAACAGCGGGCCGTGTTCTAATTCCTGAGGCTGTAAAGATTCATCCATCTTTAGACATAATTGATCGGAAAATGGGGAGACCAAATGATGCTTCAAAAAAACCATGAACGTCTTCGTTTTTTTACTGCCATAAAGAAATTATGTACAATTAGTAAATTATTTTACTGAAGTAACAATGTACACACCGATATACGCCTGCAGGAATGAGTACACGCAATGTGTCTTGATAAAAATCTTTTCATTTGTCCCCACGTTTGATTCTGCGAAACTTATTAGTATTCTCGATGACAATTCTTTCTATTAGTGTATGAAAATTCTTTTTTAATCTCTAAATATTTTCTAATCTAACAGCATTATATTTATTAATCTAATCTATTTTTTAATCTAACCTGTGGTACCGGGTCAGCATAATTGAATTTGAAACAAGCGAGCTTTTTTACAGTTTCTAGGCCTCGTTGGTCATAACCACAAATATGTGAGAACTTTTTTAATGTTCCTTTTGTTTTCCTTTAAAAGGTTGTAGCAAGCGTTGAACTGTATGATTAAGCTAGGTCCTGAAATTATATCTCTGCCGAGCTCGGTGTGATTGCTGTTGTTGTAACAATATATGCGGTATTGTAAGTTTTACTCACTATGAGGAATCTGCTTCAATATCCTGGTGAAAGAAACACGCAGTTTGAACTGAATGCGTCCAAAGAGAACTGGGGGTCAGGTGACTTCATCAGCCTGACTGTCGTTCAAGCCTGCCTCATAGTTTGGATAATATAACCGCTCTCTTTTGTACAGCTGGAACTATCTCGATAGATTATGAAGATCGTACCTGAACTGCCTGGGCGGAGGCGTCCTGATTGAGAAGGTGGTTGGGTTGACTACTTCAAAGGCACCCACGCAGATACTACTTAGACAACAATAAATTGTGTTTGCACACGAAAAGGACTTTCGTCTCCTCATGCAGATGGTCCTCAAAAGACACAGGGCGGCATTCTGGTAAGTAGGAACTGTGTCGTATTCTCGTTCACCGACATCACCGGCGTTGCGTAGTTCACAGCAGACCAACCTATCGCTTTATAAGAGGTCAACAAGGTTTCTTTGTCGACACAAGTACTGCCGGCAAGTGATTTGAGGTCTAATTTGACCACAAGGATCTCGGTTAGTTGGTAGTAGAGATGTTGACGTCATAGTCTTTCACATATAGTGTAAACCCACCTCTGCAGCATTTAGATTCCGTTCGGACTAAGCGCCTTTGAATTGCGCTGCGGCTGACATGGGCAACTTCGCCAATGGTAAATTCAGGTGGTACCTCTTTTACTCGAAGAGCGCGGATACGCCGCAATCTTCTACTTTTTGTCTTATCGCTCTTTGGGTGCTCACTAAAAAGTCGATTAAAATAACTTCGCACCGCTTCGGATATGTAACTTTGTTGTCACAAAACGTGACGGTTGTCCGATCATCCTTTCTTTCGAGTTAGAGAGTGATTTGACCGTTGTCCATAATTTACAAATTTCAGAACTTAATTACACTGCATTAAGTGACCTAGCCATCTGTACCGCTTATTCTCGTTGACCAACCTACTGATCTCTAAGTGGAGATTTCTAATTCTAGGGTCAGTAGGGTTGGAGCGACGAATGTCATCACGCTCATCTACGAGTCCCGTTACCTCTGCTGAGAAATTTGGTCGAGTCTCGGGAAGTCGATCAGCAGGAATATGGCGAATGGCTGCAGCGTTGATGAAGGCTCGGAACTTCTTCTCGGCTACCCAAACATCCAAGAATATAGGTTGATTACTAAAGCTGTTGTTGGAGGCTTCTCTAAATGCATCCCACTCAGTTTTTTTAATGAGCTACGTACGGCGTTCAGAGATGTAGGATGGTCTGTTGATGGAGAGGATGTGAAGATGGTCTGATCCTTACGAGATGAGTTGCCAGGTGACGTCGTTGATCAGGCCAGGCAATTCCTAGTTATGTCTGGCAAGCTATGGCAATAGCCCATAATCCGTGTGAGGGCGTCCTCATTTACTGTGCAGTACGTAAAGCTATCCATTTACTCTTTTAAAGCTATGCTTCTCTGCTATCGCTAGTGTCTGGCAAATAACGCGGGACACAGTTAGCAACTGCCGGGATGTATACTGAACGATTAGGATCGTATTTTCCCAACCGGCAGTGATGTTTTGAATATTTTATATAATTAAACTCCACTGCTGAAAAGTTCTTGTAAGGTAGTGTAACTTAACACGTGCACCAAGCGAAACAATTAAAAGACAAACGATCGACTCAACTCCAAAACTAGCAATGTTTTATTTATTGCAAATTAAAGACAGACAAGCGACGAAACTAGACTACACAACAACAAAACCCCTGCAAGTCTCTCCATTGTCTATGCTGTTGTATAAGTATATGCATTCGTGTGTTTGTAGTCACTTGTTGCTAACAGAGTTAGAAAAGGCAACTAAACAACGATGAAATGTTATCTATCTTTCTATTCCCTTGTTGACTGCTTTGCTGTGGTTGCGATCAGCGCAAGCAGGGAAAGCATTGGCGGGGCAGAGACAACTGGAGGACCGACATGCACAGTTAGGAACAAATACAAATTAACTAAATTACAATTATATTCATACGCTGACTTAACATACCGGCCCAAGTGAGAGGGCACTTTCTTTTAACAATAAAGTGAGTTTGTGGACAGGTCGACGTATGATTCCTCTTATAGTTTTAATATGGGCTACGCTTATTCGACCAGTCTGCCTAAGTACCAGTTTTGTGGGGGAATGTTATCTTCATGCACCAAAACTAACGCACCAACCGCAATGCTAGAATTCGAGCTAGTCCACTTGATTCTAACTTGAAGTTCGTTGATGTACTCATGAGGCGCTTATCTAACCCCAATGTTCCAGATTGTTTATGTTTTTCGATGAGACTTCTCGTTCAGGGAGAGAACGTAGAGCACTGCCTGTTATAAAATGGACTGGAGTCAGTGCTTCGAAGTCGCTGGTGTCAGATCATTGGAGATATTGGTCTCGAATTCAATAGTGATTTCTACTACAGCAGTGACTAGTTTCTCGTAGGTTAGACGAATGTTTAAGAGACTCCCAATTAGGTGACACTTGGCTGACTTGACGATTATATGAGTTTGATTCTGGGCGAATAGAAAGGTTTTAAAATCCTTCAGCTTGGTGTTTGCCCCACAAAGTTGGTGCCGTTGTTGCAGAATATATCAGTAGGTAAACCTCTTCGACCAATCATCCTCTTGAGAGCGGCGATGAAGGCATCTGTGGACAAGTCAGAAACGCCTTCGATGTGGACAGCCTTTGTTGCGAGACATACGAAGCGACGTATGTTTTTTATGGTATTTTTCCTCTGATACAAAGATGTGTGTTTACAGGGCCACAAAAATCACCATCTTGCAAGTTCTATGGATGGATTTAGGCGGTCAGCAGGCAAATTTGATATCATATGTTGAAGCAATTTGGGAAGATAATGCATGCACTGGGACAAAATTATTATCCTTGTGCAAAACAATTGGATGTTTCTCTGCCTCAGAAATTTCAGCCAATTCTTATCGGCCTCTCACCTTAAGAATTTATATGCCGTTTGAAGCGTATATGACTGAGTTGAGACATTTTAATGGCCCTCAGGATCCCTTTTTAGGCTGTACGCATGATGCCATCTTTAAAACACTGTTGTTGTATGTGCCAAAAATAAACAGCGGGCCGTGTTCTAATTCCTGAGGCTGTAAAGATTCATCCATCTTTAGACATAATTGATCGGAAAATGGAGAGACCAAATGATGCTTCAAAAAAACCATGAACGTCTTCGTTTTTTTACTGCCATAAAGAAATTATGTATTAGTAAATTATTTTACTGAAGTAACAATGTACACAACGATATACGCCTGCAGGAATGAGTACACGCAATGTGTCTTGATAAAAATCTTTTCATTTGTCCCCACGTTTGATTCTGCGAAACTTATTAGTATCCTCGATGACAATTCTTTCTATTAGTGTATGAAAATTCTTTTTTAATCTCTAAATATTTTCTAATCTAACAGCATTATATTTATTAATCTAATCTATTTTTTAATCTAACCTGTGGTACCTCGTCAGCATAATTGAATTTGATACAAGCGAGCTTTTTTACAGTTTCTAGGCTTCGTTGGTCATAACCACAAATATGTGAGAATCAATATTAAAGTTTATGAAATAATCAGTACTCAGACATATTATATTCGAGAACTTATATTCAAAAAAGTGTTTAAAAGAAGCAACTTCTTAGCTTTCTAGGGACCGATCTATGAACCATGGTATTAATTTAATCAAAACGTAAATTTAAAGTCAAATTTGGATTCTTGAACAAATTTCAATGATCTAGATATCCATATAGTCGCAGCAGACATAGTCGAAGCGGTAATATATTGTCCTCGGTCATTGTGCATTGTTTTTGCTGTTGTGACACGGATGATTTGTTGGAGCTGATTAAAGTTTTAATATTGCCCTAGACCACGTCGATTAATCGTGCGTTTTTTGTTTTGTCATCTTCTTTGGTAATTAAAGGAAGTTCATAGGTTGATAAATGAACCAATTCAAAAATAAATTTTGAAAAATTAAAAAATAATTTTCCCCAAAAAACAATTTTTCCTAGATCTTTAAGCGAACTTTTTTAATGTTCCTTTTGTTTTCCTTTAAAAGGTTGTAGCAAGCGTTGAACTGTATGATTAAGCTAGGTCCTGAAATTATATCTCTGCCGAGCTCGGTGTGATTGCTGTTGTTGTAACAATATATGCGGTATTGTAAGTTTTACTCACTATGAGGAATCTGCTTCAATATCCTGGTGAAAGAAACACGCAGTTTGAACTGAATGCGTCCAAAGAGAACTGGGGGTCAGCTGACTTCATCAGCCTGACTGTCGTTCAAGCCTGCCTCATAGTTTGGATAATATAACCGCTCTCTTTTGTACAGCTGGAACTATCTCGATAGATTATGAAGATCGTACCTGAACTGCCTGGGCGGAGGCGTCCTGATTGAGAAGGTGGTTGGGTTGACTACTTCAAAGGCACCCACGCAGATACTGCTTAGACAACAATAAATTGTGTTTGCACACGAAAAGGACTTTCGTCTCCTCATGCAGATGGTCCTCAAAAGACACAGGGCGGCATTCTAGTAAGTAGGAACTGTGTCGTATTCACGGTCACCGACATCACCGGCGTTGCGTAGTTCATAGCAGACCGACCTATCGCTTTATAAGAGGTCAACAAGGTTTCTTTGTCGACACAAGTACTGCCGGCAAGTGATTTGAGGTCTAATTTGACCACAAGGATCTCGGTTAGTTGGTAGTAGAGATGTTGACGTCATAGTCTTTCACATATAGTGTAAACCCACCTCTGCGGCTGGGGGAGAGATTTAAGCGTCTTTGCTACTGGCGAAAGCAAGGGGCTCGACCTGCATGCATGCACTGGGACAAAATTATTATCCTTGTGCAAAACAATTGGATGTTTCTGTGCCTCAGAAATTTCAGCCAATTCTTATCGCCCTCTCACCTTAAGAATTTATATGCCGTTTGAAGCGTATATGACTGAATTGAGACATTTTAATGGCCCTCAGGATCCCTTTTTAGGCTGTACGCATGATGCCATCTTTTGATATCATATGTTGAAGCAATTTGGGAAGATAATGCATGCACTGGGACAAAATTATTATCCTTGTGCAAAACAATTGGATGTTTCTCTGCGTCAGAAATTTCAGCCAATTCTTATCGGCCTCTCACCTTAAGAATTTATATGCCGTTTGAAGCGTATATGACTGAGTTGAGACATTTTAATGGCCCTCAGGATCCCTTTTTAGGCTGTACGGATGATGCCATCTTTAAAACACTGTTGTTGTATGCGCCAAAAATAAACAGCGGGCCGTGTTCTAATTCCTGAGGCTGTAAAGATTCATCCATCTTTAGACATAATTGATCGGAAAATGGGGAGACCAAATGATGCTTCAAAAAAACCATGAACGTCTTCGTTTTTTTACTGCCATAAAGAAATTATGTATTAGTAAATTATTTTACTGAAGTAACAATGTACACACCGATATACGCCTGCAGGAATGAGTACACGCAATGTATCTTGATAAAAATCTTTTCATTTGTCCCCACGTTTGATTCTGCGAAACTTATTAGTATCCTCGATGACAATTCTTTCTATTAGTGTATGAAAATTCTTTTTTAATCTCTAAATATTTTCTAATCTAACAGCATTATATTTATTAATCTAATCTATTTTTTAATCTAACCTGTGGTACCTCGTCAGCATAATTGAATTTGATACAAGCGAGCTTTTTTACAGTTTCTAGGCTTCGTTGGTCATAACCACAAATATGTGAGAATCAATATTAAAGTTTATGAAATAATCAGTACTCAGACATATTATATTCGAGAACTTATATTCAAAAAAGTGTTTAAAAGAAGCAACTTCTTAGCTTTCTAGGGACCGATCTATGAACCATGGTATTAATTTAATCAAAACGTAAATTTAAAGTCAAATTTGGATTCTTGAACAAATTTCAATGATCTAGATATCCATATAGTCGCAGCAGACATAGTCGAAGCGGTAATATATTGTCCTCGGTCATTGTGCATTGTTTTTGCTGTTGTGACACGGATGATTTGTTGGAGCTGATTAAAGTTTTAATATTGCCCTAGACCACGTCGATTAATCGTGCGTTTTTTGTTTTGTCATCTTCTTTGGTAATTAAAGGAAGTTCATAGGTTGATAAATGAACCAATTCAAAAATAAATTTTGAAAAATTAAAAAATAATTTTCCCCAAAAAACAATTTTTCCTAGATCTTTAAGCGAACTTTTTTAATGTTCCTTTTGTTTTCCTTTAAAAGGTTGTAGCAAGCGTTGAACTGTATGATTAAGCTAGGTCCTGAAATTATATCTCTGCCGAGCTCGGTGTGATTGCTGTTGTTGTAACAATATATGCGGTATTGTAAGTTTTACTCACTATGAGGAATCTGCTTCAATATCCTGGTGAAAGAAACACGCAGTTTGAACTGAATGCGTCCAAAGAGAACTGGGGGTCAGCTGACTTCATCAGCCTGACTGTCGTTCAAGCCTGCCTCATAGTTTGGATAATATAACCGCTCTCTTTTGTACAGCTGGAACTATCTCGATAGATTATGAAGATCGTACCTGAACTGCCTGGGCGGAGGCGTCCTGATTGAGAAGGTGGTTGGGTTGACTACTTCAAAGGCACCCACGCAGATACTGCTTAGACAACAATAAATTGTGTTTGCACACGAAAAGGACTTTCGTCTCCTCATGCAGATGGTCCTCAAAAGACACAGGGCGGCATTCTGGTAAGTAGGAACTCTGTCGTATTCACGTTCACCGACATCACCGGCGTTGCGTAGTTCATAGCAGACCGACCTATCGCTTTATAAGAGGTCAACAAGGTTTCTTTGTCGACACAAGTACTGCCGGCAAGTGATTTGAGGTCTAATTTGACCACAAGGATCTCGGTTAGTTGGTAGTAGAGATGTTGACGTCATAGTCTTTCACATATAGTGTAAACCCACCTCTGCGGCTGGGGGAGAGATTTAAGCGTCTTTGCTACTGGCGAAAGCAAGGGGCTCGACCTGCATGCATGCACTGGGACAAAATTATTATCCTTGTGCAAAACAATTGGATGTTTCTGTGCCTCAGAAATTTCAGCCAATTCTTATCGGCCTCTCACCTTAAGAATTTATATGCCATTTGAAGCGTATATGACTGAGTTGAGACATTTTAATGGCCCTCAGGATCCCTTTTTAGGCTGTACGCATGATGCCATCTTTAAAACACTGTTGTTGTATGTGCCAAAAATAAACAGCGGGCCGTGTTCTAATTCCTGAGGCTGTAAAGATTCATCCATCTTTAGACATAATTGATCGGAAAATGGGGAGACCAAATGATGCTTCAAAAAAACCATGAACGTCTTCGTTTTTTTACTGCCATAAAGAAATTATGTATTAGTAAATTATTTTACTGAAGTAACAATGTACACACCGATATACGCCTGCAGGAATGAGTACACGCAATGTGTCTTGATAAAAATCTTTTTATTTGTCCCCACGTTTGATTCTGCGAAACTTATTAGTATTCTCGATGACAATTCTTTCTATTAGTGTATGAAAATTCTTTTTTAATCTCTAAATATTTTCTAATCTAACAGCATTATATTTATTAATCTAATCTATTTTTTAATCTAACCTGTGGTACCGGGTCAGCATAATTGAATTTGAAACAAGCGAGCTTTTTTACAGTTTCTAGGCCTCGTTGGTCATAACCACAAATATGTGAGAATCAATATTAAAGTTTATGAAATAATCAGTACTCAGACATATTATATTCGAGAACTTATATTCAAAAAAGTGTTTAAAAGAAGCAACTTCTCAGCTTTCTAGGGACCGATCTATGAACCATGGTATTAATTTAATCAAAACGTAAATTTAAAGTCATATTTGGATTCTTGAACAAATTTCAATGATCTAGATATCCATATAGTCGCAGCAGACATAGTCGAAGCGGTAATATATTGTCCTCGGTCATTGTGCATTGTTTTTGCTGTTGTGACACGGATGATTTGTTTGAGCTGATTAAAGTTTTAACATTGCCCTAGACCACCTCCATCATGCAGGTTCACAGTATAAGCCATACTCATTTGAGCATTAACATAAAGATTGATACCTGCACGGACTTTTCTTGTGGCCCTTGTGGTTTTGTCATTGCCACTTGGTTCTACTTATTCCTGAAACTTTCTGGTTAGGTGCTTCGCTGACAATTGTAAAAAAATTTCAATTCTCACGAAAGTAATAAATTCGACAAAAATTTTCCAATGAAGTTTAAAAAGTACTAATTTTATTTTTCACCGACTGACTGGTGTGTTCCCCGAATTACTACACAAAGATGGCGCCCTAAAGGACCTTGTGGAAAGTCTTCCTTATACACTCAACCATTTTTTTTTGCTCGCAATGAAAAGGCGTGCTATATCAAAAATGTAGCAGTTAGTTTTATTGAATATGTCGTCCGCTTTAGGTCCCGACGTCAGAACTGTGCAGTCATTAGCGAACGGCTCAATTTTAACACCGACTGGTGTTGCAGGAATGAGAAGTGGAGGCTGAGCAGTGCCGTTTTTTACTGGTCAAAACTCTGTAACTGTTGATAACGATATTTTAGTAATTTATTTTCTGATAGTAAACTCCTTTAGCTTTTCTCCAGTTCCAATTTATATAAAACAGGTTTAGTAGTTATTGACAAGTTCAAGGTCAAATATTATCTTTTGAATTTTTCATATTTATCATCAAAATGTGTGTTTTTTTGTTTTGTCATCTTCTTTGGTAATTAAAGGAAGTTCATAGGTTGATAAATGAACCAATTCAATAATAAATTTTGAAAAATTAAAAAATAATTTTCCCCAAAAAACAAATTTTCCTTGATCTTTAAGCGAACTTTTTTAATGTTCCTTTTGTTTTCCTTTAAAAGGTTGTAGCAAGCGTTGAACTGTATGATTAAGCTAGGTCCTGAAATTATATCTCTGCCGAGCTCGGTGTGATTGCTGTTGTTGTAACAATATATGCGGTATTGTAAGTTTTACTCACTATGAGGAATCTGCTTCAATATCCTGGTGAAAGAAACACGCAGTTTGAACTGAATGCGTCCAAAGAGAACTGGGGGTCAGGTGACTTCATCAGCCTGACTGTCGTTCAAGCCTGCCTCATAGTTTGGATAATATAACCGCTCTCTTTTGTACAGCTGGAACTATCTCGATAGATTATGAAGATCGTACCTGAACTGCCTGGGCGGAGGCGTCCTGATTGAGAAGGTGGTTGGTTTGACTACTTCAAAGGCACCCACGCAGATACTGCTTAGACAACAATTTGCACACGAAAAGGACTTTCGTCTCCTCATGCAGATGGTCCTCAAAAGACACAGGGCGGCATTCTGGTAAGTAGGAACTGTGTCGTATTCGCGTTCACCGACATCACCGGCGTTGCGTAGTTCACAGCAGACCGACCTATCGCTTTATAAGAGGTCAACAAGGTTTCTTTGTCGACACAAGTACTGCCGGCAAGTGATTTGAGGTCTAATTTGACCACAAGGATCTCGGTTAGTTGGTAGTAGAGATGTTGACGTCATAGTCTTTCACATATAGTGTAAACCCACCTCTGCAGCATTTAGATTCCGTTCGGACTAAGCGCCTTTGAATTGCGCTGCGGCTGACATGGGCAACTTCGCCAATGGTAAATTCAGGTGGTACCTCTTTTACTCGAAGAGCGCGGATACGCCGCAATCTTCTACTTTTTGTCTTATCGCTCTTTGGGTGCTCACTAAAAAGTCGATTAAAATAACTTCGCACCGCTTCGGATATGTAACTTTGTTGTCACAAAACGTGACGGTTGTCCGATCATCCTTTCTTTCGAGTTAGAGAGTGATTTGACCGTTGTCCATAATTTACAAATTTCAGAACTTAATTATACTGCATTAAGTGACCTAGCCATCTGTACCGCTTATTCTCGTTGACCAACCTACTGATCTCTAAGTGGAGATTCCTAATTCTAGGGTCAGTAGGGTTGGAGCGACGAATGTCATCACGCTCATCTACGAGTCCCGTTACCTCTGCTGAGAAATTTGGTCGCGTCTCGGGAAGTCGATCAGCAGGAATATGGCGAATGGCTGCAGCGTTGATGAAGGCTCGGAACTTCTTCTCGGCTACCCAAACATCCAAGAATATAGGTTGATTACTAAAGCTGTTGTTGGAGGCTTCCCTAAATGCATCCCAATCAGTTTTTTTAATGAGCTACGTACGGCGTTCAGAGATGTAGGATGGTCTGTTGATGGAGAGGATGTGAAGATGGTCTGATCTGGCAAATAACGCGGGACACAGTTAGCAACTGCCGGGATGTATACTGAACGATTAGGATTGTATTTTCCCAACCGGCAGTGATGTTTTGAATATTTTATATAATTAAACTCCACTGCTGAAAAGTTCTTGTAAGGTAGTGTAACTTAACACGTGCACCAAGCGAAACAATTAAAAGACAAACGATCGACTCAACTCCAAAACTAGCAATGTTTTATTTATTGCAAATTAAAGACAGACAAGCGACGAAACTAGACTACACAACAACAAAACCCCTGCATGTCTCTCCATTGTCTATGCTGTTGTATAAGTATATGCATTCGTGTGTTTGTAATCACTTGTTGCTAACAGAGTTAGAAAAGGCAACTAAACAACGATGAAATGTTATCTATCTTTCTATTCCCTTGTTGACTGCTTTGCTGTGGTTGCGATCAGCGCAAGCAGGGAAAGCATTGGCGGGGCAGAGACAACTGGAGGACCGACATGCACAGTTAGGAACAAATACAAATTAACTAAATTACAATTATATTCATACGCTGACTTAACATACCGGCCCAAGTGAGAGGACACTTTCTTTTAACAATAAAGTGAGTTTGTGGACAGGTCGACGTATGATTCCTCTTATAGTTTTAATATGGGCTACGCTTATTCGACCAGTCTGCCTAAGTACCAGTTTTGTGGGGGAATGTTATCTTCATGCACCAAAACTAACGCACCAACCGCAATGCTAGAATTCGAGCTAGTCCACTTGATTCTAACTTGAAGTTCGTTGATGTACTCATGAGGCGCTTATCTAACCCCAATGTTCCAGATTGTTTATGTTTTTCGATGAGACTTCTCGTTCAGGGAGAGAACGTAGAGCACTGCCTGTTATAAAATGGACTGGAGTCAGTGCTTCGAAGTCGCTGGTGTCAGATCATTGGAGATATTGGTCTCGAATTCAATAGTGATTTCTACTACAGCAGTGACTAGTTTCTCGTAGGTTAGGCGAATGTTTAAGAGACTCCCAATTAGGTGACACTTGGCTGACTTGACGATTATATGAGTTTGATTCTGGGCGAATAGAAAGGTTTTAAAATCCTTCAGCTTGGTGTTTGCCCCCACAAAGTTGATGCCGTTGTTGCAGAATATATCAGTAGGTAAACCTCTTCGACCAATCATCCATTTGAGAGCGGCGATGAAGGCATCTGTGGACAAGTCAGAAACGCCTTCGATGTGGACAGCCTTTGTTGCGAGACATACGAAGACATCGACGTATGTTTTTTATGGTATTTTTCCTCTGATACAAAGATGTGTGTTTACAGGGCCACAAAAATCACCATCTTGCAAGTTCTATGGACGGATTTAGGCGGTCAGCAGGCAAATTTGATATCATATGTTGAAGCAATTTGGGAAGATAATGCATGCACTGGGACAAAATTATTATCCTTGTGCAAAACAATTGGATGTTTCTGTGCCTCAGAAATTTCAGCCAATTCTTATCGGCCTCTCACCTTAAGAATTTATATGCCGTTTGAAGCGTATATGACTGAGTTGAGACATTTTAATGGCCCTCAGGATCCCTTTTTAGGCTGTACGCATGATGCCATCTTTAAAACACTGTTGTTGTATGTGCCAAAAATAAACAGCGGGCCGTGTTCTAATTCCTGAGGCTGTAAAGATTCATCCATCTTTAGACATAATTGATCGGAAAATGGGGAGACCAAATGATGCTTCAAAAAAACCATGAACGTCTTCGTTTTTTTACTGCCATAAAGAAATTATGTACAATTAGTAAATTATTTTACTGAAGTAACAATGTACACACCGATATACGCCTGCAGGAATGAGTACACGCAATGTGTCTTGATAAAAATCTTTTCATTTGTCCCCACGTTTGATTCTGCGAAACTTATTAGTATTCTCGATGACAATTCTTTCTATTAGTGTATGAAAATTCTTTTTTAATCTCTAAATATTTTCTAATCTAACAGCATTATATTCATTAATCTAATCTATTTTTTAATCTAACCTGTGGTACCGGGTCAGCATAATTGAATTTGAAACAAGCGAGCTTTTTTACAGTTTCTAGGCCTCGTTGGTCATAACCACAAATATGTGAGAATCAATATTAAAGTTTATGAAATAATCAGTACTCAGACATATTATATTCGAGAACTTATATTCAAAAAAGTGTTTAAAAGAAGCAACTTCTCAGCTTTCTAGGGACCGATCTATGAACCATGGTATTAATTTAATCAAAACGTAAATTTAAAGTCATTTGGATTCTTGAACAAATTTCAATGATCTAGATATCCATATAGTCGCAGCAGACATAGTCGAAGCGGTAATATATTGTCCTCGGTCATTGTGCATTGTTTTTGCTGTTGTGACACGGATGATTTGTTGGAGCTGATTAAAGTTTTAATATTGCCCTAGACCACCTCGATTAATCGTGCGTTGGTTTACGCAATTATGGCCCGAACTGTCCTTACTAGCATATTGTTGCATTACTCCGCCAGCATAAACAATATTGCAGGTTTCTGCTCCCTTCATATTGGGATTGTCATCCACACTCACCGGCCTCCATCATGCAGGTTCACAGTATAAGCCATACTCATTTGAGCATTAACATAAAGATTGATACCTGCACGGACTTTTCTTGTGGCCCTTGTGGTTTTGTCATTGCCACTTGGTTCTACTTATTCCTGAAACTTTCTGGTTCGCTGACAATTGTAAAAAAATTTCAATTCTCACGAAAGTAATAAATTCGACAAAAATTTTCCAATGAAGTATAAAAAATACTAATTTTATTTTTCACCGACTGACTGGTGTGTTCCCCGAATTACTACACAAAGATGGCGCCCTAAAGGACCTTGTGGAAAGTCTTCCTTATCCACTCAACCATATTTTTTTTTGCTCGCAATGAAAAGGCGTGAGTTATATTATTCGGAAAGACGTTACCGAAAAAAACACTTTACTCCTTCAGTTGGAGATTTAAATAAAACACAACCGTTCACTTTAGAGGCAAAAGCTGCATTGAATTTTATTGAAAATGGTTTAATAATTATTGCTTACTTTCATATGGAGCATACAATGGCCCAAATGCTATTATGCTTATTGTAATTAATTATTATGAATTTTGTCTGGCTGATATTTGTGCTTATTCTAAATTATCTGGAATTTAGTCTGGTTGCGAGGTGGTTTAGTTGGGATGTGTTGGGTTGTTGTTGTTACTGTTTGCGGCGTGTGCAATGGCTTCCGGTGTTGAAGTGTTAACGGTTGCGGGGTGGTTTAGTTGGGGTGTGTTGGGTTGTTGTTGTTACAGCAGGTGCGGTAACTTCTCCCCCCTTAAAGTAGAGCGAAGGCCATAATGAACTCATTGGGGCTGGAGCGAAAGATTGTAGTGTTGGTGGTATGTGTTGGTTGTTAATTTTCCTGGAGTATTGATGAATAAAATGAAGTTTGGTTCCGGTTGTGAGATCGATTCTATGTGTCCGACATCTTCGAGTGAGCAGTGAGCTGGTTCGTTTTTCATCAATTTTCCAATACAGTTGGAGTCTGCTATGTTAGGCTTCGTTTTCGGTTCTAGGCAAAAGTATGTGGATTCTATCTTTGGGCAAGGTGTATTTAAGTATTGTATGTTCTTTTCATTGTAGTTTACAAAAGGTTTTGTAATTATAAATTTGGTGTTATTAATAGGTAGTGGAATTATATGATAAAGGGAATATTTTTCTGATGATAAATTAGGGATGCGTATATTAAATATGATATTTGAGTTGTTATAATATGCTTGCATACTTAAGAGTTCATAAAGTTGTTCCAAAGTGTTTATTTTATAATCTTGTTTAGTTATGTGATTTTCAATTTCTTTAAGCTCATTGGTTGTTAATAACAATTTTGGTACTATATTTAATTTACTTAGTAGTATCGCTTCAGCTATATTTGATAAATGGTTGTTTAGTAAATCTATATTAAAATTTATTTGATTCAAGTATTGGATTTCTGCCAGTGTGTCTTCTTCTTGTCTAATTTTGTTCGCTGAGCGTTCTATAAATGCGTTAATGATTCTTTGGTTTGTATTTATGTGGTCAGTTATGTTCATAAATCTGTTGATTAGTTGAAAGTTAATTGTATGTTGGGTCTGAATTGTATATGTGAGATTGTTTGTGTTAGATGTAAGGAGTTCAATTTGTCTGTTTATTTTCTGGGCGTCTTGTGCGTCCATGTTGCCAGTAATAATTTTTATTGCTGATCCTAAACCGTTAATTAATCCTCTTTTGTGTCTTTTTATTTGGGGTGAGTGTTGATAGTTTGTCTTGTAATTCTTTAAGCTTTATTTGGTTATGTGTAATAAATTTGTATTTCTTGTTTTGGTTTCAAATATGTTAAGTGTTTCAGAGATATTTGCAATATTGTCTTCGTAATTATCTAGTTTAATTATGTGAATCATGTTAGTGTAGTTAGTGATAGTTCGCGATTTTCTTAAGTGTAAAGGTAGTATCGTGTGGTTATTGGGTAAGTTGTGTATTTCGATGAATTGTGCAGAGGATATTGACATTCTGTAAAAAATTTTGTAAATATTTTATCATTAACCTGTTATAATATTAGTACAGATTATTTTGTCCATTGTATTATGTGATAACCAAGGCTGTGATTAACATAATACATACAAGCGACAGGTAGTTAATATATTCATTATTTGTATTATATAAGAGGTTTTTATATATTTCTTTTCCTTAATCTACCTTTGTGTATTTTTCTATTTAGTGTAGTTAACACTGTAACTTTGTTATTTTTTGCAATTATATGTTTGGAGAATCTGGGAGTTATTTTATTACGTTTGGCATCTTTCCTGAAGACAATTTCGTCTTTTTGATAATCTTCCGCCGGGTTTCTTGATTCATTTAGTTTGTCTATTCTTTTTTTAGTGGTGTTTTCTACTTTTTCCTTTATTTCCGGGTATACCTTTTCCATGAATTCATTTAATTTAGAAAGATATTCATGTTCGTCCGTTGGCTTGATAGTTTTTAGGAATTTATATGGTCTTCCAAAAAAAAGTTCATAAGGGGTATGTTTGGTTGAAGAATGTATTGAGTTGTTGTATGTAATGAAGGCTTCGTCTAGTATTTCGTCATGTTCTGTGGTCAGTGTCTGTTCTTTTCGGGTTGAAAGAATAATTCTATAAATTTCAGTAATGGTAGAATGAAGTCTTTCTACTGGTGCATTACTGCTTGTTTGCTGAAACGATGTGAAATGGAGAGTTATTCCCAATTGTTTACAAAAATCTTGGAATATATTTGCCATGAATTCTGTTCCTTGGTCACACACGACCTTTCTTGGGATGCCGTAAAGGCTTATATAATTCTTAAAGGCTTTCAAAATTGGTCCTGGCATTTACTGTAAAGGCTGCAGCAAATTTGGAAAATTTGTCTATTAGTGTTAGGATTTGATTATTGTTGATGGTGTAAATGTCTATGTGCACTATTTCTAAAGGTTTCATTGGAGATTCTGGTTGTTGGTAATGTAATTTTGGGGGATTCCTGTCGTATTTCTGTGTTTTACATTTATGACAATTATTTAGTGTTTTCGTTATTTTATCTTTCATATTTGGGAAGTATATTTCCCTTTTCAAATGAAGTAAGCATTCTTCTATTCCCCTATGGTTTGATTTTTCGTGATAATTTCGGATCATTTGCTCTTGTTCGTCATCTAATGTAATGTCTTTAAGAATTTCCTTGCAACGAATAATGCGGAAAGTCTTGCTGTGGGAAAAATATTTAGAAAAGACTGACTGTACAATTTGAAAGATAATATCGTCTGTATATATCGCAGTAAGTCTGTTATTTGGTAGGAATTCTTTAAAAATATTTATTATCGTTTCCTCGTTGAATATTGGTCTTCTTATAACTCTTCTTTGCCGGTTTTTGAATATTGTTTGCATATGCATGATCATAGGGGATCCATTATTGCTTGTTTCGAGTATCATTTGAAGATTGAATTCATTGAGTGGTTTTTTAGATATAGAGATCCCATCATTCAAATTTTCATCTGCGCTATGAGCTGTGCTGGCTATCGTTTCGTCTGAGTTAACATTTAGTTCGTGATATTTGTGATCCGAATTTTCGATTTTTACTCGACTTAGTGCATCAGCGTTTGTATTCCATTTTCCTTTTTTGTATATTACATCGTAGTCGAACTCTTCAAGTCTGAGCCGCCATCTAACAAGTTTCGAATTTGGCTCCTTGAGGTTCATGATCCAAGTTAGCGGTTTGTGATCCGTAACTATACGGAATTTGCGTCCAAATAGGTATGGTCGGAAATACTTTGTTGCCCATATGATCGCTAGCAGCTCTTTCTCAATAGTAGAATATCTACTTTCAGTGTCCGAAAGTGTTCGACTTGCATAGCAAATTGGCTTATCGCTGCCTATTGATCCTTGTAATAGAATGCGCCTATAGCGAAGTTGCTAGCATCAGTGGTGAGGACGAATGGTTTTGTAAAATCTGGATGTTGTAGAATTGGATCGTTTGTTAAGAGGTCCTTGCAGGTTTCAAAAGCTTTAATATATTCTTCGTTTTGAACTATTTTGGCGTCTTTCTTCAAACATTTTGTTATTGGCCTAGTTAGTTTCGCTAAATCCTTGATGAATTTTCTGTATTAACTAATTAGTCCTATGAATGCCTTGATTTCTTTACGTGTCTTGGGTAACGGGTACTTCTTAATAGCTTCGATTTTTGATGGATCCGGTTTTATGCCTACAGGTGTAATTATGTGTCCTAAAAATGCGATTTCTTTCTTCATGTATTCGCATTTATCCATTTGAATCTTGAAGTTAGACTGCCGTAATTTCTCGAATACTATTTTGATGCTCTCCAGGTGTTCTTGAAGTGAGGTTGAGAAAATTATTATGTCGTCTAGGTATACTAGGCACCTTTTTCCAATTAAGTCCCTGAGTACATTGTCCATTACACGCTGGAAGGTAGCTGGGGCATTTTTTTTAGCCCGAATGGCATTCTAACGTATTCGTAATGTCCTTCCTCGATTGTAAATGCCGTTTTTTGGACGTGTTTTGGATCCATTTCGATTTGATGGAATCCGCTTGCCAGGTCCAATGTTGTGAAATAAAGGCATTTCCTGAGTTTGTCCAAAATTTCCGTAATGTTTGGTAACGGGTATCTATCCGATACGGTCTTTTCGTTGACCTTCCTATATATTTTTGTCTTCCGCTAGCATCTTTTTTCTTCGGGACGACCCAAACTGGTGAGCTCCATGGAGAACAACTTTGTCGTATGATTCCTTGTTCTAACATTTTGTTGACTTGTTAGCGTACTTCCTCCTTATGTACATACGGATACCTATAGGATTTAGTATATATTGGTATGTCATCCGTTGTCTGTATTTGATGTTTAATCTCATTACTGAATGTAAGAGGCTCGTCCTGCTTGTACATTATATCTTGATAGTTCCTGCAAAGTTTAATAAGTTGTCTGCGTTCTTCTGCGTTCAGATGGTCAACTCTGAGGAGATTATGCACATCCAGGTCTTGATGGTAAGTGTTCACATTTAGATTTATGTTGTTTAATTCTGTAAAGTCTGAGGCTGTGTATTTTTCGGCTTTTATTGGTTGCTCTATGATAAATTCTTGTTCTACGTCGGATGAGTTGATAATTTCTATTTTGCTATACCAGTTTTCTGCGTGATATAGTCCTTCGGGAAGGTAGACATTTGGTTTGAGTTCAGTTTGTTTGATAAAAATGTCACCGTTTTGGATATCGACAGGGAGTCTTGCCAAAATTTTCGTTCTAGATGGAATTATAATCTGGCCTGATGTCAGATTAGGCTTAAATTTGATCTCGTTAATTGCGTTTGTCGTTAAGAGTGTTTGATTTGCTAGGTCAATTTTCGCATTTAGTATTGTTAGTGCATCTAAACCAAGCAGCCCGTCAAAATAGCTATGGAATTTGAACAAAAGGAATCTAAAGGATCCATTTTGTTTAAATTCCTCGAAAATTGGTAGTGTTGTCTGTTGGTTAATCGTGTGTTTTTTAAAAGCTGTTGATATTGTAACATTTTCGCATTCATGTCGTTCCTTTGGGGCAATATATTCTGGATTAATGAAACTTGTAGATGCTCCCGTATCTAGGAGAAATTTCAGATTTCTACCGAATGGGGAGGATATCGCTATATATGGTAACGTGTCCCCATGCTTGTTTATCTCTATGTACCCTGTTGGTTCTCCGAGGCTGAGTCGGGAAAATTTTTGTTCGTCTTGAATATTTGTGAGGTTATTTATGTCGTTTTCGAAATATCGGTCCAGGGTAAGCGAATGGTTGTTTATTTCATTGTATCTAAAGTTGCTTGGTCTAGAGTACTTTGTTTGTGAGCTTTGTTTGAATATAGGGATTGGTTGGGTTCCTTGCGTACCTGTTCTGAAGTTTCCTGACTCCCTATTGGGGTTATCCTTAATCATCCTATTTTCGGAATAACTCTGATCCTTATGATTGAGCTGTTTTTTATAAGAGTTCTGATAATAGGGTTTTTGGTTTTGTCTCCTGTCTGGATAGCCATAATAGGATTTTCCTTGATAATTCTGGGAATGGTTGCCTTGGAAGGATTTCCTTTGATAAGAGATGTTTTGTTCTTTTATACAAAACGCTAATGCAGTGGCTAAGGAATCTGGTTGCATAGTTCTTATTCTAGATCCTAATGGTTCCTTAAGGCCACTGAGGAATGAATTAAGACACATGTCAGCGTAAAGCTCTTTCTTTGCTTGTACTACGTTGGGGTCCTGTTCATTCAATAGGATGTTGTTACACAAAGCAGATTGAAGTTCGATTATTTCACTATAGAATCCTTCCACTGTTCTATTAGTCTGTATGGTATTATGAAGGTCTCTAATCAGCGATGTTTCTGTGCGTTTGTCAGCATAGTGTAGTATAAGGTTCTTTCTAATATCGTCCCAGTTTAATGCGGTGCCAAACATGTTCAGTATCTCGTTCGCTTGTCCTTCTATTTTGTTTCTAATGGCCCGTAGGAGTATTTGTCCGTGAGGAGTATTATCGGTTCCCCTAATGTATAAAAGTATTTCCTCAACATTGCTAATGAATTCATTCAATAGTCTCGGGTTCCCGTCAAATTTGGGGAGATCTTTTATAGCATCCGGAATTCTTAGTGAATTAAAGATATCCAGATGGTTTGAGGTGTTCAACTGTTCATTTGGCGGAGACATAGTGCCACTACTACTCGAAAAGGATTCGTCACTGTGCCCTACTGTTTTAGGTATAGAAGTTAAGCTTCTGGTAAATCTCCTCAATTGGTAAGGAATATTTAATCTTTTAGTAGCCTTTTGATTTTTTGGCATTTAGGGAATATGAAAGGACTCAGTAGAAAACACTCTTTACTCAAATTTGCGTGGAGTTTTACAAGTACATAAACTTTCCTTTATAGGTCTTATGACACTATATTTTCAATAATGTTCTAGCCAGGCCTCTGTACCGATAGCCGTCGATACTCCTTAATCTAGGACGTGTCTGGTTAAACAAAAATGGTATTAGTTTATGCTACTTAATCAAATTTCGGGTTATATCACTGTACCGATAGGCGTCGATACTCCAATTATGGATGGATTATCTCGAAAATTTAATTTGTCTCCCACTTCACTTTATTATCCCTCAGTCTGCATTACTGTATCGATAGCCGTCGATACTGTACATATGGGAAAGGAATTTCTTTTCTGTATATATATATTTTTCTTTTTCTATTTGTGTTACTCACAGTGTGATATTCTTTTACGCTATATAAATTTCTTATAATTTAACAATACATATTTTTATTTTTGAACATACAATACTTCTTACATATAGGCCACTGCGAATGAATGTAGAATCATGTCTCGGCTGATGTTGTAGGTGGTGTAGGTTGTGGTTGATGGTAAAAGGAATGGAGGTCCTCGGCAAATTAAGGGTCAAAACCCAACGATTTCTTTCCTTGGATAGTGTAATTGTCGATGTTTATTATTTTACTGTTTTGTATTGTTCGATTTTATCACTGTTATCATTTCAAGGTTGATTCACTGTTGATATATATTATTTTTATTGTCCTTTATTAACTTTTATTTTCTTGTTTTTCTTAAGGATTTAAAATCGTTTGCCGGACTACCGACTGCGCCAGTTATATTATTCGGAAAGACGTTACCGAAAAAAACACTTTACTCCTTCAATTGGAGATTTAAATAAAACACAACCGTTCACTTTAGAGGCAAAAGCTACATTGAATTTTATTGAAAATGGTTTAATAATTATTGCTTACTTTCATATGGAGCATACAACGGCCCAAATGCTGATTATGCTTATTGTAATTAATTATTATGAATTTTGTCTGGCTGATATTTGTGCTTATTCTAAATTATCTGGAATTTAGTCTGGTTGCGAGGTGGTTTAGTTGGGATGTGTTGGGTTGTTGTTGTTACTGTTTGCGGCGTGTGCAATGGCTTCCGGTGTTGAAGTGTTAACGGTTGCGGGGTGGTTTAGTTGGGGTGTGTTGGGTTGTTGTTGTTACAGCAGGTGCGGTAACTCGTGCTATATCAAAAATGTAGCAGTTAGTTTTATTGAATATGTCGTCCGCTTTAGGTCCCGACGTCAGAACTGTGCAGTCATTAGCGAACGGCTCAATTTTAACACCGACTGGTGTTGCAGGAATGAGAGGTGGAGGCTGAGCAGTGCCGTTTTTTACTGGTCAAAACTCTGTAACTGTTGATAACGATATTTTAGTAATTTATTTTCTGATAGTAAACTCCTTTAGCTTTTCTCCAGTTCCAATTTATATAAAACAGGTTTAGTAGTTATTGACAAGTTCAAGGTCAAATATTATCTTTTGAATTTTTCATATTTATCATCAAAATGTGTGTTTTTTTGTTTTGTCATCTTCTTTGGTAATTAAAGGAAGTTCATAGGTTGATAAATGAACCAATTCAATAATAAATTTTGAAAAATTAAAAAATAATTTTCCCCAAAAAACAATTTTTCATTGATCTTTAAGCGAACTTTTTTAATGTTCCTTTTGTTTTCCTTTAAAAGGTTGCAGCAAGCGTTGAACTGTATGATTAAGCTAGGTCCTGAAATTATATCTCTGCCGAGCTCGGTGTGATTGCTGTTGTTGTAACAATATATGCGGTATTGTAAGTTTTACTCACTATGAGGAATCTGCTTCAATATCCTGGTGAAAGAAACACGCAGTTTGAACTGAATGCGTCCAAAGAGAACTGGGGGTCAGCTGACTTCATCAGCCTGACTGTCGTTCAAGCCTGCCTCATAGTTTGGATAATATAACCGCTCTCTTTTGTACAGCTGGAACTATCTCGATAGATTATGAAGATCGTACCTGAACTGCCTTGGCGGAGGCGTCCTGATTGAGAAGGTGGTTGGTTTGACTACTTCAAAGGCACCCACGCAGATACTGCTTAGACAACAATAAATTGTGTTTGCACACGAAAAGGACTTTCGTCTCCTCATGCAGATGGTCCTCAAAAGACACAGGGCGGCATTCTGGTAAGTAGGAACTGTGTCGTATTCACGTTCACCGACATCACCGGCGTTGCGTAGTTCACAGCAGACCGACCTATCGCTTTATAAGAGGTCAACAAGGTTTCTTTGTCGACACAAGTACTGCCGGCAAGTGATTTGAGGTCTAATTTGACCACAATGATCTCGGTTAGTTGGTAGTAGAGATGTTGACGTCATAGTCTTTCACATATAGTGTAAACCCACCTCTGCGGCTGGGGGAGAGATTTAAGCGTCTTTGCTACTGGCGAAAGCAAGGGGCTCGACCTGTACGATTCTTCTAATGACAGATTGAGCATTTTCGTCATGTACTCTACTCCCGGGGTAATCAAGTGCCTCAACATCAGCATTTAGATTCCGTTCGGACTAAGCGCCTTTGAATTGCGCTGCGGCTGACATGGGCAACTTCGCCAATGGTAAATTCAGGTGGTACCTCGTTTACTCGAAGAGCGCGGATACGCCGCAATCTTCTACTTTTTGTCTTATCGCTCTTTGGGTGCTCACTAAAAAGTCGATTAAAATAACTTCGCACCGCTTCGGATATGTTACTTTGTTGTCACAAAACGTGACGGTTGTCCGATCATCCTTTCTTTCGAGTTAGAGAGTGATTTGACCGTTGTCCATAATTTACAAATTTCAGAACTTAATTATACTGCATTAAGTGACCTAGCCATCTGTACCGCTTATTCTCGTTGACCAACCTACTGATCTCAAAGTGGGGATTCCTAATTCTAGGGTCAGTATGGTTGGAGCGACGAATGTCATCACGCTCATCTACGAGTCCCGTTAACTCTGCTGAGAAATTTGGTCGTGTCTCGGGAAGTCGATCAGCAGGAATATGGCGAATGGCTGCAGCGTTGATGAAGGCTCGGAACTTCTTCTCGGCTACCCAAACATCCAAGAATATAGGTTGATTACTAAAGCTGTTGTTGGAGGCTTCTCTAAATGCATCCCAATCATTTTTTTAAATGAGCTACGTACGGCGTTCAGAGATGTAGGATGGTCTGTTGATGGAGAGGATGTGAAGATGGTCTGATCCTTACGAGATGAGTTGCCAGGTGACGTCGTTGATCAGGCCAGGCAATTCCTAGTTATGTCTGGCAAGCTATGGCAATAGCCCATAATCCGTGTGAGGGCGTCCTCATTTACTGTGCAGTACGTAAAGCTATCCATTTACTCTTTTAAAGCTATGCTTCTCTGCTATCGCTAGTGTCTGGCAAATAACGCGGGACACAGTTAGCAACTGCCGCGATGTATACTGAACGATTAGGGTCGTATTTTCCCAACCGGCAGTGATGTTTTGAATATTTTATATAATTAAACTCCACTGCTGAAAAGTTCTTGTAAGGTAGTGTAACTTAACACGTGCTCGACTCAACTCCAAAACTAGCAATGTTTTATTTATTGCAAATTAAAGACAGACATGCTACGAAACTAGACTACACAACAACAAAACCCCTGCATGTCTCTCCATTGTCTATGCTGTTGTATAAGTATATGCATTCGTGTGTTTGTAATCACTTGTTGCTAACAGAGTTAGAAAAGGCAACTAAACAACGATGAAATGTTATCTATCTTTCTATTCCCTTGTTGACTGCTTTGCTGTGGTTGCGATCAGCGCAAGCAGGGAAAGCATTGGCGGGGCAGAGACAACTGGAGGACCGACATGCACAGTTAGGAACAAATACAAATTAACTAAATTACAATTATATTCATACGCTGACTTAACATACCGGCCCAAGTGAGAGGACACTTTCTTTTAACAATAAAGTGAGTTTGTGGACAGGTCGACGTATGATTCCTCTTATAGTTTTAATATGGGCTACGCTTATTCGACCAGTCTGCCTAAGTACCAGTTTTGTGGGGGAATGTTATCTTCATGCACCAAAACTAACGCACCAACCGCAATGCTAGAATTCGAGCTAGTCCACTTGATTCTAACTTGAAGTTCGTTGATGTACTCATGAGGCGCTTATCTAACCCCAATGTTCCAGATTGTTTATGTTTTTCGATGAGACTTCTCGTTCAGGGAGAGAACGTAGAGCACTGCCTGTTATAAAATGGACTGGAGTCAGTGCTTCGAAGTCGCTGGTGTCAGATCATTGGAGATATTGGTCTCGAATTCAATAGTGATTTCTACTACAGCAGTGACTAGTTTCTCGTAGGTTAGGCGAATGTTTAAGAGACTCCCAATTAGGTGACACTTGGCTGACTTGACGATTATATGAGTTTGATTCTGGGCGAATAGAAAGGTTTTAAAATCCTTCAGCTTGGTGTTTGCCCCCACAAAGTTGGTGCCGTTGTTGCAGAATATATCAGTAGGTAAACCTCTTCGACCAATCATCCACTTGAGAGCGGCGATGAAGGCATCTGTGGACAAGTCAGAAACGCCTTCGATGTGGACAGCCTTTGTTGCGAGACATACGAAGACAGCGATGTATGTTTTTTATGGTATTTTTCCTCTGATACAAAGATGTGTGTTTACAGGGCCACAAAAATCACCATCTTGCAAGTTCTATGGACGGATTTAGGCGGTCAGCAGGCAAATTTGATATCATATGTTGAAGCAATTTGGGAAGATAATGCATGCACTGGGACAAAATTATTATCCTTGTGCAAAACAATTGGATGTTTCTGTGCCTCAGAAATTTCAGCCAATTCTTATCGGCCTCTCACCTTAAGAATTTATATGCCGTTTGAAGCGGCATATATTAGGCTGTACGCATGATGCCATCTTTAAAACACTGTTGTTGCATGTGCCAAAAATAAACAGCGGGCCGTGTTCTAATTCCTGAGGCTGTAAAGATTCATCCATCTTTAGACATAATTGATCGGAAAATGGGGAGACCAAATGATGCTTCAAAAAAACCATGAACGTCTTCGTTTTTTTACTGCCATAAAGAAATTATGTATTAGTAAATTATTTTACTGAAGTAACAATGTACACACCGATATACGCCTGCAGGAATGAGTACACGCAATGTGTCTTGATTAAAATCCTTTCATTTGTCCCCACGTTTGATTCTGCGAAACTTATTAGTATTCTCGATGACAATTCTTTCTATTAGTGTATGAAAATTCTTTTTTAATCTCTAAATATTTTCTAATCTAACAGCATTATATTTATTAATCTAATCTATTTTTTAATCTAACCTGTGGTACCGGGTCAGCATAATTGAATTTGAAACAAGCGAGCTTTTTTACAGTTTCTAGGCCTCGTTGGTCATAACCACAAATATGTGAGAATCAATATTAAAGTTTATGAAATAATCAGTACTCAGACATATTATATTCGAGAACTTATATTCAAAAAAGTGTTTAAAAGAAGCAACCTCTCAGCTTTCTAGGGACCGATCTATGAACCATGGTATTAATTTAATCAAAACGTAAATTTAAAGTCAAATTTGGATTCTTGAACAAATTTCAATGATCTAGATATCCATATAGTCGCAGCAGACATAGTCGAAGCGGTAATATATTGTCCTCGGTCATTGTGCATTGTTTTTGCTGTTGTGACACGGATGATTTGTTGGAGCTGATTAAAGTTTTAATATTGCCCTAGACCACCTCGATTAATCGTGCGTTGGTTTACGCAATTATGGCCCGAACTGTCCTTACTAGCATATTGTTGCATTACTCCACCAGCATAAACAATATTGCAGGTTTCTGCTCCCTTCATATTGGGATTGTTATCCACACTCACCGGCCTCCATCATGCAGGTTCACAGTATAAGCCATACTCATTTGAGCATTAACATAAAGATTGATACCTGCACGGACTTTTCTTGTGGCCCTTGTGGTTTTGTCATTGCCACTTGGTTCTACTTATTCCTGAAACTTTCTGGTTAGGTGCTTCGCTGACAATTGTAAAAAAATTTCAATTCTCACGAAAGTAATAAATTCGACAAAAATTTTCCAATGAAGTTTAAAAAGTACTAATTTTATTTTTCACCGACTGACTGGTGTGTTCCCCGAATTACTACACAAAGATGGCGCCCTAAAGGACCTTGTGGAAAGTCTTCCTTATCCACTCAACCATATTTTTTTTTTGCTCGCAATGAAAAGGCGTGCTATATCAAAATTGTAGCAGTTAGTTTTATTGAATATGTCGTCCGCTTTAGGTCCCGACGTCAGAACTGTGCAGTCATTAGCGAACGGCTCAGTTTTAACACCGACTGGTGTTGCAGGAATGAGAGGTGGAGGCTGAGCAGTGCCGTTTTTTACTGGTCAAAACTCTGTAACTGTTGATAACGATATTTTAGTAATTTATTTTCTGATAGTAAACTCCTTTAGCTTTTCTCCAGTTCCAATTTATATAAAACAGGTTTAGTAGTTATTGACAAGTTCAAGGTCAAATATTATCTTTTGAATTTTTCATATTTATCATCAAAATGTGTGTTTTTTTGTTTTGTCATCTTCTTTGGTAATTAAAGGAAGTTCATAGGTTGATAAATGAACCAATTCAATAATAAATTTTGAAAAATTAAAAAATAATTTTCCCTAAAAAACAATTTTTCCTTGATCTTTAAGCGAACTTTTTTAATGTTCCTTTTGTTTTCCTTTAAAAGGTTGTAGCAAGCGTTGAACTGTATGATTAAGCTAGGTCCTGAAATTATATGTCTGCCGAGCTCGGTGTGATTGCTGTTGTTGTAACAATATATGCGGTATTGTAAGTTTTACTCACTATGAGGAATCTGCTTCAATATCCTGGTGAAAGAAACACGCAGTTTGAACTGAATGCGTCCAAAGAGAACTGGGGGTCCGCTGACTTCATCAGCCTGACTGTCGTTCAAGCCTGCCTCATAGTTTGGATAATATAACCGCTCTCTTTTGTACAGCTGGAACTATCTCGATAGATTATGAAGATCGTACCTGAACTGCCTTGGCGGAGGCGTCCTGATTGAGAAGGTGGTTGGGTTGACTACTTCAAAGGCACCCACGCAGATACTGCTTAGACAACAATAAATTGTGTTTGCACACGAAAAGGACTTTCGTCTCCTCATGCAGATGGTCCTCAAAAGACACAGGGCGGCATTCTGGTAAGTAGGAACTGTGTCGTTTTCACGTTCGCCAATGGTAAACTCAGGTGGTACCTCTTTTACTCGAAGAGCGCGGATTGGGTGCTCACTAAAATGTCGATTAAAATAACTTCGCACCGCTTCGGATATGTAACTTTGTTGTCACAAAACGTGACAAAGGATGATCGTTGTCCGATCATCCTTTCTTTCGAGTTAGAGAGTGATTTGACCGTTGTCCATAATTAACAAATTTAAGAACTTAATTATACTGCATTAAGTGACCTAGCCATCTGTACCGCTTATTCTCGTTGACCAACCTACTGATCTCAAAGTGGAGATTCCTAATTCTAGGGTCATTAGGGTTGGAGCGACGAATGTCATCACGCTCATCTACGAGTCCCGTTACCTCTGCTGAGAAATTTGGTCGCGTCTCGGGAAGTCGATCAGCAGGAATATGGCGAATGGCTGCAGCGTTGATGAAGGCTCGGAACTTCTCGGCTACCCAAACATCCAAGAATATAGGTTGATTACTAAAGCTGTTGTTGGAGGCTTCTCTAAATGCATCCCAATCAGTTTTTTTAATGAGCTACGTACGGCGTTCAGAGATGTAGGATGGTCTGTTGATGGAGAGGATGTGAAGATGGTCTGATCCTTACAAGATGAGTTGCCAGGTGACGTCGTTGATCAGGCCAGGCAATTCCTAGTTATGTCTGGCAAGCTATGGCAATAGCCCATAATCCGTGTGAGGGCGTCCTCATTTACTGTGCAGTACGTAAAGCTATCCATTTACTCTTTTAAAGCTATGCTTCTCTGCTATCGCTAGTGTCTGGCAAATAACGCGGGACACAGTTAGCAACTGCCGGGATGTATACTGAACGATTAGGATCGTATTTTCCCAACCGGCAGTGATGTTTTGAATATTTTATATAATTAAACTCCACTGCTGAAAAGTTATTGTAAGGTAGTGTAACTTAACACGTGCACCAAGCGAAACAATTAAAAGACAAACGATCGACTCAACTCCAAAACTAGCAATGTTTTATTTATTGCAAATTAAAGACAGACAAGCGACGAAACTAGACTACACAACAACAAAACCCCTGCATGTCTCTCCATTGTATATGCTGTTGTATAAGTATATGCATTCGTGTGTTTGTAGTCACTTGTTGCTAACAGAGTTAGAAAAGGCAACTAAACAACGATGAAATGTTATCTATCTTTCTATTCCCTTGTTGACTGCTTTGCTGTGGTTGCGATCAGCGCAAGCAGGGAAAGCATTGGCGGGGCAGAGACAACTGGAGGACCGACATGCACAGTTAGGAACAAATACAAATTAACTAAATTACAATTATATTCATACGCTGACTTAACATACCGGCCCAAGTGAGAGGGCACTTTCTTTTAACAATAAAGCGAGTTTGTGGACAGGTCGACGTATGATTCCTCTTATAGTTTTAATATCGGCTACTCTTATTCGACCAGTCTGCCTAAGTACCAGTTTTGTGGGGGAATGTTATCTTCATGCACCAAAACTAACGCACCAACCGCAATGCTAGAATTCGAGCTAGTCCACTAGATTCTAACTTGAAGTTCGTTGATGTACTCATGAAACCATATCTTCCAAAAGCGTTGTTTTATGGCGCTTATCTAACTCCAATGTTCCAGATTGTTTATGTTTTTCGATGAGACTTCTCGTTCAGGGAGAGAACGTAGAGCACTGCCTGTTATAAAATGGACTGGAGTCAGTGCTTCGAAGTCGCTGGTGTCAGATCATTGGAGATATTGGTCTCGAATTCAATAGTGATTCGATTTCTACTACAGAAGTGACTAGTTTCTCGTAGGTTAGGCGAATGTTTAAGAGAGTCCCAATTAGGTGACACTTGGCTGACTTGACGATTATATGAGTTTGATTCTGGGCGAATAGAAAGGTTTTAAAATCCTTCAGCTTGGTGTTTGCCCCCACAAAGTTGGTGACGTTGTTGCAGAATATATCAGTAGGTAAACCTCATCGACCAATCATCCTCTTGAGAGCGGCGATGAAATCATGTGGACAAGTCAGAAACGCCGTCAATGTGGACAGCCTTTGTTGCGAGACATACGAAGACAGCGACGTGTTTTTTTTTATGGCATTTTTCCTCTGATACAAAGATGTGTGTTTACAGGGCCACAAAAATCACCATCTTGCAAGTTCTATGGACGGATTTAGGCAGTCAGCAGGCAAATTTGATATCATATGTTGAAGCAATTTGGGAAGATAATGCATGCACTGGGACAAAATTATTATCCTTGTGCAAAACAATTGGATGTTTCTGTGCCTCAGGAATTTCAGCCAATTCTTATCGGCGTCTCACCTTAAGAGTTTATATGCCGTTTGAAGCGTATATGACTGAGTTGAGACATTTTAATGGCCCTCCCTTTTTTGGCTGTACGCGTGATGCCATCTTTAAAACACTGTTGTTGTATGTGCCAAAAATAAACAGCGGGACGTGTTCTTATTCCTGAGGCTGTAAAGATTCACAATTAAATTTATTAGATTTTGAAGACGAAAGGACATGGAAAAACGAAATATGCAAGCGACAACTCGAACCATTCTTAAACACGAGCTTTGTAAGTGTAGAGCGGTTTCCCGTTTCTCCTTATTTACTTCTTCCTGATCAATTTCATCACATTTGTTTTGAGGACAGCCTTCAGGATTTAGCGAAAGGAAATTAAGACCAATAAACCATATCAACGATGTTAATTCTGGAACACTAGAACCACTTGACACAATATCAGCTGGATTTAAATGTTAAGGTATTTGACGCCAATTACATCCATTGGTGAAGTATTGTATTTCGAATACTACGTTACACACAAATACTGACTGAGCCAATGAAGGACTAATTGTGAGTCAGTCCATAAAAATACTAAATGTCTTGGGATGTTTAAAAGATATTGTATTTTTGAATATATTCTGGCGAGAAGTTGAGTCTCAAACAGTTCCAGATTAGGCAGCGATTTTCTTTTTGTTGTAGCCACTCTCGATTTCGCAAAGTATAGTTGCGAACACTTTTATATAAATACAGCAGCTACATGCACGATTTAGAGTCGCAGAAACCATGCAACTGGACTACTTTTGAAGAAGTCGAAAGACAATAATTCTTCTTGGATTGTAGACTCAACCATTAGAATATCATTTAGAGACGTCTGACATGATGTGGGGCAAGATGCATCAAAGACGATCCGGAGTTTAGTGGACGTGTTATTGGGCTTGAAAATGCAGTGATGTAGCACGTAGTAGTGAGGTTCGTCCAAAATTGGCCTCTTCCAACTCGTGTGTCCAGAATCTTCATATTCCCTCATAAGCGCTACATACTGTGACTTCAGAACAAAATCATGGGTCAATCTTTGTTCTTGAACAGCAGATCAACGCACAGCGACATTGTGCGATAAACCTAGGTAGTCAGAAGATTGTTTTAAAGGTAATTTTATTATAATTCTACCTGAAGATTCTCAGGTGATAGTATTTTGGAAAAATCTCGCATATTCACTTTGTTCCGGTGTCATTTGCATTGAGTTATTACAAGGGCTGCTATATATTTCGGGCCTAATAATGAAAATGCAAATATTTATCATCAAAAATGGTTTTATTGTTTTCAAAGTATTCTCCAGCATGATTTATACACTTTTGCATGCGCTCAAACCAATTGTCGAAGCATTTTTATCACTCCGATTGAGACACCTCCTAAACATGGTTTTTGAACGCTTCAACAGCATCTTCTGGCGACAAAAATCGTTGACCACGAATTTTTCTTGATGTGCGTGAATAAAAAGAAGTCAGGGCTGTACCTCGGATGACCCATCAATTCGACGTTTTGGTCGGTCAAAAATCCGCTGGTTTGAGCCGATGTGTGAGAGCTCACATTGTCATGCTGCACAATGATTCGTCTTCTCTTGGTCGTTTTCCGAATTTCTTCGAAGATTTCAGGCAAACAAATTGTGGTGTGGATTTGGCTCGTCTTCGAAGACCCACACGGCTGTTTGCTGCTTTGTTTCAGGCTCATATGTAAAGATCCATGACTCGTCACCTGTGACGAACTTATAAACGTCTTTTGAAGCACCGTGATCGTATTTTTTCCAATCGCCACGGTCCTTATTTTAAAGCTATTGTCAAATTGTGCGGGATCCAACATGCAATATCCGAGGATGCCTCTATCTCACGAGATGTCACATGACGATCTTGCATTATCAGTTCACGCACGGCATCAATGTTCTCTGGCACAACAGCCGTTTTTAGACGACCTTCGACTTTGAGCGAGCGTCGGCCACGATTGAATTAATTAAACCAGTTTTTCACAGTGCTATAGGATGATGCTTCATCGCCATACAAAGATTAAAGTTCATCGATACACTCTTGTCGGGATAATCCACGTCGGAAGTTGTGAAAAATGATCGCACGAAAATGTTCACGAGTTAATTCCATTTTTTGCCTAATTGATTTTTTCAAGTCACTGTAAACAACACAAATGATGGTGGTACGTCAAAACATTCTGACTACGTTTATATTAAAAAAATGTCAAACTTTCCAATAGAAATTTCAGATGGCGCCAGGCTACACTTAGTGTTGCATAGGCGAGAAATATATACTTATATAGCAACCTATCAATCTCTTCGATTTTCCACAGGCGTTCCAAATTCAATATGATTTTGTTGAGAGTAAATATAAACCACCCACAAATGTTGTTTTTACCAGTACTGTATTTTCCGGTGACAATCCAGCCAAGTAAATATTTTTGGAAGATTTGGTCCAAGCTTTATTTGACCGACAGACAATATATCAAAGAAAATTTCCGTACCAATAAGCAAGTCAATTTACTTGATTTGTAAAAATAGTCGCCATATAGTTTTGTGTTCGGATGAAGATTCCATGACGAAACATCCAATACAAAATAATAGAGGCACTTCAAAATCCGTTGTAAAGTTTTTACGTTGGTGAAAGAATTAAGCTTCACTTTCGTACACGAATTTCCAATGCTGGAGACTTCAACATACTTTTTGACACTTTTAAGATTTAGGCGTTGCTTTTCCGGGTATATATAAGCCACAATTACGTCTGAATAACACCAAGGCTGTTGCTAGAAGTACATGTGGCGAAGAACCTTCCATATAAATTATTATGAATAGCTGGTAACCTGATGACCCTTGACAAGACAATTTATGCAAAGTCCAAGCTTTTTCACCTTTTCGAATCGAATTGGCACATCTTAATCCCAAAAACCTTGGCACCGAGTAATGGTGTGATCAGATTTGGAGAAAAATACATAAAAGCGTTTGGAGCAAGAAAATGAATATCCATGTTTCGACGATTTTTAGTTCGACTTTCCAGAATGGTGATCTGGTCTTCGAGTGGCAGTATTGGAACCTAATGATTCTAAATAGTGGCATCTTCTTTCAAGAATATTTAAGCATTCGCCCCATGTAGGAAGTCTGCTAAAATCCAGAGAATCTTTTCATTTTCTTTTGGTGTCTCTATCAACCTTTTCCATTACAATATGGGGCCGCATTGCATTAGCGATGTCGTTGGGCGACCCAAGAGATTGCAAAGAACTATAAAGTGCAGAATCATTATCTACAAGGCTTCGCAATTGACCAGAGTTCGATTTTGAGACATCAGGCAGATCGAAAAGTGTTGTAATATTCAATCTTTCTAACGCCTTAGGAAAATTTTCGTTGGTGATCTGGAATGCCTTTACTGTTTCTAATGCATGACTCTGGAGACAGTTCTGCAAATGATTGAACTTCCCAATGTTTGAAAGGCCATGTTCGCAATCGATAAATTGTTTAGACGATGCCATAAAATTTTTCTACTCACTGTACTTACCACTGAAGCTTGGCAATTTAAGTCGAGGCAGTTTGTTACTCGATATGGGGACAGCAAACGACTCAGAAAATGTTATATTGTGCCCATCCTCAACGAGCTTTTGTTGTTCTGGGAGGTTATATAAACATACACATCTCCGATGTCGGTACGGTTATTATAATTTGGGTCAAGATTTTCGATTTTGTTTTGGGTGCATAGGATTTGTTTGAAATATGATTCCAAAATCCCCAAACGACACTTTAATTCCGCTGAAGAAAAAGCTTTTCTTTTATATTCGCGTCACTCTTTTGTATACGGTATGTATTTTTCTTAATGGTCTGTTGTTTAACTCCTCTAAACTCACGATGATTGGAAATGGTGGAGTTGATGCAAGAACAAATTTGTGTGAGGTTAAGTTAAGCGATAACTTAATGCAAGACAGATGAATTTGTTAAAATTTCACAATAAAAACCGATAAATTTCGAGATCTTTACACCAATCCTGTCACGGTCGTCAAAATGTACGATCAGGAGTGTTTTCCCAACCAGCAGTGATGTTTTAAATTATTTCATTTAATTAAACTCCACTGCTGAAGTGTTCTTGTACGGTACTGTAACTCAACAAATGCACCACGCGAGACAATTGTAAGAAAAGCGATCGACTAAACTTAAAAATTAACAATATTTTTTTCCTGTACTTATAGATAAATAAATAATGAATTCTTCTAAATTATAAACAGACAAGCGACGAAACAGGTCAACGCAACAACCAAAACCCTGCATGTCTCTCCTTTGTCTAGACATATATGCATGTATGTATGGATTTAAATCCGCATATGTGACAGCGCATAGAGAAAGGGACCTAAGGGTAAAAAAATCAATTTTCATTTTTTTTTCTTTTTTTGATGTGGACAACATCTGAGCATCGAATGAGACCGATCCCATGCCCCGAAAGTGTTCCCTCCCAGAGATATGCGCGTTTAATGAAAGTGAGGTCGACGATTCTAAGCGCAAATAGAAGGGATCTAATCTTTAAAATGGCTCTCCAGAACAAAACTTTTCATCAACTTTTCACTTTTTTTTGATGTTGAGAACATCTGAGCATCGAATGGACCGATCCCATGCCCCAAAAGCGTTCCCTCCCAAAGATAAGCGCGTTTTATGAAAGTGAAGTCGACGATTCTAAGCGCAAATAGAAAGGGACCTAATCTTTAAGATGACTCTCCTGAACAAAACTGGTTTTTAACCTTAGGTCCCTTTCTATTTTGCACGTCACATATGTAGATATATATTACGTAGGTACATATGTACTTTAGATCGATACCGCCTAATTTGTTTTCTCGATGCGTCCCGCAAGTACGAGTATGTATATGCTCGTTGTCACATGTTTCTAACAGAGTTAGAAAAGGCAACAAAACAACGATGTTCTCTATCTTTCTATTCCCTTGTTGACTGATTTGGTATGCTTGCGATCAGCGCAAACAGAGAAAGCATCGACAGTTTAGTGACAACTAGAGAACAGACATGCTTAATAGACAAATTAGAAACAAATACAAACAAAATGATAAAAATTTACATATACGTTTTACACCTCTATCTCGGTAGTCACAGACTTGACTGCTACCCCATACATTCCATGAAGTCTCTAGAGTCAAGCTCAGGCAAGACTTGAAAAAAAAATTTCGCAACAAAATGGAATTAACTCGTAGACATTTTCGTGCGATCTTATTTCACAAGTTTCAACGTGGATTATCACGACAAGAGTGCATCGATGAACTTAAATCTTTTTATGGCGATGAAGCACCATCCTATAGGACTGTGAAATGAATTCAATCGTGGCCGACGCTCGCTTAAAGACGAAGGTCGTCCAAAAACGGCCATTGTGTCAGAGAGCATTGATGCCGTGTGTGAACTGATAATGCAAGATCGTCATGTGACATACCGTGAGGTAGAGGCATCCTTGGCCATTTCTTCCACCAGCATACATTCGATATTGCATGAACATCTGGCCGTAAAAAAGGTTTGTTCTCGTTGGATCCCGCACAATTTGACAATCGCTCAAAAAAGGGTCGTATCAGCAAAGAAATTTTGGTAAAAAATACGATTGCGGTGCTTCAAAAGACGTTTATAAGATCGTCACAGATGACGAATCATAGATCTATGGTCTTCGAGGACGAACCAAATCCAATGAAAGTTGTTCGTGGAAGATGCACTTCGAAGCAAATGGTCGCCTGTTTCTTCGACAAAACCTGTCATGTGGCAACAGTTCCGCTTGAGCAACGTAGGACGACAGATTCTCAGAGGTACACCACAAATTGTTTGCCTGAAGTTTTCGAAGAAATTCGAAAAACGAACAAGAGAAGACGAATCATTGCGCACCATGACAATGCGAGCTCTCACACATCGGCTCAAACCAGCGGCTTTTGACCGGCCAAAACGACGAATTGATGGGTCATCCGAGGTACAGGCCCTGATTCAACTCACTCAACGATTTTTGTCGTCAGAAGATGCTGTTAAAGCGTTCAAAAGCCATGTTTAGGAGGTGTCTCAATCGGAGTGGAAAAAGTGCTTCGACAATTGTTTTGAGCGTATGCAAAAGTATATAAATCATGCTGGAGAATACTTTGAAAAACAATAAAACCATTTTTGATGATAAATATTCGCATTTTCATTATAAGGCGAGAAATAATATGTGGCTTCTTAAGCCTAAGACAGAAAATCGAATTAACATATAGTTAGAAGCTAAAACTAAATCTGAACCGATTTTTTTAAATTTCAGTAGCTTCCATCTTTAGTCATAACACACAATACCTTGTTCCACAAAGTGATGCAGGGTAAAAAAATAACAGTACATAACTGGACAAAATTTAAATTTTTATTATGATCACCAATTCAATATAATTTTGTTTAGAAAAGGGTCATATTAACATGGGTATATAGTGCATATGGATTAATAGAATCTACAAAAAATTACACTATTTTTTAAAAATAAATAGCGTTTCGGTGGCGATGGGCGAAATATTCATGTAAAACCCATAGTAATATGTTAGGCATCGATAACTTAGACTGGATAGCAAAACCGCAATAACTTTCCCACTGTTTAAAATGAAAACTAAATTTCATGTGTGATTTTTCGAAGTTCGCTTTGAAACTTATATAACCCTGGGCTAGTTCAGCTGCTGTTTGGATTTTTTGCCTCAAATATACTTCTATTTGGTATTCCTTCCTGACTTCTCAGAAGAACGTTTAATTTTCCCCCACTGCAGTATCGCTCTAACTAATAGGAATTTTGTATTCCTTACTTCGACATAATTATAGCTATAGGATAGGAGAAAAAGGTTGTAGAACAAACTAACCCATAAAAATGACATCTAGTGCTTCAAAACTGCTATAATTGTGTAACTGTGGGAAATTTAGGAAAGTAATCATTAGAAAAACTAGGGTTACCAAGTCCAAGTAAAAAGTCGACTTTCGACGTTTTTTAAAACAAAAAATGCATCAAAAGGCGGTAAAAATACGATAAATCGACTTTTTTCGTCTTGTTCCTTTTTTTAGTAACTTTTTACATAGTTAAACAGGGTTGAAGGGTCGATGGCGAAGTAAATTTGTTTTCCATGTTGTTACATGAAATATTGATCAGAGACCATATTATGTCGATGTCTTCCGATCGGTGTGAAACTTGCACAAAGGTTAGTCCTATTGAATAGTAGTTTAGAGACAAACCTTGAACGAGTTCGGCCAAGGACTCTCTGAGTTAGAGGCAAAGAGGAGTTTTTTCACAGTCATGTAATTTATTACCTAATGTTTCTAGAAAAATTTGTCCAAAGCGTTTTAAATAGGTACTTATTCAATCTTTTTAGAAAAAAGTGAAGAAAATAGAAAAAAATGCTTTTTGGAAAAAGCTGATATTAGTCCAAACACGTTTTCCGAAACACGCCTAAATCTGGGCAACCTGTAGTTGAAAATTCTTTCCTTCGTGTTTTGATTCCGAAAACTATATGGTTTCATAACATTGGAATTTAAGGGAAACGCATCATCTGCAACAATTACATATGGAATAGGTTTTTGTCTACCGGGCAATGGTTTCGGTTGCGGCAAATTCAACATGTTATTATATAACCCGTTCGATAGCGAACATCTGCTGAATACTCCGCCATCGGACTCTCTGCCCTTTGCACCAATGTCAATGTAAACAAAATTGTAGTTCGCGTCCACAAGCGCCATCAAAACAATGCTGTTGTTCTTTTTATAATTGATATATGCACTTCCACAGTGTGCTGGTGCTATAATATCGATGTGTTTTCCATCTAATGCACCGATTGAATTAGGAAAATTCCACTTTTCATTTATACTTTGGGAAATACTCTCCCATTCCTCCTCTGTTGCTGGCATCTGTATCAATAGATATTGTTTTTGATTTGTTTTTTGATAATCAATTAAAATAATAATTACCTTTAAAAATTCATCTTTTAATACTTTATATAACGCATTGCAGACTTCAGGCACAATATTGCATATCGATGATCTTGACCTTTTAAACAAGAACATCAGACTTGCATAACTGTCTCGAGTCGCTAAAAATCTCAAAGTAATTGCCAAGCGTTCTCCGGGACATATAGATTCCCGCATATTAGTATTGTCCTTTTCTATTAATGGGGTGACGAGATTTAGCAAAAAATCAAAATCATCTGGTGACATTCGCACAAAGTTTTTGTACAGGTCAGGATCATTCCTTTTCAATTGCTCCCTAAAAGACACATACACACCATTGCCTTCCAAAAGAAAAGGTCGCACCCAATGCGTCTTTTGTTTTCTTCTTTTTTTTTCATTATCATCAGCTACTTCTTCTTCCAATATTAAAAATGTAGATGCTATGATAATTGCGTCGTCGTCCATACTTATTACTAATAAATTTATTTATTTATTTATAAAATATTCATATGCGTCTGTTGATGTTTTTATACTGATAACTATTAAATTATTTCACAAAAAAAGCAAAACAGTTGATCAAAGTCAATGTTGTCAATATAACAACTATCAATAGTGTAAATTAGCTTCAAAAAATTTTGATCAAAATTTCATCAAAATATTTTGAAAGATATTGAAAAAATATTTTGATCAAAATTTTGAAACGTGTAAATAGCACATCAAAATAAATTTTCAATATTTTGATGACTTCAAAATGCCTTCAATCGTGTAAATGTAGCTTAATTTGTTTTCTCGATGCGTCCCGCAAGTACGAGTATGTATATGCTCGTTGTCACATGTTTCTATCAGAGTTAGAAAAGGCAACAAAACAACGATGTTCTCTATCTTTCTATTCCCTTGTTGACTGATTTGGTATGCTTGCGATCAGCGCAAACAGAGAAAGCATCGACAGTTCAGTGACAACTAGAGAACAGACATGCTTAATAGACAAATTAGAAACAAATACAAACAAAATGATAAAAATTTACATATACGTTTTACACCTCTTTCTCGGTAGTCACAGACTTGACTGCTACCCCATACATTCCATGAAGTCTCTAGAGTCAAGCTCAGGCAAGACTTGAAAAAAAAATTTCGCAACAAAATGGAATTAACTCGTAGACATTTTCGTGCGATCTTATTTCACAAGTTTCAACGTGGATTATCACGACAAGAGTGCATCGATGAACTTAAATCTTTTTATGGCGATGAAGCACCATCCTATAGGACTGTGAAATGAATTCAATCGTGGCCGACGCTCGCTTAAAGACGAAGGTCGTCCAAAAACGGCCATTGTGTCAGAGAGCATTGATGCCGTGTGTGAACTGATAATGCAAGATCGTCATGTGACATACCGTGAGGTAGAGGCATCCTTGGCCATTTCTTCCACCAGCATACATTCGATATTGCATAAACATCTGGCCGTAAAAAGGTTTGTTCTCGTTGGATCCCGCACAATTTGACAATCGCTCAAAAAAGGGTCGTATCAGCAAAGAAATTTTGGTAAAAAATACGATTGCGGTGCTTCAAAAGACGTTTATAAGATCGTCACAGATGACGAATCATAGATCTATGGTCTTCGAGGACGAACCAAATCCAATGAAAGTTGTTCGTGGAAGATGCACTTCGAAGCAAATGGTCGCCTGTTTCTTCGACAAAACCTGTCATGTGGCAACAGTTCCGCTTGAGCAACGTAGGACGACAGATTCTCAGAGGTACACCACAAATTGTTTGCCTGAAGTTTTCGAAGAAATTCGAAAAACGAACAAGAGAAGACGAATCATTGCGCACCATGACAATGCGAGCTCTCACACATCGGCTCAAACCAGCGGCTTTTGACCGGCCAAAACGACGAATTGATGGGTCATCCGAGGTACAGGCCCTGATTCAACTCACTCAACGATTTTTGTCGTCAGAAGATGCTGTTAAAGCGTTCAAAAGCCATGTTTAGGAGGTGTCTCAATCGGAGTGGAAAAAGTGCTTCGACAATTGTTTTGAGCGTATGCAAAAGTATATAAATCATGCTGGAGAATACTTTGAAAAACAATAAAACCATTTTTGATGATAAATATTCGCATTTTCATTATAAGGCGAGAAATAATATGTGGCTTCTTAAGCCTAAGACAGAAAATCGAATTAACATATAGTTAGAAGCTAAAACTAAATCTGAACCGATTTTTTTAAATTTCAGTAGCTTCCATCTTTAGTCATAACACACAATACCTTGTTCCACAAAGTGATGCAGGGTAAAAAAATAACAGTACATAACTGGACAAAATTTAAATTTTTATTATGATCACCAATTCAATATAATTTTGTTTAGAAAAGGGTCATATTAACATGGGTATATAGTGCATATGGATTAATAGAATCTACAAAAAATTACACTATTTTTTAAAAATAAATAGCGTTTCGGTGGCGATGGGCGAAATATTCATGTAAAACCCATAGTAATATGTTAGGCATCGATAACTTAGACTGGATAGCAAAACCGCAATAACTTTCCCACTGTTTAAAATGAAAACTAAATTTCATGTGTGATTTTTCGAAGTTCGCTTTGAAACTTATATAACCCTGGGCTAGTTCAGCTGCTGTTTGGATTTTTTGCCTCAAATATACTTCTATTTGGTATTCCTTCCTGACTTCTCAGAAGAACGTTTAATTTTCCCCCACTGCAGTATCGCTCTAACTAATAGGAATTTTGTATTCCTTACTTCGACATAATTATAGCTATAGGCGAGGAGAAAAAGGTTGTAGAACAAACTAACCCATAAAAATGACATCTAGTGCTTCAAAACTGCTATAATTGTGTAACTTGGGAAATTTAGGAAAGTAATCATTAGAAAAACTAGGGTTACCAAGTCCAAGTAAAAAGTCGACTTTCGACGTTTTTTAAAACAAAAAATGCATCAAAAGGCGGTAAAAATACGATAAATCGACTTTTTTCGCCTTGTTCCTTTTTTTAGTAACTTTTTACATAGTTAAACAGGGTTGAAGGGTCGATGGCGAAGTAAATTTGTTTTCCATGTTGTTACATGAAATATTGATCAGAGACCATATTATGTCGATGTCTTCCGATCGGTGTGAAACTTGCACAAAGGTTAGTCCTATTGAATAGTAGTTTAGAGACAAACCTTGAACGAGTTCGGCCAAGGACTCTCTGAGTTAGAGGCAAAGAGGAGTTTTTTCACAGTCATGTAATTTATTACCTAATGTTTCCAGAAAAATTTGTCCAAAGTGTTTTAAATAGAGTTGAGACATTTTAATGGCCCTCAGGATCCCTTTTTTGGCTGTACGCATGATGCCATCTTTAAAACACTGTTGTTGTATGTGCCAAAAATAAACAGCGGGACGTGTTCTAATTCCTGAGGCTGTAAAGATTCACAATTAAATTTATTAGATTTTGAAAACGAAAGGACACGGAAAAACGAAATATGCAAGCGACAACTCGAACCATTCTTAAACACGAGCTTTGTAAGTGTAGAGCGGTTTCCCGTTTCTCCTTATTTACTTCTTCCTGATCAATGTCATCACATTTGTTTTGAGGACAGCCTTCAGAATCTAGCGAAAGGAAATCAAGACCAATAAACGATATCAACGATGCTAATTCTGGAACACTAGAACCCCTTGACACAATATCAGCTTTATTTAAATGTTATGGTATTTGACGCCAATTACATCCATTGGTGAAGTATTGTATTTCGAATACTACGTTACACACAAATACTGACTGAGCCAATGAAGGACTAATTGTGAGTCAGTCCATAAAAATACTAAATGTCTTGGGATGTTTAAAAGATATTGTATTTTTGAATATATTCTGGCGAGAAGTTGAGTCTCAAACAGTTCCAGATTAGGCAGCGATTTTCTTTTTGTTGTAGCCACTCTCGATTTCGCAAAGTATAGTTGCGAATACTTTTATATAAATACAGCAGCTACATGCACGATTTAGAGTCGCAGAAACCATGCAACTGGACTACTTTTGAAGAAGTCGAAAGACAATAATTCTTCTTGGATTGTAGACTCAACCATTAGAATATCATTTAGAGACGTCTGACATGATGTGGGGCAAGATGCATCAAAGACGATCCGGAGTTTAGTGGACGTGTTATTGGGCTTGAAAATGCAGTGATGTAGCACGTAGTAGTGAGGTTCGTCCAAAATTGGCCTCTTCCAACTCGTGTGTCCAGAATCTTCATATTCCCTCATAAGCGCTACATACTGTGACTTCAGAACAAAATCATGGGTCAATCTTTGTTCTTGAACAGCAGATCAAGATTGTTTTAAAGGTAATTTTATTATAATTCTACCTGAAGATTCTCAGGTGATAGTATTTTGGAAAAATCTCGCATATTCACTTTGTTCCGGTGTCATTTGCATTGAGTTATTACAAGGGCTGCTATATATTTCGGGCCTAATAATGAAAATGCAAATATTTATCATCAAAAATGGTTTTATTGTTTTCAAAGTATTCTCCAGCATGATTTATACACTTTTGCATGCGCTCAAACCAATTGTCGAAGCATTTTTATCACTCCGATTGAGACACCTCCTAAACATGGTTTTTGAACGCTTCAACAGCATCTTCTGGCGACAAAAATCGTTGACCACGAATTTTTCTTGATGTGCGTGAATAAAAAGAAGTCAGGGCTGTACCTCGGATGACCCATCAATTCGACGTTTTGGTCGGTCAAAAATCCGCTGGTTTGAGCCGATGTGTGAGAGCTCACATTGTCATGCTGCACAATGATTCGTCTTCTCTTGGTCGTTTTCCGAATTTCTTCGAAGATTTCAGGCAAACAAATTGTGGTGTGGATTTGGCTCGTCTTCGAAGACCCACACGGCTGTTTGCTGCTTTGTTTCAGGCTCATATGTAAAGATCCATGACTCGTCACCTGTGACGAACTTATAAACGTCTTTTGAAGCACCGTGATCGTATTTTTTCCAATCGCCACGGTCCTTATTTTAAAGCTATTGTCAAATTGTGCGGGATCCAACATGCAATATCCGAGGATGCCTCTATCTCACGAGATGTCACATGACGATCTTGCATTATCAGTTCACGCACGGCATCAATGTTCTCTGGCACAACAGCCGTTTTTAGACGACCTTCGACTTTGAGCGAGCGTCGGCCACGATTGAATTAATTAAACCAGTTTTTCACAGTGCTATAGGATGATGCTTCATCGCCATACAAAGATTAAAGTTCATCGATACACTCTTGTCGGGATAATCCACGTCGGAAGTTGTGAAAAATGATCGCACGAAAATGTTCACGAGTTAATTCCATTTTTTGCCTAATTGATTTTTTCAAGTCACTGTAAACAACACAAATGATGGTGGTACGTCAAAACATTCTGACTACGTTTATATTAAAAAAATGTCAAACTTTCCAATAGAAATTTCAGATGGCGCCAGGCTACACTTAGTGTTGCATAGGCGAGAAATATATACTTATATAGCAACCTATCAATCTCTTCGATTTTCCACAGGCGTTCCAAATTCAATATGATTTTGTTGAGAGTAAATATAAACCACCCACAAATGTTGTTTTTACCAGTACTGTATTTTCCGGTGACAATCCAGCCAAGTAAATATTTTTGGAAGATTTGGTCCAAGCTTTATTTGACCGACAGACAATATATCAAAGAAAATTTCCGTACCAATAAGCAAGTCAATTTACTTGATTTGTAAAAATAGTCGCCATATAGTTTTGTGTTCGGATGAAGATTCCATGACGAAACATCCAATACAAAATAATAGAGGCACTTCAAAATCCGTTGTAAAGTTTTTACGTTGGTGAAAGAATTAAGCTTCACTTTCGTACACGAATTTCCAATGCTGGAGACTTCAACATACTTTTTGACACTTTTAAGATTTAGGCGTTGCTTTTCCGGGTATATATAAGCCACAATTACGTCTGAATAACACCAAGGCTGTTGCTAGAAGTACATGTGGCGAAGAACCTTCCATATAAATTATTATGAATAGCTGGTAACCTGATGACCCTTGACAAGACAATTTATGCAAAGTCCAAGCTTTTTCACCTTTTCGAATCGAATTGGCACATCTTAATCCCAAAAACCTTGGCACCGAGTAATGGTGTGATCAGATTTGGAGAAAAATACATAAAAGCGTTTGGAGCAAGAAAATGAATATCCATGTTTCGACGATTTTTAGTTCGACTTTCCAGAATGGTGATCTGGTCTTCGAGTGGCAGTATTGGAACCTAATGATTCTAAATAGTGGCATCTTCTTTCAAGAATATTTAAGCATTCGCCCCATGTAGGAAGTCTGCTAAAATCCAGAGAATCTTTTCATTTTCTTTTGGTGTCTCTATCAACCTTTTCCATTACAATATGGGGCCGCATTGCATTAGCGATGTCGTTGGGCGACCCAAGAGATTGCAAAGAACTATAAAGTGCAGAATCATTATCTACAAGGCTTCGCAATTGACCAGAGTTCGATTTTGAGACATCAGGCAGATCGAAAAGTGTTGTAATATTCAATCTTTCTAACGCCTTAGGAAAATTTTCGTTGGTGATCTGGAATGCCTTTACTGTTTCTAATGCATGACTCTGGAGACAGTTCTGCAAATGATTGAACTTCCCAATGTTTGAAAGGCCATGTTCGCAATCGATAAATTGTTTAGACGATGCCATAAAATTTTTCTACTCACTGTACTTACCACTGAAGCTTGGCAATTTAAGTCGAGGCAGTTTGTTACTCGATATGGGGACAGCAAACGACTCAGAAAATGTTATATTGTGCCCATCCTCAACGAGCTTTTGTTGTTCTGGGAGGTTATATAAACATACACATCTCCGATGTCGGTACGGTTATTATAATTTGGGTCAAGATTTTCGATTTTGTTTTGGGTGCATAGGATTTGTTTGAAATATGATTCCAAAATCCCCAAACGACACTTTAATTCCGCTGAAGAAAAAGCTTTTCTTTTATATTCGCGTCACTCTTTTGTATACGGTATGTATTTTTCTTAATGGTCTGTTGTTTAACTCCTCTAAACTCACGATGATTGGAAATGGTGGAGTTGATGCAAGAACAAATTTGTGTGAGGTTAAGTTAAGCGATAACTTAATGCAAGACAGATGAATTTGTTAAAATTTCACAATAAAAACCGATAAATTTCGAGATCTTTACACCAATCCTGTCACGGTCGTCAAAATGTACGATCAGGAGTGTTTTCCCAACCAGCAGTGATGTTTTAAATTATTTCATTTAATTAAACTCCACTGCTGAAGTGTTCTTGTACGGTACTGTAACTCAACAAATGCACCACGCGAGACAATTGTAAGAAAAGCGATCGACTAAACTTAAAAATTAACAATATTTTTTTCCTGTACTTATAGATAAATAAATAATGAATTCTTCTAAATTATAAACAGACAAGCGACGAAACAGGTCAACGCAACAACCAAAACCCTGCATGTCTCTCCTTTGTCTAGACATATATGCATGTATGTATGGATTTAAATCCGCATATGTGACAGCGCATAGAGAAAGGGACCTAAGGGTAAAAAAATCAATTTTCATTTTTTTTTCTTTTTTTGATGTGGACAACATCTGAGCATCGAATGAGACCGATCCCATGCCCCGAAAGTGTTCCCTCCCAGAGATATGCGCGTTTAATGAAAGTGAGGTCGACGATTCTAAGCGCAAATAGAAGGGATCTAATCTTTAAAATGGCTCTCCAGAACAAAACTTTTCATCAACTTTTCACTTTTTTTTGATGTTGAGAACATCTGAGCATCGAATGGACCGATCCCATGCCCCAAAAGCGTTCCCTCCCAAAGATAAGCGCGTTTTATGAAAGTGAAGTCGACGATTCTAAGCGCAAATAGAAAGGGACCTAATCTTTAAGATGACTCTCCTGAACAAAACTGGTTTTTAACCTTAGGTCCCTTTCTATTTTGCACGTCACATATGTAGATATATATTACGTAGGTACATATGTACTTTAGATCGATACCGCCTAATTTGTTTTCTCGATGCGTCCCGCAAGTACGAGTATGTATATGCTCGTTGTCACATGTTTCTAACAGAGTTAGAAAAGGCAACAAAACAACGATGTTCTCTATCTTTCTATTCCCTTGTTGACTGATTTGGTATGCTTGCGATCAGCGCAAACAGAGAAAGCATCGACAGTTTAGTGACAACTAGAGAACAGACATGCTTAATAGACAAATTAGAAACAAATACAAACAAAATGATAAAAATTTACATATACGTTTTACACCTCTATCTCGGTAGTCACAGACTTGACTGCTACCCCATACATTCCATGAAGTCTCTAGAGTCAAGCTCAGGCAAGACTTGAAAAAAAAATTTCGCAACAAAATGGAATTAACTCGTAGACATTTTCGTGCGATCTTATTTCACAAGTTTCAACGTGGATTATCACGACAAGAGTGCATCGATGAACTTAAATCTTTTTATGGCGATGAAGCACCATCCTATAGGACTGTGAAATGAATTCAATCGTGGCCGACGCTCGCTTAAAGACGAAGGTCGTCCAAAAACGGCCATTGTGTCAGAGAGCATTGATGCCGTGTGTGAACTGATAATGCAAGATCGTCATGTGACATACCGTGAGGTAGAGGCATCCTTGGCCATTTCTTCCACCAGCATACATTCGATATTGCATGAACATCTGGCCGTAAAAAAGGTTTGTTCTCGTTGGATCCCGCACAATTTGACAATCGCTCAAAAAAGGGTCGTATCAGCAAAGAAATTTTGGTAAAAAATACGATTGCGGTGCTTCAAAAGACGTTTATAAGATCGTCACAGATGACGAATCATAGATCTATGGTCTTCGAGGACGAACCAAATCCAATGAAAGTTGTTCGTGGAAGATGCACTTCGAAGCAAATGGTCGCCTGTTTCTTCGACAAAACCTGTCATGTGGCAACAGTTCCGCTTGAGCAACGTAGGACGACAGATTCTCAGAGGTACACCACAAATTGTTTGCCTGAAGTTTTCGAAGAAATTCGAAAAACGAACAAGAGAAGACGAATCATTGCGCACCATGACAATGCGAGCTCTCACACATCGGCTCAAACCAGCGGCTTTTGACCGGCCAAAACGACGAATTGATGGGTCATCCGAGGTACAGGCCCTGATTCAACTCACTCAACGATTTTTGTCGTCAGAAGATGCTGTTAAAGCGTTCAAAAGCCATGTTTAGGAGGTGTCTCAATCGGAGTGGAAAAAGTGCTTCGACAATTGTTTTGAGCGTATGCAAAAGTATATAAATCATGCTGGAGAATACTTTGAAAAACAATAAAACCATTTTTGATGATAAATATTCGCATTTTCATTATAAGGCGAGAAATAATATGTGGCTTCTTAAGCCTAAGACAGAAAATCGAATTAACATATAGTTAGAAGCTAAAACTAAATCTGAACCGATTTTTTTAAATTTCAGTAGCTTCCATCTTTAGTCATAACACACAATACCTTGTTCCACAAAGTGATGCAGGGTAAAAAAATAACAGTACATAACTGGACAAAATTTAAATTTTTATTATGATCACCAATTCAATATAATTTTGTTTAGAAAAGGGTCATATTAACATGGGTATATAGTGCATATGGATTAATAGAATCTACAAAAAATTACACTATTTTTTAAAAATAAATAGCGTTTCGGTGGCGATGGGCGAAATATTCATGTAAAACCCATAGTAATATGTTAGGCATCGATAACTTAGACTGGATAGCAAAACCGCAATAACTTTCCCACTGTTTAAAATGAAAACTAAATTTCATGTGTGATTTTTCGAAGTTCGCTTTGAAACTTATATAACCCTGGGCTAGTTCAGCTGCTGTTTGGATTTTTTGCCTCAAATATACTTCTATTTGGTATTCCTTCCTGACTTCTCAGAAGAACGTTTAATTTTCCCCCACTGCAGTATCGCTCTAACTAATAGGAATTTTGTATTCCTTACTTCGACATAATTATAGCTATAGGATAGGAGAAAAAGGTTGTAGAACAAACTAACCCATAAAAATGACATCTAGTGCTTCAAAACTGCTATAATTGTGTAACTGTGGGAAATTTAGGAAAGTAATCATTAGAAAAACTAGGGTTACCAAGTCCAAGTAAAAAGTCGACTTTCGACGTTTTTTAAAACAAAAAATGCATCAAAAGGCGGTAAAAATACGATAAATCGACTTTTTTCGTCTTGTTCCTTTTTTTAGTAACTTTTTACATAGTTAAACAGGGTTGAAGGGTCGATGGCGAAGTAAATTTGTTTTCCATGTTGTTACATGAAATATTGATCAGAGACCATATTATGTCGATGTCTTCCGATCGGTGTGAAACTTGCACAAAGGTTAGTCCTATTGAATAGTAGTTTAGAGACAAACCTTGAACGAGTTCGGCCAAGGACTCTCTGAGTTAGAGGCAAAGAGGAGTTTTTTCACAGTCATGTAATTTATTACCTAATGTTTCTAGAAAAATTTGTCCAAAGCGTTTTAAATAGGTACTTATTCAATCTTTTTAGAAAAAAGTGAAGAAAATAGAAAAAACTGCTTTTTGGAAAAAGCTGATATTAGTCCAAACACGTTTTCCGAAACACGCCTAAATCTGGGCAACCTGTAGTTGAAAATTCTTTCCTTCGTGTTTTGATTCCGAAAACTATATGGTTTCATAACATTGGAATTTAAGGGAAACGCATCATCTGCAACAATTACATATGGAATAGGTTTTTGTCTACCGGGCAATGGTTTCGGTTGCGGCAAATTCAACATGTTATTATATAACCCGTTCGATAGCGAACATCTGCTGAATACTCCGCCATCGGACTCTCTGCCCTTTGCACCAATGTCAATGTAAACAAAATTGTAGTTCGCGTCCACAAGCGCCATCAAAACAATGCTGTTGTTCTTTTTATAATTGATATATGCACTTCCACAGTGTGCTGGTGCTATAATATCGATGTGTTTTCCATCTAATGCACCGATTGAATTAGGAAAATTCCACTTTTCATTTATACTTTGGGAAATACTCTCCCATTCCTCCTCTGTTGCTGGCATCTGTATCAATAGATATTGTTTTTGATTTGTTTTTTGATAATCAATTAAAATAATAATTACCTTTAAAAATTCATCTTTTAATACTTTATATAACGCATTGCAGACTTCAGGCACAATATTGCATATCGATGATCTTGACCTTTTAAACAAGAACATCAGACTTGCATAACTGTCTCGAGTCGCTAAAAATCTCAAAGTAATTGCCAAGCGTTCTCCGGGACATATAGATTCCCGCATATTAGTATTGTCCTTTTCTATTAATGGGGTGACGAGATTTAGCAAAAAATCAAAATCATCTGGTGACATTCGCACAAAGTTTTTGTACAGGTCAGGATCATTCCTTTTCAATTGCTCCCTAAAAGACACATACACACCATTGCCTTCCAAAAGAAAAGGTCGCACCCAATGCGTCTTTTGTTTTCTTCTTTTTTTTTCATTATCATCAGCTACTTCTTCTTCCAATATTAAAAATGTAGATGCTATGATAATTGCGTCGTCGTCCATACTTATTACTAATAAATTTATTTATTTATTTATAAAATATTCATATGCGTCTGTTGATGTTTTTATACTGATAACTATTAAATTATTTCACAAAAAAAGCAAAACAGTTGATCAAAGTCAATGTTGTCAATATAACAACTATCAATAGTGTAAATTAGCTTCAAAAAATTTTGATCAAAATTTCATCAAAATATTTTGAAAGATATTGAAAAAATATTTTGATCAAAATTTTGAAACGTGTAAATAGCACATCAAAATAAATTTTCAATATTTTGATGACTTCAAAATGCCTTCAATCGTGTAAATGTAGCTTAATTTGTTTTCTCAATGCGTCCCGCAAGTACGAGTATGTATATGCTCGTTGTCACATGTTTCTATCAGAGTTAGAAAAGGCAACAAAACAACGATGTTCTCTATCTTTCTATTCCCTTGTTGACTGATTTGGTATGCTTGCGATCAGCGCAAACAGAGAAAGCATCGACAGTTCAGTGACAACTAGAGAACAGACATGCTTAATAGACAAATTAGAAACAAATACAAACAAAATGATAAAAATTTACATATACGTTTTACACCTCTTTCTCGGTAGTCACAGACTTGACTGCTACCCCATACATTCCATGAAGTCTCTAGAGTCAAGCTCAGGCAAGACTTGAAAAAAAAATTTCGCAACAAAATGGAATTAACTCGTAGACATTTTCGTGCGATCTTATTTCACAAGTTTCAACGTGGATTATCACGACAAGAGTGCATCGATGAACTTAAATCTTTTTATGGCGATGAAGCACCATCCTATAGGACTGTGAAATGAATTCAATCGTGGCCGACGCTCGCTTAAAGACGAAGGTCGTCCAAAAACGGCCATTGTGTCAGAGAGCATTGATGCCGTGTGTGAACTGATAATGCAAGATCGTCATGTGACATACCGTGAGGTAGAGGCATCCTTGGCCATTTCTTCCACCAGCATACATTCGATATTGCATAAACATCTGGCCGTAAAAAGGTTTGTTCTCGTTGGATCCCGCACAATTTGACAATCGCTCAAAAAAGGGTCGTATCAGCAAAGAAATTTTGGTAAAAAATACGATTGCGGTGCTTCAAAAGACGTTTATAAGATCGTCACAGATGACGAATCATAGATCTATGGTCTTCGAGGACGAACCAAATCCAATGAAAGTTGTTCGTGGAAGATGCACTTCGAAGCAAATGGTCGCCTGTTTCTTCGACAAAACCTGTCATGTGGCAACAGTTCCGCTTGAGCAACGTAGGACGACAGATTCTCAGAGGTACACCACAAATTGTTTGCCTGAAGTTTTCGAAGAAATTCGAAAAACGAACAAGAGAAGACGAATCATTGCGCACCATGACAATGCGAGCTCTCACACATCGGCTCAAACCAGCGGCTTTTGACCGGCCAAAACGACGAATTGATGGGTCATCCGAGGTACAGGCCCTGATTCAACTCACTCAACGATTTTTGTCGTCAGAAGATGCTGTTAAAGCGTTCAAAAGCCATGTTTAGGAGGTGTCTCAATCGGAGTGGAAAAAGTGCTTCGACAATTGTTTTGAGCGTATGCAAAAGTATATAAATCATGCTGGAGAATACTTTGAAAAACAATAAAACCATTTTTGATGATAAATATTCGCATTTTCATTATAAGGCGAGAAATAATATGTGGCTTCTTAAGCCTAAGACAGAAAATCGAATTAACATATAGTTAGAAGCTAAAACTAAATCTGAACCGATTTTTTTAAATTTCAGTAGCTTCCATCTTTAGTCATAACACACAATACCTTGTTCCACAAAGTGATGCAGGGTAAAAAAATAACAGTACATAACTGGACAAAATTTAAATTTTTATTATGATCACCAATTCAATATAATTTTGTTTAGAAAAGGGTCATATTAACATGGGTATATAGTGCATATGGATTAATAGAATCTACAAAAAATTACACTATTTTTTAAAAATAAATAGCGTTTCGGTGGCGATGGGCGAAATATTCATGTAAAACCCATAGTAATATGTTAGGCATCGATAACTTAGACTGGATAGCAAAACCGCAATAACTTTCCCACTGTTTAAAATGAAAACTAAATTTCATGTGTGATTTTTCGAAGTTCGCTTTGAAACTTATATAACCCTGGGCTAGTTCAGCTGCTGTTTGGATTTTTTGCCTCAAATATACTTCTATTTGGTATTCCTTCCTGACTTCTCAGAAGAACGTTTAATTTTCCCCCACTGCAGTATCGCTCTAACTAATAGGAATTTTGTATTCCTTACTTCGACATAATTATAGCTATAGGCGAGGAGAAAAAGGTTGTAGAACAAACTAACCCATAAAAATGACATCTAGTGCTTCAAAACTGCTATAATTGTGTAACTTGGGAAATTTAGGAAAGTAATCATTAGAAAAACTAGGGTTACCAAGTCCAAGTAAAAAGTCGACTTTCGACGTTTTTTAAAACAAAAAATGCATCAAAAGGCGGTAAAAATACGATAAATCGACTTTTTTCGCCTTGTTCCTTTTTTTAGTAACTTTTTACATAGTTAAACAGGGTTGAAGGGTCGATGGCGAAGTAAATTTGTTTTCCATGTTGTTACATGAAATATTGATCAGAGACCATATTATGTCGATGTCTTCCGATCGGTGTGAAACTTGCACAAAGGTTAGTCCTATTGAATAGTAGTTTAGAGACAAACCTTGAACGAGTTCGGCCAAGGACTCTCTGAGTTAGAGGCAAAGAGGAGTTTTTTCACAGTCATGTAATTTATTACCTAATGTTTCCAGAAAAATTTGTCCAAAGTGTTTTAAATAGAGTTGAGACATTTTAATGGCCCTCAGGATCCCTTTTTTGGCTGTACGCATGATGCCATCTTTAAAACACTGTTGTTGTATGTGCCAAAAATAAACAGCGGGACGTGTTCTAATTCCTGAGGCTGTAAAGATTCACAATTAAATTTATTAGATTTTGAAAACGAAAGGACACGGAAAAACGAAATATGCAAGCGACAACTCGAACCATTCTTAAACACGAGCTTTGTAAGTGTAGAGCGGTTTCCCGTTTCTCCTTATTTACTTCTTCCTGATCAATGTCATCACATTTGTTTTGAGGACAGCCTTCAGAATCTAGCGAAAGGAAATCAAGACCAATAAACGATATCAACGATGCTAATTCTGGAACACTAGAACCCCTTGACACAATATCAGCTTTATTTAAATGTTATGGTATTTGACGCCAATTACATCCATTGGTGAAGTATTGTATTTCGAATACTACGTTACACACAAATACTGACTGAGCCAATGAAGGACTAATTGTGAGTCAGTCCATAAAAATACTAAATGTCTTGGGATGTTTAAAAGATATTGTATTTTTGAATATATTCTGGCGAGAAGTTGAGTCTCAAACAGTTCCAGATTAGGCAGCGATTTTCTTTTTGTTGTAGCCACTCTCGATTTCGCAAAGTATAGTTGCGAACACTTTTATATAAATACAGCAGCTACATGCACGATTTAGAGTCGCAGAAACCATGCAACTGGACTACTTTTGAAGAAGTCGAAAGACAATAATTCTTCTTGGATTGTAGACTCAACCATTAGAATATCATTTAGAGACGTCTGACATGATGTGGGGCAAGATGCATCAAAGACGATCCGGAGTTTAGTGGACGTGTTATTGGGCTTGAAAATGCAGTGATGTAGCACGTAGTAGTGAGGTTCGTCCAAAATTGGCCTCTTCCAACTCGTGTGTCCAGAATCTTCATATTCCCTCATAAGCGCTACATACTGTGACTTCAGAACAAAATCATGGGTCAATCTTTGTTCTTGAACAGCAGATCAACGCACAGCGACATTGTGCGATAAACCTAGGTAGTCAGAAGATTGTTTTAAAGGTAATTTTATTATAATTCTACCTGAAGATTCTCAGGTGATAGTATTTTGGAAAAATCTCGCATATTCACTTTGTTCCGGTGTCATTTGCATTGAGTTATTACAAGGGCTGCTATATATTTCGGGCCTAATAATGAAAATGCAAATATTTATCATCAAAAATGGTTTTATTGTTTTCAAAGTATTCTCCAGCATGATTTATACACTTTTGCATGCGCTCAAACCAATTGTCGAAGCATTTTTATCACTCCGATTGAGACACCTCCTAAACATGGTTTTTGAACGCTTCAACAGCATCTTCTGGCGACAAAAATCGTTGACCACGAATTTTTCTTGATGTGCGTGAATAAAAAGAAGTCAGGGCTGTACCTCGGATGACCCATCAATTCGACGTTTTGGTCGGTCAAAAATCCGCTGGTTTGAGCCGATGTGTGAGAGCTCACATTGTCATGCTGCACAATGATTCGTCTTCTCTTGGTCGTTTTCCGAATTTCTTCGAAGATTTCAGGCAAACAAATTGTGGTGTGGATTTGGCTCGTCTTCGAAGACCCACACGGCTGTTTGCTGCTTTGTTTCAGGCTCATATGTAAAGATCCATGACTCGTCACCTGTGACGAACTTATAAACGTCTTTTGAAGCACCGTGATCGTATTTTTTCCAATCGCCACGGTCCTTATTTTAAAGCTATTGTCAAATTGTGCGGGATCCAACATGCAATATCCGAGGATGCCTCTATCTCACGAGATGTCACATGACGATCTTGCATTATCAGTTCACGCACGGCATCAATGTTCTCTGGCACAACAGCCGTTTTTAGACGACCTTCGACTTTGAGCGAGCGTCGGCCACGATTGAATTAATTAAACCAGTTTTTCACAGTGCTATAGGATGATGCTTCATCGCCATACAAAGATTAAAGTTCATCGATACACTCTTGTCGGGATAATCCACGTCGGAAGTTGTGAAAAATGATCGCACGAAAATGTTCACGAGTTAATTCCATTTTTTGCCTAATTGATTTTTTCAAGTCACTGTAAACAACACAAATGATGGTGGTACGTCAAAACATTCTGAGTACGTTTATATTAAAAAAATGTCAAACTTTCCAATAGAAATGTCAGATGGCGCCAGGCTACACTTAGTGTTGCATAGGCGAGAAATATATACTTATATAGCAACCTATCAATCTCTTCGATTTTCCACAGGCGTTCCAAATTCAATATGATTTTGTTGAGAGTAAATATAAACCACCCACAAATGTTGTTTTTACCAGTACTGTATTTTCCGGTGACAATCCAGCCAAGTAAATATTTTTGGAAGATTTGGTCCAAGCTTTATTTGACCGACAGACAATATATCAAAGAAAATTTCCGTACCAATAAGCAAGTCAATTTACTTGATTTGTAAAAATAGTCGCCATATAGTTTTGTGCTCGGATGAAGATTCCATGACGAAACATCCAATACAAAACAATAGAGGCACTTCAAAATCCGTTGTAAAGTTTTTACGTTGGTGAAAGAATTAAGCTTCACTTTCGTACACGAATTTCCAATGCTGGAGACTTCAACATACTTTTTGACACTTTTAAGATTTAGGCGTTGCTTTTCCGGGTATATATAAGCCACAATTACGTCTGAATAACACCAAGGCTGTTGCTAGAAGTACATGTGGCGAAGAACCTTCCATATAAATTATTATGAATAGCTGGTAACCTGATGACCCTTGACAAGACAATTTATGCAAAGTCCAAGCTTTTTCACCTTTTCGAATCGAATTGGCACATCTTAATCCCAAAAACCTTGGCACCGAGTAATGGTGTGATCAGATTTGGAGAAAAATACATAAAAGCGTTTGGAGCAAGAAAATGAATATCCATGTTTCGACGATTTTTAGTTCGACTTTCCAGAATGGTGATCTGGTCTTCGAGTGGCAGTATTGGAACCTAATGATTCTAAATAGTGGCATCTTCTTTCAAGAATATTTAAGCATTCGCCCCATGTAGGAAGTCTGCTAAAATCCAGAGAATCTTTTCATTTTCTTTTGGTGTCTCTATCAACCTTTTCCATTACAATATGGGGCCGCATTGCATTAGCGATGTCGTTGGGCGACCCAAGAGATTGCTAAGAACTATAAAGTGCAGAATCATTATCTACAAGGCTTCGCAATTGACCAGAGTTCGATTTTGAGACATCAGGCAGATCGAAAAGTGTTGTAATATTCAATCTTTCTAACGCCTTAGAAAAATTTTCGTTGGTGATCTGGAATGCCTTCACTGTTTCTAATGCATGACTCTGGAGACAGTTCTGCAAATGATTGAACTTCCCAATGTTTGAAAGACCATGTTCGCAATCGATAAATTGTTTAGACGATGCCATAAAATTTTTCTACTCACTGTACTTACCACTGAAGCTTGGCAATTTAAGTCGAGGCAGTTTGTTACTCGATATGGGGACAGCAAACGACTCAGAAAATGTTATATTGTGCCCATCCTCAACGAGCTTTTGTTGTTCTGGGAGGTTATATAAACATACACATCTCCGATGTCGGTACGGTTATTATAATTTGGGTCAAGATTTTCGATTTTGTTTTGGGTGCATAGGATTTGTTTGAAATATGATTCAAAAATCACCAAACGACACTTTAATTCCGCTGAAGAAAAAGCTTTTCTTTTATATTCGCGTCACTCTTTTGTATACGGTATGTATTTTTCTTAATGGTCTGTTGTTTAACTCCTCTAAACTAACGATGATTGGAAATGGTGGAGTTGATGCAAGAACAAATTTGTGTGAGGTTAAGTTAAGCGATAACTTAATGCAAGACAGATGAATTTGTTAAAATTTCACAATAAAAACCGATAAATTTCGAGATCTTTACACCAGTCCTGTCACGGTCGTCAAAATGTACGATCAGGAGTGTTTTTCCAACCAGCAGTGATGTTTTAAATTATTTCATTTAATTAAACTCCGCTGCTGAAGTGTTCTTGTACGGTACTGTAACTCAACAAATGCACCACGCGAGACAATTGTAAGAAAAGCGATCGACTAAACATAAAAATTAACAATATTTTTTTCCTGTACTTATAGATAAATAAATAATGAATTCTTCTAAATTATAAACAGACAAGCGACGAAACAGGTCAACGCAACAACCAAAACCCTGCATGTCTCTCCTTTGTCTAGACATATATGCATGTATGTATGGATTTAAATCCGCATATGTGACAGCGCATAGAGAAAGGGACCTAAGGGTAAAAAAAATCAATTTTCATTTTTTGATGTGGACAACATCTGAGCATCGAATGAGACCGATCCCATGCCCCGAAAGTGTTCCCTCCCAGAGATATGCGCGTTTAATGAAAGTGAGGTCGACGATTCTAAGCGCAAATAGAAGGGATCTAATCTTTAAAATGGCTCTCCTGAACAAAACTTTTCATCAACTTTTCACTTTTTTTTGATGTTGAGAACATCTGAGCATCGAATGGACCGATCCCATGCCCCAAAAGTGTTCCCTCCCAAAGATATGCGCGTTTTATGAAAGTGAAGTCGACGATTCTAAGCTCAAATAGAAAGGGACCTAATCTTTAAGATGACTCTCCTGAACAAAACTGGTTTTTAACCTTAGGTCCCTTTCTATTTTGCACGTCACATATGTAGATATATATGACGTAAGTACATATGTACTCAGTGCCGGGTTAACAGTCTGTGAGGCGCTAAGCAGTGAAAGATATGGGGCCCCATAATTTTTTTTAAATTCTTTATATTAACTCGTACTCTCTGTCTGGCGGTCTGTACCAAAACTTTGGGTCGATTTTTAACCCTTTTCCCGTTATCCAATCGAGCTGAAATTTTGCAGGCAGACTCGTGGCGACGACAAAAATGAACTATCAAAATCTCAGGGTCACAGACTATGGTACCTCCCATACAATTTTTTTTCTTTAATTTTTTATATTTTTATTTTATATTTTTATTTATAGTCAAAGACTGTGTTTTTACATTTATACAAAGTTACATGAAAACAATCGCTTAAAAATTAAACCTTCTTTTTCCTGCACTTTTGACGAGCAAACTTTTCGATTAAATTGTCAAAATTCATGCGACGCGTAACATCTGATTCAATTGACAGAAGAGCCAACGAACTTAGTTGATCTTGTCGCATTGTCGTCCTCAGAGGATTTTTTATTCGTTTCAACTGCGAAAAAGATCGTTCTCCCGAACAGTTTGTTATCATTAATGATAAAAATATTCTGAGGCAGATTTCCACGTTAGAAAAGACTGTTTGAAGTTGGTCATTTACAATGATGTTATAAAAATCAGTAAAATTTGCACTAATATTTTTATCTTTTTCCATTTTCAAACGAACGTACTAATGGAATTGTTCTAATTCTTCAGAGAGATTTGAATTTAAATCCTCAGGATACGATGCGACAAGCGACTTAATTTTTGATAGTATCTCATCGTTGGTTAAATTCATGTTTAATAAAAATGAAAACTTTTCTGCCAAATTCTGATAAACGTCTCCTCTTCTTTTCATCTCGACTGTTGACGATGCAATAAAAAGTCGAAATTTGTCCTTTGCAGATAAAATAGCATCTTCCGCTGGACCATCATTGACTTGTACTCTCCGAGTACGTATTCGATTACTATTTCCTTTATAATCACCGTCGGGTAAAATTTCTTTAGACTTGTTTTCGAATTCTTCAAATCTTTCCCTGAGATTTTGCAAGTAAATAGTCAACGTTTTATACAAATCAGCGCACACTTGCAAATTAACTTCTGAACTCTGAAGGGCTTGTGATGTCCGATGAAATTGTTGCAAAATGTCATTCCACATAGTAACCATAAAAACAAACTCAAACTCTTGCATTTTGTTTGCAATATTCATTGCTTCTTGCCTAGTTTCTCCTTTTTGATTCCTATCTTCAGAAATAGAATCTAACGCGTCGAGAATTTGAGAATACGAATTTAAAATTGCATCTGTGGCAACAGCGTGTGCTTCCCACCGCGTGTTTGAGAGTTTCTTTAACTGTTTTTCATCCTTGATATAATCCTTTAGTACCTTCCATCTGTTTGTAGAAGCAGAAAAAAATACGTAAAGTGTTTGCACTAACGAAAAAAAATTGACAGCCTCCAAACAACAATCGACTGCACTACGACCGACAAGATTCAATGAATGTGCTGCACATGCAATGTATATTGCATAAGGGTAGAGTTGTAAAATAACACTTTGCATCCCTTTATAAATACCGGACATATTTGCTGCGTTATCATGGGATTGCCCTCTGCACTTCGAAAAGTCAATGTTGCAGTTTTCGATCAAGAATTTCAAAACTGCGTCAGCCATTTCTTTTCCAACGTGACTTTTCAATTCTAAAAATGTTAAAAATCGTTCTACTGGCAAATTATCAAAGGGCGAAACGTATCTTATGATGACGCACAACTGATCAATGTGAGAAAGATCAGGGGTTGAATCGACGGACAAACTAAAATATCCAGCAGCTTTTATTTCATCTAAAATCGCAGACCGGACTTCCTGACTCATTAGTTCAATTAGTTCTTCGCAAATAGTTTTCGACAAGTACGACACATTTCCTTTAAAACACAGAAAGTATGCTATTAGTAAATGTTGAATTTTCTTGAAAAAGGTCACATATTAACAATACATTGGTAATATATTAATAATATATTGACAATTCATTGATGATATACTGACAATACATTGGAAAAATTTATCCAAAATTTAAATCATGGGTCAAGTATTACCTTTCCCTTTGTTTCCATAATTTGAAATGTGCGAGGCCAAAAACGGATCAAATTTAGCGACAAGTTCTAGCAATCCCATGTAGTTCCCGTTATTCACGGATCCAAATTTTTCATCTGAACCTCAGAGTGCCAATCCCCGTTCTGCCAATGTTTGAATGACAGATACAACTCGGTGCAAGATGTACTTCCAGTATTTGAATTCTTCCTCCATTTGGTCATCAAACTGGGCTTTTAATCCCAATCCCTTTCTTCGAATCAAATATGCGAGCATTGCTTCTCTATGAGACTGAGAATTTTCGTGTTGATCAATGACACAAGTGTTACGCCAATCACTGAATCCAGATACCAGTCGAGATGATACATTAGATGAAAATAGTTTACAAACGAAACAACAAACGTCGCCCTTTGATGGAGAATACAGCAGCCATTCGCGAGTGTACTTTTCACCGTTGGCTTTTGTTCCATTAAAAATGTTTCGAGAGCAGAATCTTGTTTGTTTTCCATCTTGGAAAATTCTCCGCGAGTTTTCGAATGAACCAGAGTGGTGTTGACATTTTTGTGGCCCCTCATTTGTCCAGTAGCTAATATCATCCGCAGTTAGTTCAGTCCACGTTCTAGAATCATTGTTCCTGTTTCCTTGGGGTGCGAGGTTTGGAATTGTTGCATCATTATTATTGTCAACAGCGATAGATGGTTCCTGAATTTTTTGGCCGCCGTCATCTTTTGCCACGTTCGTTGCACCATCTGGATTTTTCGACAGCGATGTGCTGGTTTGAAAGAATGGAGTTAATTTCGGCAATTTCTTGACGACTTCCTCATCTTTTTGTTTTTTTTCTTCCGCTTGTTTCCGTTTTTGCGATCCACTCAGATAAATTCTCTTCATTTTTATTATTATTCTATTGTATTATATGTATATTAAAGAAACTCCGGAGATGTAACGTCCTCGCTTCTCAATAAGAACTAACTTACCTTCCACTGGGGCGCTTTTTGTTATACTAAAAAAAATAAATAGACATACACGTATTGTGCAATTCGGGGAACTCCAAAAATGTTTTTTTTGTTATTAGAGAGCGAGAGCGATCACTTCGAATATGCCACGACGTGGAAACTGTACGTTGTACAACGTCATGAATGAATAAGAACAGGTCCGTTATAATTGTTGTATTTGCTTTTTGTGCTCAGTTGTCGTGTGTGACGTGAACTGTGGCTATTTCTTGCCTATTACTGTTTCTGCGTCTGCGTCATCTGTATTTCTTGCTTGTGCAATTTGATAAATTCATTATTTTTAAAACTTAGAAAAAATTATACGCCTGATATTGGGGGCCCCAATTTTACGGGGGCCCTAAGCAGCTGCTTAGTTTGCTTATGGGTTAATCCGGCACTGTATGTACTTTAGATCGATACCGCCTAAAGCTACATTTACACGATTGAAATGTTCTTCAATATTGCTCTTCAAAAGGCTTCAAACCCGTGTAAACAGTAAAATTTCTTCAAAATTTATTGATCAAAATTTATTGAACAAAACTTTTGAAGATTTTATTGACGCCGTGTAAACAAGCATCAAAATCGTATCTGGCAATATTGATAACTACAAATAATTTGACAGCATGTTCATTATTTTGATTCAAAACATTTCATGTGTTTTTGAATTAGAAAATCGTAAAAATTAGAACAATTAGAAATTCTTAAATTTGAAGTTCTTCGAGATTCTTAAATAAAATTAGAATAAAATAATAAATTAATATGAGCTGGTAAGTATTACATATCTAATAACTATGTACATATATTATTATTCGAATTATCAATATTTTCAAAGTGATAACGTAAACGATAATCGTAACAATCGCAAGCAGCAGAAAAAGTGGACAGGAGATGAAATGATACGTTTCATCGAAATGGTGGAAGTGCGCGAGCCTGTATGGAATTTTAAAGTGGATGGGTACCGAAACCGAAACGAAAAGGAGAAGTGCTGGTCAGAAATTGCTGTTACAACAAATCATTGTATAGCCGACTGCAAAGCACAATTTAACGCTGTGCGATCACGCTATAATGTAAATTGTTATTTTTTTTTGATGTTTTGTTCACATTTACAAGTTTTATTATATATTGAAGGCGGAGCACAAAAAAATAAATACCTCCAAAAGTGGACAAGGTGGCGCTACTTATGTATCCAAATATGAATACTTTGCAGCTCTACACTTTTTAGATACGGTGAGAAATCGTGGATCAGGAGGTACAGAGTCTAACTTCGAGACATTAATTAATGCTGCTTTTGAGGATGGGGATGACTTTGAAGAGCAGTTGCAGATTTCGGATTCTCAATGTTCTTACAAGCTCCACTCCTGGAAGAAAGTAATTCAATCGACTGTCAGCGTTCAAAAGTTTATGAAAAACTTGGCCAATTCATATCGCAGAAAGTGTCGCAAGGTAAAGAAGACATAAGTTGGCAAAAGGCCTATGGAGAGTATGTTGGGCAGCAGCTTTCTGCAATAACGTCATCGACGCATTTGAACCACAGGAAAACCAATAACTTTGTTTTAAATTTTATTATTTTATATTTAAAAAAAATGTCCTTTTTATATAAAAACAAAATGTGATTTTAAGTTGCCAAATAAATGATTTGAACTTTTTATTTCGATTAATTGGGTTTTTAATTAATTTTTAATAAATATGCTTGTATTGCCATGGAACTTCTCCTTCATTTAAAAAATATTCCGTGAATTCTTGTCGAATGAGCTTGGCTGTTTCGCTTTGACGACCTTGATTGCATAATGGTTCAATCGAAGACAAAATATTCTCAGTCCGCACTTATTAACGCCATCGTCCATCCGTTATAGATCCATCTGCATTCACTTGGTCGTAGTCTCTTGTTTGTGCATAGGTACCGCACTTGCGTTTGTTCAAAAAATTGTGTAATGCGCATACTGCGAGAACAACTTTGACAGCATTTGGTGGGGATAGCTCCATTTTTTTCTGACAACGCGAAATCGGGCTGATATTAATCCAAACACGTTTTCCGAAACACGTCTAAATCTGGACAACCTGTAGTTGAAAATTCTTTCCTTCGTGTTTTGATTCCGAAAACTATATGGTTTCATAACATTGGAATTTAAGGGAAACGCATCATCTGCAACAATTACATATGGAATAGGTTTTTGTCTACCGGGCAATGGTTTCGGTTGCGGCAAATTCAACATGTTATTATATAACCCGTTCGATAGCGAACATCTGCTGAATACTCCGCCATCGGACTCTCTGCCCTTTGCACCAATGTCGATGTAAACAAAATTGTAGTTCGCGTCCACAAGCGCCATCAAAACAATGCTGTTGTTCTTTTTATAATTGAAATATGCACTTCCACAGTGTGCTGGTGCTATAATATCGATGTGTTTTCCATCTAATGCACCGATTGAATTAGGAAAATTCCACTTTTCATTTATACTTTGGGAAATACTCTCCCATTCCTCCTCTGTTGCTGGCATCTGTATCAATAGATATTGTTTTTTATTTGTTTTTTGATAATCAATTAAAATAATAATTACCTTTAAAAATTCATCTTTTAATACTTTATATAACGCATTGCAGACTTCAGGCACAATATTGCATATCGATGATCTTGACCTTTTAAACAAGAACATCAGACTTGCATAACTGTCCCGAGTCGCTAAAAATCTCAAAGTAATTGCCAAGCGTTCTCCGGGGCATATAGATTCCCGCATATTAGTATTGGCCTTTTCTATTAATGGGGTGACGAGATTTAGCAAAAAATCAAAATCATCTGGTGACATTCGCACAAAGTTTTTGTACAGGTCAGGATCATTCCTTTTCAATTGCTCCCTAAAAGACACATACACACCATTGCCTTCCAAAAGAAAAGGTCGCACCCAATGCGTCTTTTGTTTTCTTCTTTTTTTTGCATTATCATCAGCTACTTCTTCTTCCAATATTAAAAATGTAGATGCTATGATAATTGCGTCGTCGTCCATACTTATTACTAATAAATTTATTTATTTATTTATAAAATATTCATATGCGTCTGTTGATGTTTATATACTGATAACTATTAAATTATTTCACAAAAAAAGCAAAATAGTTGATCAAAGTCAATGTTGTCAATATAACAACTATCAATAGTGTAAATTAGCTTCAAAAAATTTTGATCAAAATTTCATCAAAATATTTTGAAAGATATTGAAAAAATATTTTGATCAAAATTTTGAAACGTGTAAATAGCACATCAAAATAAATTTTCAATATTTTGATGACTTCAAAATGCCTTCAATCGTGTAAATGTAGCTTAATTTGTTTTCTCGATGCGTCCCGCAAGTACGAGTATGTATATGCTCGTTGTCACATGTTTCTAAAAGAGTTAGAAAAGGCAACAAAACAACGATGTTCTCTATCTTTCTATTCCCTTGTTGGCTGATTTGGTATGCTTGCGATCAGCGCAAACAGAGAAAGCATCGACAGTTCAGTGACAACTAGAGAACAGACATGCTTAATAGACAAATTAGAAACAAATACAAACAAAATGATAAAAATTTACATATACGTTTTACACCTCCATCTCGGTAGTCACAGACTTGACTGCTACCCCATACATTCCATGAAGTCTCTAGAGTCAAGCTCAGGCAAGACTTGAAAAAAAAATTTCGCAACAAAATGGAATTAACTCGTAGACATTTTCGTGCGATCTTATTTCACAAGTTTCAACGTGGATTATCACGACAAGAGTGCATCGATGAACTTAAATCTTTTTATGGCGATGAAGCACCATCCTATAGGACTGTGAAATGAATTCAATCGTGGCCGACGCTCGCTTAAAGACGAAGGTCGTCCAAAAACGGCCATTGTGTCAGAGAGCATTGATGCCGTGTGTGAACTGATAATGCAAGATCGTCATGTGACATACCGTGAGGTAGAGGCATCCTTGGCCATTTCTTCCACCAGCATACATTCGATATTGCATGAACATCTGGCCGTAAAAAAGGTTTGTTCTCGTTGGATCCCGCACAATTTGACAATCGCTCAAAAAAGGGTCGTATCAGCAAAGAAATTTTGGTAAAAAATACGATTGCGGTGCTTCAAAAGACGTTTATAAGATCGTCACAGATGACGAATCATAGATCTATGGTCTTCGAGGACGAACCAAATCCAATGAAAGTTGTTCGTGGAAGATGCACTTCGAAGCAAATGGTCGCCTGTTTCTTCGACAAAACCTGTCATGTGGCAACAGTTCCGCTTGAGCAACGTAGGACGACAGATTCTCAGAGGTACACCACAAATTGTTTGCCTGAAGTTTTCGAAGAAATTCGAAAAACGAACAAGAGAAGACGAATCATTGCGCACCATGACAATGCGAGCTCTCACACATCGGCTCTAACCAGCGGCTTTTGACCGGCCAAAACGACGAATTGATGGGTCATCCGAGGTACAGGCCCTGATTCAACTCACTCAACGATTTTTGTCGTCAGAAGATGCTGTTAAAGCGTTCAAAAGCCATGTTTAGGAGGTGTCTCAATCGGAGTGGAAAAAGTGCTTCGACAATTGTTTTGAGCGTATGCAAAAGTATATAAATCATGCTGGAGAATACTTTGAAAAACAATAAAACCATTTTTGATGATAAATATTCGGATTTTCATTATAAGGCCAGAAATAATATGTGGCTTCTTAAGCCTAAGACAGAAAATCGAATTAACATATAGTTAGAAGCTAAAACTAAATCTGAACCGATTTTTTTAAATTTCAGTAGCTTCCATCTTTAGTCATAACACACAATACCTTGTTCCACAAAGTGATGCAGGGTAAAAAAATAACAGTACATAACTGGACAAAATTTAAATTTTTATTATGATCACCAATTCAATATAATTTTGTTTAGAAAAGGGTCATATTAACATGGGTATATAGTGCATATGGATTAATAGAATCTACAAAAATTACACTATTTTTTAAAAATAAATAGCGTTTCGGTGGCGATGGGCGAAATATTCATGTAAAACCCATAGTAATATGTTAGGCATCGATAACTTAGACTGGATAGCAAAACCGCAATAACTTTCCCACTGTTTAAAATGAAAACTAAATTTCATGTGTGATTTTTCGAAGTTCGCTTTGAAACTTATATAACCCTGGGCTAGTTCAGCTGCTGTTTGGATTTTTTGCCTCAAATATACTTCTATTTGGTATTCCTTCCTGACTTCTCAGAAGAACGTTTAATTTTCCCCCACTGCAGTATCGCTCTAACTAATAGGAATTTTGTATTCCTTACTTCGACATAATTATAGCTATTGGCGAGGAGAAAAACGTTGTAGAACAAACTAACCCATAAAAATGACATCTAGTGCTTCAAAACTGCTATAATTGTGTAACTGTGGGAAATTTAGGAAAGTAATCATTAGAAAAACTAGGGTTACCAAGTCCAAGTAAAAAGTCGACTTTCGACGTTTTTTAAAACAAAAAATGCATCAAAAGGCGGTAAAAATACGATAAATCGACTTTTTTCGTCTTGTTCCTTTTTTTAGTAACTTTTTACATAGTTAAACAGGGTTGAAGGGTCGATGGCGAAGTAAATTTGTTTTCCATGTTGTTACATGAAATATTGGTCAGAGACCATATTATGTCGATGTCTTCCGATCGGTGTGAAACTTGCACAAAGGTTAGTCCTATTGAATAGTAGTTTAGAGACAAACCTTGAACGAGTTCGGCCAAGGACTCTCTGAGTTAGAGGCAAAGAGGAGTTTTTTCACAGTCATGTAATTTATTACCTAATGTTTCTAGAAAAATTTGTCCAAAGCGTTTTAAATAGGTACTTATTCAATCTTTTTAGAAAAAAGTGAAGAAAATAGAAAAAACTGCTTTTTGGAAAAAGCTGATATTAATCCAAACACGTTTTCCGAAACACGCCTAAATCTGGGCAACCTGTAGTTGAAAATTCTTTCCTTCGTGTTTTGATTCCGAAAACTATATGGTTTCATAACATTGGAATTTAAGGGAAACGCATCATCTGCAACAATTACATATGGAATAGGTTTTTGTCTACCGGGCAATGGTTTCGGTTGCGGCAAATTCAACATGTTATTATATAACCCGTTCGATAGCGAACATCTGCTGAATACTCCGCCATCGGACTCTCTGCCCTTTGCACCAATGTCAATGTAAACAAAATTGTAGTTCGCGTCCACAAGCGCCATCAAAACAATGCTGTTGTTCTTTTTATAATTGATATATGCACTTCCACAGTGTGCTGGTGCTATAATATCGATGTGTTTTCCATCTAATGCACCGATTGAATTAGGAAAATTCCACTTTTCATTTATACTTTGGGAAATACTCTCCCATTCCTCCTCTGTTGCTGGCATCTGTATCAATAGATATTGTTTTTGATTTGTTTTTTGATAATCAATTAAAATAATAATTACCTTTAAAAATTCATCTTTTAATACTTTATATAACGCATTGCAGACTTCAGGCACAATATTGCATATCGATGATCTTGACCTTTTAAACAAGAACATCAGACTTGCATAACTGTCTCGAGTCGCTAAAAATCTCAAAGTAATTGCCAAGCGTTCTCCGGGGCATATAGATTCCCGCATATTAGTATTGTCCTTTTCTATTAATGGGGTGACGAGATTTAGCAAAAAATCAAAATCATCTGGTGACATTCGCACAAAGTTTTTGTACAGGTCAGGATCATTCCTTTTCAATTGCTCCCTAAAAGACACATACACACCATTGCCTTCCAAAAGAAAAGGTCGCACCCAATGCGTCTTTTGTTTTCTTCTTTTTTTTGCATTATCATCAGCTACTTCTTCTTCCAATATTAAAAATGTAGATGCTATGATAATTGCGTCGTCGTCCATACTTATTACTAATAAATTTATTTATTTATTTATAAAATATTCATATGCGTCTGTTGATGTTTTTATACTGATAACTATTAAATTATTTCACAAAAAAAGCAAAACAGTTGATCAAAGTCAATGTTGTCAATATAACAACTATCAATAGTGTAAATTAGCTTCAAAAAATTTTGATCAAAATTTCATCAAAATATTTTGAAAGATATTGAAAAAATATTTTGATCAAAATTTTGAAACGTGTAAATAGCACATCAAAATAAATTTTCAATATTTTGATGACTTCCAAATGCCTTCAATCGTGTAAATGTAGCTTAATTTGTTTTCTCGATGCGTCCCGCAAGTACGAGTATGTATATGCTCGTTGTCACATGTTTCTAACAGAGTTAGAAAAGGCAACAAAACAACGATGTTCTCTATCTTTCTATTCCCTTGTTGACTGATTTGGTATGCTTGCGATCAGCGCAAACAGAGAAAGCATCGACAGTTCAGTGACAACTAGAGAACAGACATGCTTAATAGACAAATTAGAAACAAATACAAACAAAATGATAAAAATTTACATATATGTTTTACACCTCTTTCTCGGTAGTCACAGACTTGACTGCTACCCCATACATTCCATGAAGTCTCTAGAGTCAAGCTCAGGCAAGACTTGAAAAAAAAATTTCGCAACAAAATGGAATTAACTCGTAGACATTTTCGTGCGATCTTATTTCACAAGTTTCAACGTGGATTATCACGACAAGAGTGCATCGATGAACTTAAATCTTTTTATGGCGATGAAGCACCATCCTATAGGACTGTGAAATGAATTCAATCGTGGCCGACGCTCGCTTAAAGACGAAGGTCGTCCAAAAACGGCCATTGTGTCAGAGAGCATTGATGCCGTGTGTGAACTGATAATGCAAGATCGTCATGTGACATACCGTGAGGTAGAGGCATCCTTGGCCATTTCTTCCACCAGCATACATTCGATATTGCATGAACATCTGGCCGTAAAAAAGGTTTGTTCTCGTTGGATCCCGCACAATTTGACAATCGCTCAAAAAAGGGTCGTATCAGCAAAGAAATTTTGGTAAAAAATACGATTGCGGTGCTTCAAAAGACGTTTATAAGATCGTCACAGATGACGAATCATAGATCTATGGTCTTCGAGGACGAACCAAATCCAATGAAAGTTGTTCGTGGAAGATGCACTTCGAAGCAAATGGTCGCCTGTTTCTTTGACAAAACCTGTCATGTGGCAACAGTTGCGCTTGAGCAACGTAGGACGACAGATTCTCAGAGGTACACCACAAATTGTTTGCCTGAAGTTTTATAAGAAATTCGAAAAACGAACAAGAGAAGACGAATCATTGCGCACCATGACAATGCGAGCTCTCACACATCGGCTCAAACCAGCGGCTTTTGACCGGCCAAAACGACGAATTGATGGGTCATCCGAGGTACAGGCCCTGATTTAACTCACTCAACGATTTTTGTCGTCAGAAGATGCTGTTAAAGCGTTCAAAAGCCTTGTTTAGGAGGTGTCTCAATCGGAGTGGAAAAAGTGCTTCGACAATTGTTTTGAGCGTATGCAAAAGTATATAAATCATGCTGGAGAATACTTTGAAAAACAATAAAACCATTTTTGATGATAAATATTCGCATTTTCCTTATAAGGCCAGAAATAATATGTGGCTTCTTAAGCCTAAGACAGAAAATCGAATTAACATATAGTTAGAAGCTAAAACTAAATCTGAACCGATTTTTTTAAATTTCAGTAGCTTCCGTCTTTAGTCATAACACATAATACCTTGTTCCACAAAGTGATGCAGGGTAAAAAAATAACAGTACATAACTGGACAAAATTTAAATTTTTATTATGATCACCAATTCAATATAATTTTGTTTAGAAAAGGGTCATATTAACATGGGTATATAGTGCATATGGATTAATAGAATCTACAAAAAATTACACTATTTATTTATTTTTTAAAAATAAATAGCGTTTCGGTGGCGATGGGCGAAATATTCATGTAAAACCCATAGTAACATGTTAGGCATCGATAACTTAGACTGGATAGCAAAACCGCAATAACTTTCCCACTGTTTAAAATGAAAACTAAATTTCATGTGTGATTTTTCGAAGTTCGTTTTGAAACTAATATAACCCTGGGTATTGCTAGTTCAGCTGCTGTTTGGATTTTTTGCCTCAAATATACTTCTATTTGGTATTCCTGACTTCTCAGAAGAACGTTTAATTTTCCCCCACTGCAGTATCGCTCTAACTAGTTGGAATTTTGTATTCTTGACTTCGACATAATTATAGCTATAGGCGAGGAGAAAAAGGTTGTAGAACAAACTAACCCATAAAAATGACATCTAGTGCTTCAAAACTTCTATAATTGTGTAACTGTGGGAAATTTAGGGTAGTAATCTTTAGAAAAACTAGGGTTACCAAGTCAAAGCAAAAAGTCGACTTTCGACGTTTTTTAAAACAAAAAATGCATCGAAAGTCGACTTCCGACTTTTTGACGGTAAAAATACGATAAATCGACTTTTTTCGTCTTGTTCCTTTTTTTTAGTAACTTTTACATAGTTAAACAGGGTTGAAGGGTCGATGGCGAAGTAAATTTGTTTTCCATGTTGTTACATGAAATATTGATCAGAGACCCTATTATGTATATCGATGTCTTCCAATCGGTGTGAAACTTGCACAAAGGTTAGTCCTATTGAATAGTAGTTAAGAGACAAACCTTGAACGAGTTCGGCCAAGGACTCTCTGAGTTAGAGGCAAACAGGAGTTTTTTCACAGTCATGTAACTTATTACCTAATGTTTCTAGAAAAATTTGTCCAAAGCGTTTTAAATAGGTACTTATTCAATCTTTTTAGAAAAAAATGAAAAAAATAGAAAAAACGGCTTTTTGGAAAAAGGTGAAAATATTTTTTTTTTAAATTAGTTTTTATATTCCCAAAAATATTTAATTAGCAGCTATCTACAACGCTCTGCACAAATTTTTCTATATTAAATTGGTGATCATAATATGATTTCAATTGTGTCCAATTATGTACTGTTAGTTTTTTACCCTGCACCACTCAGTGGAACAAGGTATTATGTTAGTTGCATTGGAAATGTTTGCAAGAAAATCGGTTCAGATTTAAATATAGCTCCCATAGATATATGTTTATCCGATTTCATAACGTTTGGCTTTAGAAGCCACGTGATTCAACCAATCTTGATGAAATCTGGCACACGTTTATTTTTTGAACAAAAGGCGGACGTTATTAAAATACCACGACTGCTGGTTCTATGTACCGGATTGACCCGAAACAAACACTCTTCGGCCAGGGGCAGTCACCGAAACGTGAGTATGACGCAGTGGAAGAAAAATCATATCTGTCAGAATGCCGCCCGAAGGACATCAACAGGGTGTCTCCGTATGTATTCTGAGAACCATGCTACTTATTAAATCTTTTTAGAAAATAAAAACAAATTTAAAACAAAATGTTCACACTTTTTTTCAAAAAAGGCAATTTTTTCTAAAAAGGCTATTTATGCAAAAAAAAGTATTTTTTTCCCCAAAAAACGCATTTTCTTCCAAAAAATGGTTTGTTTTGCTCAAAAGAAAGCTTAGGTCGTTTCCTCTAAAATCTTTATGATCTCGTTATGGGATGCGACCATTATATCTTTCAAAAACATGTTTTGAAACACAAAACAATTTTTTTTTAAATTTTTTGCATATGCTCTATTTTTAATTTTTTCCCATTTCTATGTAAGTGGTTCTAAAATCTTAAAAAAAATAAAATCATATACTGAGAAACTAGACAAATTAACTTTTGAAACGGTATGTAACATGCCTAACTTAAATAGCATACCCTCGGTAGTATACCCGCAGAATATATAGATGTGCTGTCAAAAAACCTTTTAAATACAGTTTATTTTTAAATATTAAAAATTTTGCAATTCTAAATAGTTTATCCTCCTACCAATGAGGCTCTTTTGTCAATACTATAGGTAGTTTTCAGCGCACGTAATATTGAATGTGACCCATATTCCAAATATCAGGTATCATAGAGACAAATTGTTGAATGAGGTACAAATAATTTATGGCCTTTCTCCGAAATTTTATATCACTTGATTTAAAAAATTGGGTGCAGGGGAAGAAGTTAAAAGGTAGTTTATTTTAATATAATCTTTAAAAGGTAAAAAATAACATTTGGTTAACCTCTATAGGTACTTTATTGCTTTTATTATGTAACATGCAGTTAACCCACACAAAGCACTTCTGGACCGTAATAAAATATTTTAGACTCATTGTTAAAATATACTACCTTGAAGTTCTTAAAAAACATTTTGCCCTTCTTGACCATAATAAAAGTATTTAGATTCATTTATTAAAATATACTATCTAGAACTACTTAAAAAACTATTTATTGTCATTCAGAAGACATTCGGAAATATTTTTTTTTAAAAAACGGTGTTAAAGTTTAGTCGTATGTTATTAACATAACTAACTAATCTTCAAAATGTCCATGGCTTAAAAATATTTTTTTTCTTCGTTTTGTTTTAATCCCTTCAATATAAAGAACCACAGATCGTCAGATGTGCGACATATTTCCGACGCCTTAGTGAAAAAATTCCCTACGGTGTCGAAACGGTTGCATATTTGTAGATCCTGCGGGAAAGAGCTCGAGAAGATGAAAGAATTACCGACTTTGAATAGTAATGAGCCTTGCGTTGCAGTTATTCCAGATAGAGACAGAAGTAATTCTGAGAATGATGACAGAACTGTTGGTAAAAATGGCAACTCTAGCTTTTCAGACGTTAGAAGTTTAAAGAATGAGTGTCAAAACCGATACTATAAGGTTGACGTAGAAGTAATGGAACAAATAAAAGAGAAATACAAAAGTCACAGAGTATAGCTAAAAGAGTTCAACTTATCACGCTTGCTCCATCATCGAGTTGTTCAAAAACAATGACGGAGTTAGGGACGTCTCAACGAAAAGCAAGAATTGCTAAAATATTGTTTACGCAGCATGGGACTCTTACTCTCCCCAACAAAAAGAAGGGAAACACTTAAGAGTGCAACACTGCAGTAACTCTGCACGATGATATGAGTCGCCTGATATCAGGGATGAAAGACTGGGTGCCTGAACGCACCGATGGCAAGGATGTTTAAATGGAGAAGAGACTATTTCTCTGCAACCTGAATGAGTTATTCACAACATTTCAATCTGAAGACGAGAATGTCAAAGTTGGACTCACAAAATTTGATAAAAAATTTAACCTAGTAACGTCAAGCAAAATTTAAACACTTCATCATCTACAATAAATTAAGTGTAAAAAAATAGTTGTGATATAAATGCATCTAATGCGATTAAGATTAAATTTTATTAAATGATTTATTTTATTCATTGAACAGGGATTAAACCGGCTCAAGACCTCTTGCTTCTATATTTAAATAGAATACAAGTTTTTAACAAACTGGCAAAGTGACATTGATTTTTGTGGCTGCACACTACTTTTATCATGATTTCGGGTCCGTGACAACCCTCTTCAGAAAGCCTTGCTGCAATTGTTGAAAGTAAAACCGAACTCTATAAGGCCAGACTTTATTATTTATTTTATTATTTATTAATTTAATTGATTATTAATTTAATTATTTTTACAGAAAAACAAAAAAAATTTACCTATAACTCTAAAAAAAACGGTGTTTTTTTTCAGATATAGACATACCGTGGGTATTTTTTTTATCGAGGGTATGATAATATTATTTAGGTATGCTATAACCGTTGGAAAGGTTAATTTGTTTAGTTTTAAAGGTTTTAGAACCACTTACACAAAAATAGGAACAAAACTTCAAAATAATACATATTCAAAAAATAAATAAACGCTGTTTTGAGCTACAATTCATTTTTGCCTAATAGATAAAAATGTCGCATCCCACTAAGAGACCATAAAGTTCTTAAAGGAAAAGACCTGAGCTTTCATTTAAGCAAAAAAAAACCCTTTTTAAAAACAATGATTTTTTTGTTTTAAATTTGTTTATATTTTTTCTAAAATGATTGAATATATATATATATATATATATATATATATATATATATATATATATATATATATATATATATATATATATATATATATATATATATGGGGTGCAATGCACCCCATTAGGTGTACAGTATGGTGTGGGATCACATCTGCAATATCATTGGGACTTACTTCTTCGAGAATGAAGATGGAAGTGCTGTAACCGTAAATGAAGAGCGGTATCGGTTTATGATAGAAATATATATATATGGGGTGCAATGCACCCCATTAGGTGTACAGTATGGTGTGGGATCACATCTGCAATATCATTGGGACTTACTTCTTCGAGAATGAAGATGGAAGTGCTGTAACCGTAAATGAAGAGCGGTATCGGTTTATTATAGAAAAATGTTTACGTCTTGCTCTTGAACACAGACCTGAGATGTGGTTTCAGCAGGACGGAGCCACTGCTCACGAAGGCCTTTGATATACGAGTACTTTCGAATGATAAAGAAACGGCGTACGATTACATTGTATCGAATGGTACAAAATTACCTCCATTACAGAACTTTTCGAGTTAAAATAGAAGTACTGAGCACAGGCACAAATACAATGCACGGAGTACCTCAAGGTTCCTAGCTTGGACCAATTTTATACATTATATATGCAAATAAAATGATGAGTATCTTGAAGAGGAGCGCACGCAGGTAATACGGCATTTATAGTTTCGAATGAATGCATTAATACCGCTTAAAATATTTTGCAAGAGGAACTTAACCTTGTAACCAAATAGTGCCATGACAGCGGATTAGTCATCTTTGCTGCGAAAACAAAACTCATGCACATAAGACCGAGACTCCTCGCAGATACTACCACAAAACTCATTTTCCATAATACAGACTGCCTTTACAAAACAAACAACTATCAAATAGATAGATGTTCGACGAACAAAGAACTTTTTAAAAGCTACAAATATTTAGGCGTACATTTAGACCACGATTTCAAATGGAAAACACACTTTAATAATTTACAAAAGAAATTGCCTAAATCATTCTATAATTTATAACACCTGAGCAATTGTTCCCCTTATTATGATCTGAAGCAAGCATATTTTTCTCTAGTCATATCTTAGACACGGTATTACTGCATGGGGTAACGTCAAATACTGTAAACATCTTTAAACAGCGAATTAGAATTTTAGACTACTTCAAAAAACCCAAAGAAATCACTTACATAAAAACAACTTCAACACTTACAAAATAAATTACCAAACAAACAATACTAGTAACCAACTGAGCAACACAACCCAACAACAAACTTTACACAACACTAATATGCACAAAAACATGAACATTTGAAAAATAAAAGATCTATGCCAAACTACAATTATGAATGAATTCTGCGACTATTCCGATTTCCTGGAACATGTCAACCACGAACACAATACGAAAGGAAGAGCGAAAGGGCTACTAATAATATTATACAGAATGTGAGTTTAAATGAAAAATAATAATAGATTTCAATGCATCGAAGCTTAAGGAAAAATCTATTAGTTGAAATAAGGAATTGAAGTCGGCACACATTCTACGAATTGGATCACCACATGCGTAATTGTATCGTTGAAAATCAAAGTGTAAAAACTGATAGTGTCTCGAAGGTCTTAACGGGACATTAATATAAATTCTTGATATTAAAAAGTCCGACGGAACAGCCACCCGAATAATTTTATATATCATCATAGTATTCATCATTGTTCGCCTACTCTTTAATGTGGGCAATTTAATGAGATTTAACCTACTGGTATAGGATGGTAGTTCATAACCAGAAGACCAGTTAAGATTCCTTAAGCAGAAAAGTAGAAATTGCTTTTGCACAGATTCAATTTTGTTTACGTAAAAATCATATTGGGGATCCCATACCACCGAGCCGTATTCCAAAATTGGTCTCACAAGTGAGGTAAACAGCTGTTTCGTAGTATACGGGTCAGTAAACTCTTTTGCCCAACGTTTCATAAAGAAAAGAACGCCACATGCTTTATTTACCATTGTAATAATATGATTATTGAAATTTAACTTTCTGTCCATCATAAAACCAAGATCAATAAATGAATCGACAGATGCCAATTCAATGCCACATAAGTTATATTTTGAGGGCAACATTTTAGATCCGAAGAAACCCATGTGTTTGCATTTCTTTAAGTTGAGTTCCATGCAATTCATATCACACCATCTACTGAATCTGTCCAAGTCATCTTGCAATTTGGTAGAGTCAGCATTATTTGAATAAGATGAATAGATTTTTACATCAGCAAACATAAGAATGCTGGATTTGGTAATAGATTCCGGTAAGTCATTTATGAATAATAACAAGTAAGTAAGTGCTATAGTCGGGCGTGGCCGACTCTATGATACCCGCACCACTATAAATGTGATTAAGTCTCCTGTTAATCGAAAGCACTCGTCGCTATTTCTATCTGTATCTATCACGCAAGCACTAAGCCTTTATACCCCATACCACTATGTGGTGAGGGTATAACAATTATAGTTGGTCCACATTTCCATACCTTGTTTTCGGACCCTGTGCCCTCCCACGGACGAGATAAATCATTTGGCTTGACATATTTAAAGTCCTGAGGCAATTCCCTGTCATTTGAGGGGTCACACTAAAATCCGGGTAAACCGAAACTTTTGGACCCTCCTAATGGACCCTGGGGCCCAAACAGGTCGAATTTTTTTTCTGTATTTAAAATTGTAAGATAATTTCCTTTCATTTAAGGGGTCACACTTATATTTAAAAGCATGGGTCCATTTTTTGGGTTCTGAAGGCCCCGTAGGTCCGAGAGGCGGGTCCAACTATTTTTTACATTTTGTGGTCAGTTCTACATCGAATGTCATATTTTTTTAATTTGTTGACCAATACACGCGACATCAACTGGATTTGGACCAAATCCGGGAGTTCCTTTGTATGGGGGGTCTATCAGAAAGTGCTCCGATTTCGACCAAATTCAATAGCGTCCGTCCTTGTCCCAATATATTACCACTTGCCAAGTTTCATCAAGATCGGTGCATAAATGCGACCTGTACTTTGATTACAAGAATAGATGGACATCTTTACATCCAGCCAGCCGGCCAGCCAGCCAGCCAGCCAGCCGGCCAGCCAGCCGGCCAGCCAGCCGCCCAGCCAGCCAGACAGACATGGCTATATCGACTCAAAATGTAATTCTGAGCAACTTTCTCTCTGGTCCCGGTATTCTAACTCGATTCCTTCGATGTGTTACAAACGCAAGCACTAAGCCATTATACCACATACCACTATGTGGTGCGGGTATAAAAATAGCACCGGACGAAGGTGGCTACCTTGTGGGACACCAGAGGAAATATGAATTGTTCTAGAAATACAATTTTCAAATGATACCACTTGCTCCCTACCAACTAGATAGGAAGAAAGCCAATTTAAAAAATTATAATTGAATCCAATTCTATTTAACTTGAAAAGTAAGAGCCTATGATTTACTTTATCAAATGCCTTACTAAAATCAGTGTAGATAACGTCAGTTTGTTAACGAGAAACAAACCCATTTATAACTTCAGATGAAAACTGTAGCAGATTAGTTATAGTGGAATGGCCTCTACGAAATCCATGTTAACATGGATGTAAAGTAGGGGTCACGCCATGTACAATGAAATTGGTAACAATTTTCTCAGTTTAGGAATTGCACTCAATTTAGCAATGCCTCTATAGTTCGAAACATTTAACAGACTTCCTGATTTATGGAATGGTGTCAAATACGACTTTTTCCATATATCTGGGAAGTGCCCTAGTCTCAATAATGAATTAAATAATAAGGTCAACGGCAAATCAAGAGATTCTGCGCAGCCTTTCAACAACAAATTCGGTATCCCATCTGGGCCTGAAGTACAAGTGGGTTTTATACGTTGCATATTTAAATGAATCAGCGAGTTATCTAAAATAGGAGGAACAACCTGATTAACTGCAGAAATAGTATATGGGTAAGAAATGTCAGCGTCAAACGAACGCGAAGAATAAACAGATTCAAAGAAATCAGCAAAGCAATTTGCAATAGACTGATCATCAGAGAATTCAACATCGTTACATCTAATCCTAGTTGGCTTAGATGATGTTCGACGTTTCAAATTAACGAAGTTGTAAAACGATTTAGGGTGTGTTTTAAAATTATCCCTAACCTTCAACAAGTAGGACCGATAGCACCGGCGAGACTCAATATTATATTTATGTCTAGCCACAGAATATTTACCATAGTCAGTATTTAACCCAGTACGCTTAAATTTTTTAAAGAGCTTAGTTTTCATATTTTTTAATCTGCATAATTCCTTAGAAGACCAAGGAATAAATTTAGTAACGGGTACCTTAGGCACCGTTCTAGATACAAATCCCTGTAAAATATCATAAAAATTTATCAAGGCATGACTGAATTCCTCAATACTATCACATCTGCAAATTCCAGTCTACAGCTGACAATAGTGCATTGAGACATTCAAAATCGCAGCGTTTGAAACAAAATCTAAAAGAATCTCTGGAAGTGAATGGTAAAGTTTTGAGAGGCATAGGAGTTGAAAAAGAAACACATAAAGTAGGATGGTGAGTATCCTCCGGAGTAGAAATAGGGTTAATTCTAGATGATTGAAATGTATGTGAATCATTGGTTAAAATCAGATCCAGAATCTTACCGTTTAAGTTTAGCGTATAATTAATCTGAAACAGGTTCATTTCTGCAAACAACCTAGCAACATCAGCTGTCCAATCACTGCTAGTGAGGGGAGTTAGTGCATCTGAGTCAGGTAACATATGCCACGAGACAGAAGATAAATTAAAATCACCTAAAATTAAAATTAAATCGGATTTGCCCATATTTAAAACAATTGATTCAATGGCAGATAAATGGTCCTTATAAACACCAAAATCCGAAGACGGGGGAATATATGAACAAGTAATGAAAAGTTTTACTGTTCCAAGATTAACGCAAACTGAATTCATCAGTAAGAATACGTTCGGAAGATAAAGAAGAGGAAACTGCTATTAAAACTCCACCCCCTATTCTCCCTATTCTATCATTTCTATAAATCAAATAACAACTACACATTACCTCTGAGCTCAAAATATCACTTTTCAGCCATATCTCTGTGAAAACAATGATATCGAACTCAAAGTCATAGCTATCCACAAACAATCGGCTTAATTTTGTATTTAAGCCTCTCACATTTTGGTAAGCTATAGTACAAATGTCAATTAGTTTTTTGATGCTGGCTGTGACTGATGTGGCAGTTTAGCCAAATTCGGTCTTCGCCTTCTATTTGTTCTTTGAACAAATTCTTTAATTAGCGCCCTGTCGGGCCAAAAATTTGGATCAACAATCCTCTGATAGATATCATCAGATACATTAATCATAAATGACGATAGGTAACTAGATGATGACGACTTAAATTTGAATATATTTGAGTTGTGCTTACCAACTAGTTTTGACTTAATATACAACTCAATGTCCTCAGTCGTCGTATCTGGGGCAAAACGAGAAATAAAAATAGTTCTTCTAGCGGGAATGACTGTTAATTCCCTAGGTCTAGAAGAACTAGAAGCAGATGAAGAGGCCACATCAACCGTTTGAATAATCGGTCCTTCTCTCATCTCAACGTCTATAAACACCTGGCTAGCGTTGGCTGTATTAACAGCAGCAGGTGTTTCAAGATTGACGTTCAATGTTGAAATTGCCGTCGGTTGTTCTTCGGAATTTTCCACACCGGGTCCCACAACGTTTGCAGGATTTGGTGCTTCAACAGTTCCGTCTAAACCAAATAAACCTCTGGAAGCCTGGCCGATAATGGACGGTACAACATTTCCCTGGTCGACCGCAAAAGCGGGTGTCACAGGTAATGTATTATCATTACCTATATCTGACCTTATTTCCAGAGTTTTAATATTTAATATATAAGTACAGCTAAGCTGAACCTTAGTTAATGTTTCATACGTAACATGATTTATATACCTCACACCTGCACACAAAACTTCAGGCTATGAGGGTTTCTTAGTATTAAGATGAGCTGTCAAATTGTTCTTAAATTTCAAATAAATAAAGAAAGCTAAAATATCGACCAAATGTGTTCATAATCGGCAGAATTGTTCGCAAATTTCAGTATATCGGGTCTATAAGAAATGCGAAAACACCTTTGTATGCTCGCCCAGTTCGATCTCCGAGAAGCATTGATGTTGTTCGCGATAGTGTGGCAGTAAAGACGACTCAATGTTGACTATTCAACCTAGACTCGTCTATTCTGCCAAGAATTGAACATCGAACCCAAAAATTGAACATCTTACAAAAATTACTGATGCGAATTTTTAATAAAGATTACAAGGTCCAATTGACGCAAGAGTTGAAGCTTACTGACTATTTCAACCGTCAACAATTTCACTTCAGTGGATTCGTTAAGAAGAAGAATTGCCGCCTTTGGGCAAATAAGAATCCACGAGTGATTTTGGAAAAGCTATGCATCCACACAGAGTAACTGTTTTGTGCTGTTTATGGGCAGGCGGCGTTATGGGCCGCACTTCAGTAACCGTGAATGGTGCTCGCTATTGTTGGAGGATAAAGAACTTCTTGTGGCCAGAAATTAAGGATATAGACCTGGACGATATGTGGTTCCAACAGGATGGTTCCACTTGCCAAAAAAACAAAGCTTCATTTGTGCGAGAAATTCAAAGGCCGTGTTATCTCACGTGGTGGCAATGTCAATTGGCCGCCACGATCATGTGATTTGACACTGTTAGACTTCTTTCTTTGTGGTCACATGTGAAACAATACACATGTGAAACAATACAGCAATCGACCGTGTGGGTCTTCGAAGACGAGCCAAATCCAACGAAAGTTGTTGGTGGAAGAAGCACTTCGAAGCAAATGGTCGCCTTTTTCTCCGGCAAAACTGGTCATGTGCCGACTGTTCCGCTTGAGCAACGTAGGAGGTCAATTGTGAGTGATACATCACAATTTGTTTGCCTGAAGTCTTCGGATAAATTTGAAAAACGAGCAAGAGAAGACGAATCTTTGTGCACCATTACAACGCGAGCTCTCACACATTGGCACAAACCAGCACCTTTTTGACCGGCCAAAACGTCGAATTAATGGGTCATCCGCCGTACAGCCCTGACTTGGCACCCAATGACATCTTTTTATTCCCGCACATCAAAAAAAACAGCATTTTCGTCGCCAGAAGATGCTGTTGAAGCGTTCAAAAACCATGTATATATATTTATATATATATATATATATATATATATATATATATATATATATATATATATATATATATATATATATATATATATATATATATATATATATATATATATATATATATATATATATATATATATATATATATATATTGCAATGCACCCCATTAGGTGTACAGTATGGTGTGGGATCACATCTGCAATATCATTGGGCCTTACTTCTTCGAGAATGAAGATGGAAGTGCTGTAACCGTAAATGAAGAGCGGTATCGGTTTCTGATAGAAAATTGTTTACGTCTTGCTCTTGAACACAGACCTGAGATGTGGTTTCAGCAGGACGGAGCCACTGCTCACGAAGCTGAAAATGGTTACTTTTGCCTACCCAGTATAAGAGGAATGCGATATGGATTTTGTGGCTTATAAAACCAAAAGTGGTGGCAAAGCTACCGTTTTATTCCAGTTTTAATGGATAAACTGTTCCTTGAAATAAAGGGAGCACATTTTTTATTAAGAAATCAGAAAACATTCTGTTCTTTATCAAAAAATAAGGTTGATACGAAGTCTGCTATATATATTTCTGGCCTAATAATGAAAATGTTTTTAAAAGTATTCTCCAGCATGAATTATAAACTGTTGTATACGCTCAAAGTAATTGTCGAAGCACTTTTTCCACTCCGATTGAGACACCTCCAAAACATGGTTTTTGAACGCTTCAACAGCATCTTCTGGCGACGAAAATGCTGTTTTTTTTGATGTGCGGGAATAAAAAGATGTCATTGGGTGCCAAGTCAGGGCTGTACGGCGGATGACCCATTAATTCGACGTTTTGGCCGGTCAAAAAGGTGCTGGTTTGTGCCAATGTGTGAGAGCTCGCGTTGTCATGGTGCACAAAGATTCGTCTTCTCTTGCTCGTTTTTCGAATTTATCCGAAGACTTCAGGCAAACAAATTGTGATGTATCACTCACAATTGACCTCCTACGTTGCTCAAGCGGAACAGTCGGCACATGACCAGTTTTGCCGAAGAAAAAGGCGACCATTTGCTTCGAAGTGCTTCTTCCACCAACAACTTTCGTTGGATTTGGCTCGTCTTCGAAGACCCACACGGTCGATTGCTGTATTGTTTCACATGTGACGATCATATAAACGCCTTTTGAATCGAATTTTGTCAAAATTTCTTTGCACCAATCGACACGAGCCTTTTTTAAGCTATTGTCAAATTGTGCGGGATCCAACGAGAACAAACCTTTTTTACGGCCAGGTGTTCATGCAATATCGAATGTATGCTCGTGGAAAAATGCCCAAGGATGACTCTATTTTACGGTATGACACATGACGATCTTGTTTCATTTCATTATCAGTTCACGCACGGCATTAATGTCCTCTGGCACAACGGCCGTTTTTGGACGACCTTCATCACTGAGCGAGCGTCGGCCACGATTGAATTCATTAAACCAGTATTTCACAGTGATATAGGATGGTGCTTCATCCACATACAAAGATTTAAGTTCATCGATGCACTCTTGTTGCGATAATCCACGTCGAAAGTTGTGAAAAAATATCGCACGAAAATGTTCACGAGTTAATTCCATTTTTTTGCCAAACTGATTTTTTCAAGTCACGGTAAACAACACAAATGATGGTCGTACGTCAAAACGTTTGAGTACGTTTATGCTAAAACACTCGTATGTCAAACTTTCCAATGGAAATGTCAGAAGTATATATAGCAACCCTAAGGGCTGTGCGCTTTTCGGCCAAGTGGAAAGTCTCAGTTAAGGTGTCGGGAGAATTAAAACATGTCACAAACTAAAAAATAAACAGCGTTAAAGAAAATGTAATAGAAGTACTAAGTCATTGAACAATGTAATTGATATAAAATCTTATATTGGAAGAGAACTGAATTCATCTTTTGTGGAAGGAGATAGAGGTACCCATTTGCAAGCAGCACACATATAATATTTGTTAGCAATAATACCCACAAGCATTGATTGACAAGGACGCTTTTTTTGGCGGCATATATTGGAAGTAAAATACGATCAAGACTACAACTACTTAAGTCCCACAACATCCCATTTAGGAAAAAGGGGGATGTTGTACTCCATCTGATGGTCCATATTTTCAATGACCTAAATGTGACGAATTATCAGATTCTTTTGTTTTTTAATTCTTCTTTTAATAGAACCACAAAGAAAGAAGTCTAACGGTGTCAAATCACATGATCGTGGCGGCCAATTGACATTGCCACGACGTGAGATAACACGGCCTTTGAGTTTCTCGCACAAAAGAAGCTTTGTTTTTTTGGCAAGTGGAACCATCCTGTTGGAACCACATATCGTCCAGGTCTATATCCTTAATTTCTGGCCACAAGAAGTTCTTTATCCTCCCACAATAGCGAGCAGCATTCACGGTTACTGAAGTGCGGCCCATTACGCCGCCTGCCCATAAACAGCACAAAACAGTTACTCTGTGTGGATGCATATGCTTTTCCACAATCACTCGTGGATTCTTATTTGCCCAAAGGCGGCTATTCTTCTTCTTAACGAATCCACTGAAGTGAAATTGTTGACGGTTGAAATAGTCAGTAAGCTTCAACTCTTGCGTCAATTGGACCTTGTAATCTTTATTAAAAATTCGCATCAGTAATTTTTGTAAGATGTTCAATTTTTGGGTTCGATGTTCAATTCTTGGCAGAATAGACGAGTCTAGGTTGAATAGTCTTTACTGCCACACTATCGCGAACAACATCAATGCTTCTCGGAGATCGAACTGGGCGAGCATACAAAGGTGTTTTCGCATTTCTTATAGACCCGATATACTGAAATTTGCGAACAATTCTGCCGATTATGGACACATTTGGTCGATTTTTTAGTTTTCTTTATTTATTTGAAATTTAAGAACAGTTTGACAGCTCATCTTAATACTAAGAAACCCTCATAGCCTGAAGTTTTGTGTGCAGGTGTATAAATCATGTTTCGTATGAAACATTAACTAAGGTTCAGCTTAGCTGTACTTATATATTAATGTTTTAATAAATATATTGCATTGACGTCATTAAGAGTTTAAAAAGTAATGTTTTTTGTTTAATTTTTTTCGACAAACTTATTTCTTTTATTTAGTAAGTGTGTTGGCATCTGATTGACAGTTGTTGGTGGTTCGGTGGTAGTAAATTTTCCGTAATCATTCTTGTATCTGGGAATTGTATAGTGCCCTTTCGCTCTTGCTTTCGTATTGTGTTCGTGGTTGACATGTTCCAGGAAATCGGAATAGTCGCAGAATTCATTCATAATTGTAGTTTGGCATAGATCTTTTATTTTTCAAATGTTCATGTTTTTGTGCATATTAGTGTTGTAAAGTTTGTTGTTGGGTTGTGTTGCTCAGTTGGTTACTAGTATTGTTTGTTTGGTAATTTATTTTGTAAGTGTTGAAGTTGTTTTTATGTAAGTGATTTCTTTGGGTTTTTTGAAGTAGTCTAAAATTCTAATTCGCTGTTTAAAGATGTTTACAGTATTTGACGTTACCCCATGCAGTAATACCGTGTCTAAGATATGACTACTAGAAAAAAATATGCTTGCTTCAGATCATAATAAGGGGAACAATTGCTCAGGTGTTATAAAGTATAGAATGATTTAGGCAATTTCTTTTGTAAATTATTAAAGTGTGTTTTCCATTTGAAATCGTGGTCTAAATGTACACCTAAATATTTGTAGCTTTTAACAAGTTCTTTGTTCGTCGAACATCTATCTATTTGATAGTTGTTTGTTTTGTAAAGGCAGTCTGTATTATGGAAAATGAGTTTTGTGGTAGTATCTGCGAGGAGTCTCGGTCTTATGTGCATGAGTTTTGTTTTCGCAGCAAAGATGACTAATCCGCTGTCATGGCACTATTTGGTTACAAGGTTTAGTTCCTCTTGCAAAATATTTTAAGCGGTATTAATGCATTCATTCGTGCTCAGTACTTCTATTTTAACTCGAAAAGTTCTGTAATGGAGGTAATTAATTTTGAACCATTCGATACAATGTAATCGTACGCCGTTTCTTTATCATTCGAAAGTACTCGTATATCAAAGGCCTTACTAAAATCGATAAGTAGAGCTTGTTTTCACTAAATTTTTACTGAAGTCGTTGGAGAATAGTCCTAGTAGTTGATGTATATTTTGTATTTATCCAGAATGTCATTCAGTCATCGTACAACTATCTCCTCCAGCACCTTTTCCACCACTGATCTGTAATTTGAATAATCGCGTTTACTGCCATTTATATTATGGGTCCAATAAGAGAGATATTTAGTATTTCGGGGATAGAAGATTCTCGTAAGCTTCTATTTATTAGTGTTGTGAATTAACGAGAAAGGATATTTGCATTATTTTTAAATCGATCAATATTATTCCGTCTGCACCAGGACTTTCTGGTATTTTAGTTTTCCAATATGTCGTAAATTTCCGCCTAATTAGTGTAGCTTAGAAATAGAGTGGTTGGTATTTTTTTCGATGATTGGAATTGTCTTTATATTACATGTATGTATTATGTTTTAAAAGTCTTCTTGACAGTTCTATTCTGCCTTCAAAAGCGTACGGTCGTGTTTGAGTTATAGGCGGTTGTTATACATAACCATAAATAGAAACATTGAACTTACGAACGCAAGGCAAGTTACTTACCAGTGTCGGGGACATAAGTTTCGATATGGCCCCTGGGGCCAAATCTAAACACAACAGGCTTAGGCCCAATAACTTTAAATGTCCAAAAAAAATACCAGACCATTTTCGGCTCACGCAATGCTTAACTGGCCGTCTACTTCTACCAACAGATTCTTTGCTCTGGCAGGAGTTGACGACATGGAAACTTCACCTGATTCAAATATCACATTTGTAAAACAAGCAAAACCTCGGCCTATAGTTGTGGAGACTAAAACATCTCTTAAAGCACTACAGAAATTATTTGGCAAAGACTGCACATACAAGACCACATCAATTGGAATAAAAATATTTCCAAACAACATCGAGAAATTTGAATTCTGCAAGAAAACACTGATTGAACGTAAAATGGAATTTCATACATTCAACTCTAAAGAAAACCGACAATACATCGTCTTTTTATACGGTCTATCTAAAGTTGAAATTAATGACATTAGCTCTGAGCTAAAAAAATTACAACTTAACTCCGACATCAATCACCGAAATCAACACAAAATTCAGCTCACTTGGCAATGCTGTTTACAAACTTCAATTTTGCAGAAAGAAATTTAATCCAAACTCCCTCAAAAACGTAAGAACTATTTGTAGTGTAATTATCTCATGGAGAAAGTACAAACCAAAAAGAAATGACAAACCAACTCAAAGTTGGAACTGTTTGATGTATGGTCATGGTGGAGATCACTGCCATCGTAAATCAGCTTGCATGATATGTGCTAATCATTACCATACAAACAAATGTCCCCTAAATAATAAAGAAACAATGCCAGCAGTATTCTCATGTTTTAACTGCAAAAAACATGGAAAAGAGAATTGAACACTCCGCTAATGACGTGAACTGCCCTTTACGTGCCCTCTACCTTGAAACAAGAGCCAACGCAACCTCAAAGAATGTTCGTGAAAACAAGAATACGCAATCAAACACCATCCACAAGCAGAACTTACCGAAAGTGAGCAATAACATCAACAACAACAATAGGTTCGATCATAGCTTATCTTATGCTGACTGTGTGAAATCAAACAACAATGATCTCTTTAGCCCAGATATGCCGACGGGCATATTAGTGTAACAACCTTTGTAGTTTTCCATAATAGCATTATTCTGAAAGATTATATTACAAAACTGAAGAAAGAATAAAAAAATATATTTTTTAACTTGGATTTTGGGTCCGTACTACATGTAGTACGCTCGGCATATATGGAAGCAAAAGACAGTTTTTTCTTGGGATTTAATTCAAGTCGTTTATTATTCAGGAACTTTTGTGTACATAAGTAAAGACAAAACAAATTAATAAACAAAATTATTTGGGGGTGTGGTACACCACATTACACTTTACATGGAGCGGCACATCACATTTAATGCAGCGTGTAGTGGTCTTATTGTGGCAATGATTACAACGTAGCTGTTTGCATTTTCCATCGGCTTGACGTGTGTTCTCAGTAAGTAGATGATCTTTTCGATCAAATCTGATGTCGCATGATAATCCCGATGGAAGCGTTGCTAAGGGTTTCCCATAAGTAGATATTAACATCGTGGCAATGCGCCGACGAAATGATATATGGTCCATTTTACCTCCCATATGTCTATGCAGTTGCCACGCATTGTGCTCTGCAAGATCAATGAGGTGTGTGAATATTGGAAAATACCATTTTTTACCCCGAATAGATACACGATACAAGCTGATATTTTCATCTGCTCGATCAACGCCACCCATGTAGCGATTATATTCATGAATAAGGCGTGGTTGTTGAATATATATACGCTTTTTCACTTTTCGAGACCAACGTGAAATATTTTTTACTGCACTGCTATCGTTCCAACAACATACTATTATATTGTTGTCAGAAATCTTACGATGGTCATACCACCCTTTCTCTCTTTTCTGCAGATCTTTTTTCTTTAGCAAAGGACAGTTGCCTAACCGATTGTGACGAATTGTTCCAGTGCCTTTCACGCGTCGTTCTTCTAACTCAGCCAATAAGTTGATAGTTGTAAATAAATTATCGAAATACAATCGGTGAGCAATGCTGGGTTGGCTTTGTGATAATATGTCGCAATATATTAAGACTACGCTTGGACCAAGTCCCATTTCCTTGTAGGTATTACTTGGGAAAGTCCCTGCACCCTGGTATGGCTCGAACCAAATAATGTAGCTTTTATAAGTTGCCCCAACCCAGAATTTATAGCCATATCTTATAGGCTTTCCATGGATATATTGCTTACATCCGTGACTACCATAGTATGGAACCATCTGCTCGTCAACTGAATGCTGTATGGTTTTCGGAGCATTACTTTGGAAACTCTTGTTCAACATTTGTAAAAGTGGTCTAACTTTTGCAAACTTGTCTGTTTTATCCAGACTGTTGTTATCCACAAAGTGCAAATTTCTTATTATGTACTCAAATCGATCCCTTCTCATTGCGTTAGACACAAAAGAATGATGAGTATCCCTATCACTTTGCCAATACATACGGCGTCTCGAAAAAGTAATGTAGCCACTCAGTACCAAAATTCCAATAAAGCACCTGATTTCGTCTGGAGTTATATTTGCAGTTGCATTGTGTTTGGACGCATAGTCATTGGAGTATTGAGTAATAACTTGCAGCAAGGCACCATCAAAAAATTTATTGAACAACTCAAGAGGTGTAGGTAAAATTTCCTGTTCACATGCTGTAACAACAGGCTCCGTTTCTTCCAGATCGTGCTTTACCCATTTTACTGACGACTTAATACATTTACGTTTCTTGGCCTGTTGCAATAACGCAAGTGGAATGTCGTCTTCACTATCCGAATCAGAAGAATATAAATTTCGAAAAAGCTCAGCCTCAGCATTTAATAATAGGGGTGGTAGGTTTTCAAAATTCACTTCATCTTATTCTCCAGAATCTTCATCTGTGACGTACTTGTTCGCACCTTGAGTGGGCACAATTGAGATGTCGTACGAATTTTGCAAAAACTCTTCATCACTTTCCTCTAATGCATTTATTATCTCATTAAATGTTAAAAATCTGGAAAAAAAATAAGTTCTTGTTTTCACCATTTTTGCACACTAATACCGAACGTACTACATGTAGTACGTCAGCATATACATCAACTAAAATCACATATAATTTTTTTTTTCACATATATTTTTGCTACGTATTGGTTTTTACAACTATTATAATTAAAAAAACATAGAAACCCAACAACAATAAAATATGCATATAGAACTTTTTCTCACCGATTACGTGACATCTTCACACTTTTGCCAATTTCACAAAACTGAAATCTCTGGTCCAAAAAAATACACATAAGCAGTTACCCTAGACAAAACTTATCAACGCATGGTTTGTTGACCGTTATATTCTGTAGCACACCAACAAGTAGATTAGAAAATGTAAAACACTGTAAACGCAGAAACCTGAACATAACAGGTGTACTACATGTAGTACGGTCGGCATATCTGGGTTAGTATAAACGACCTGTTCGACATTTTTATGACAACATTAGATGATCTCAAAAAGTGCAATACTAAAATACAACAAATTCAGGTTGTGATGTCTATGGTTAAATATGCCTATGGATTATAACTCTCAATCTGATATAAAATTATTTCATTGGAATGCAAATGGCATTTCCAACATATCAATTCAAAAACAATTGGAATATGTTTTAGAGAAAGAAAATATTCAAATTGCTTCTATAAATGAAACTCTTCTTAAAGAGTCCCATAAGATGTACTTTAAGAACTTTGTTATTTACCGAAACGACAGAGATAATTCAAGCGGCGGCGGTGTGTCTATAGCCATTCGTAGATATATTAAACACAGAGTTTTACCCATATCACCCACACAAAAAATTGAAAATATATCTATTGAAGTTACAATAAACAATAGAAATATAATCATTTACTCAGCTTACTCTCCTAAATATACTCCAAGTTTTGTAAACGACATTTTACAATTAACTTCCTTCAATAAGGAATACATTATCCTAGGCGATTTCAACGCAAAACACTACTCTTGGAACTGTTCTTCTAATAATACAGCCGGAAACATGCTTTATAACCTCCAACAAAACTGCAATTTCTTTATTTTTCATACAGATCAGCCCACTTATTACCCCTATCAGCATAATCGAAACAACTCTACTATCGATATCGTAATCAGTAACTCTAGATTTGACTTATCTCTAAATGTTCTCAGATACGAGGTTCCGTCAGATCATCGTGCAATATCCTGTACAATCAATCGTGCTGCAACTAGATCAGTTGACCTCAACTTTTAAAACTATAAGCTAGCAAATTGGGTCTTATACAAAGAATTTATAAACAATAGAATAATAATACAAAATGAAATATACACTACAAAAGAAGCTGTAAATGCGGAAATTGATAAATTTGATAAATTAATACTTAATTAATTAACACTGTCATCCCTAGAGTAAATCGCTCGAAAAATTACAATCTACCATTCGACATAATTAAGTTTATCAAGGCTCGAAATTCATATAAAAGGAAGAGCCAAAGAGCACTAAGTCTCACAGAAGCGAACCATTATGAACAATGATCAAAACTAATGAATCGTATTGTTAACACAAAGATTAATCTGGAACGCAATAGACAATGGTCTTACCTTTTATTAAATTTAAAACCTGGTAATAAATCTTTCTTGAGAATTAGCAGGAGTCTACGTGACAAGGGAAAAACCATATCCCACATCTTTTTTACCAAAACAAGAAAATCATTACTGATGGAGAGAAAACGCAATTGCTAGCTGACACTTTCATTAAAGCTAATAATTTAACCTCGAGTTATGTTCATTCTATTGAGACATCTGTTAACGCACAAGTTAACCACCTGAAAGCGGAAGCGGCACAAACAGAATTTATAATTCCAACTACACTTAATGAAATATATAATAATGTTTCGATGCTGAAAGGTTCTAAATCTCCCGGATTCGATGGCGTATCAAATTTGCTAATAAAATATTTACCAGATGCAGCTCTGAAGTTGCTCGTTATACTCTTTAATAGCTGTCTTAAACTTAATTATTTCCCTCAATGTTTTAAAACAGCAACGGTAATAGCAATAAGTAAACCTTCTAAGGCTAAAAGCGTTCCATGCAGTTATAGGCCAATCAGTCTCCTCAGAAATCTGTCGAAACTTTATGAAAAAATATTACATTCAAGGATAAGTGACAATGCAACAGAAAATTGTTTAATATCACCTGAGCAATTTGGATTTAAACGAGGTCACAGTTCGGTGCATCAAATACACAGAATCAAAAACTTAATAATTAGCAACAGGCGTAAAAGACACTCCACCGGACTCATACTTCTAGACATCGAAAAAGCTTTTGATACAATTTGGCATAATAGCCTAATCTAAAAAATTATAAACAGAAACATCCCGAAGTATCTTTGCAAAATTATTTTGGAATTTCTTGACAGCAGGTCATTTATTGTTGCAGTAAACTCCTCCCACTCGTCTCCAAAAAAGCTTACCACAGGTCTACCCCAAGGCTCCGTGTTATCTCCCTTATTGTATTCCATCTACACGTCTGATTTCTCACCATCAGGATATCTAAATGCTGCGTACTACGCAGATGACACGGCATTGATAACTTCAAGTGAACTCACGAGCGCCTTGCTTAAAAAAATGGATAAAGGGCTTTTAGATTGCCACAAAAACTTTTCAAAATGGAAGATTAAAATAAACCCTTGTAAAACTCAAGCTATTATATTTCCATTCAATAAATCAGCAAAGCGAATTCCCAGCCGCCAACTTAACTTCGGGAATGAGATAGTAAATATTCAAGAACATGTAAAATACCTTGGAGTCACTCTGGACAAGAAGCTTAACTTTGGAAAACACATTGACGAAGTGTGCAAAAAATCTTTAAAGACTGTTAGAGCTTCATGGCCACTTATTCATAAGCATTCACTTCTTAATTTTAAAAATAAGAATCTTTTATATAAAACTATTATTAGCCCAACATTAACGTATGCTTGCCCTGTGTGGAATAATGCAGCAAGAACTCATTTGAAGAAATTACAAATAATTCAAAACAAATGTTTAAAAATTATAAATAAAAAACATAGGAAATATTCTACTGTTCGACTACACAACATAACGGGCTACGATTAAATTGTCGATTTTATAGATACATTCAATTTTCATTATTTAAGCAAAGTAGAATGTTTCCCTTATCCCGTGATAAGGTCCTGCTGGGATCCAATTTAATTTCAATTAATTAGTTAATTATTACGCTATGAAGTCACCAATTAGAAAATAGTATTTTTACTATAGGCTATTAACATGATAGCTTCATTTGTATATATACGTATTTTCTATCAAACATTTTTATAAAGGTTTTTCATCCTACATTTTCCTTTCATAAACTTAATTTAAAAAATCCAACATTCGAAAACTTTTGTAGTATACTTGAAACACGAAAATAAAGATGAATATTTAAAATGAAAAATGAAAAAATAGTCTTCTTGAAAATTATGAGAGAATTGTCGATTTTGTTTGTTTTTTTTTGGCAATAATTGCATTAATAATTTGCCTTGTTCGTGATACTGATTTTATTTTGCATTAATTGTTTAAATTTGTAAGAATTTTTCGCAGTAATTATTATTTATTGAGTCATTCAAAAAAGGACATTTGAGGATCAAATTATTTGCCGGAAAATTTCAGTTGGGGTTCAGTAGGGGTTGTTAATAAAACCCTTTATGCTTTTATAGCCAAATTACTCGCCAGGACACGACATTTGGGGGAACATTTGTGTGTGAGGTATGCGAAAACATTTACCTTTATTATCCACGCTATTAGGAGTTTGTAAGCATCGCAAAAAAATACTCTGTGCCAAATTTCATCAAACTCGCATAATAAATGTGGCTTCGAGAGCGTCAGGACCTAACAGCAGGAGTGAGGCCGCTTTTTAAAGCGGCCAAACCTATAATCGGTAAGGTCCTTTGTATGGGGGCTATGAGTAAACATTGACCTCATACTAAATTCCAAATAACCTTTGTCCAAAATAGAGTTTCTTCCCAAGTTTTAGCGACATAGGTCTACTGCATCGTACCGAAACAAATCCAAATTCCCCCCAAAATGAGTTTTTTTTTGGCCCAAGGACTATCGCTATTGAAATTGGAGCAAATCTGTTCAGATTTGGATATATAAGTAGTTCCCATACAAATATATATCGATAAATAGGTAAACATTTAAAAAAGATAATAGGTAAACAATAAGAAAATAATTGTAATATTACATCAGATGAAAGATTAAAGTTAACATGTTTTACTATATTTAGCTTGGCGCGAATGTTCTTATCGATCAAGGTTTCTGTACAATCCCCATACATATTCAGCAAGCATAACAGTTTGGGATTTCCCTTTGAACTCTCTTCCATGACCTTGATATCCTGGCGAAACCTCTCAGAAAAAGTGTTAGGATGCGTATGACCTTATCTTTTGGCACAAACGATTCATAAAGTACATTTAAGTCACCAACGATATTTTCTTTGCGTTCTTCGAAATATTTAATATGATAATGGCTGCTTGTTTCACGTGAATTCCATTAACAAAGAAAATACATATTGCTCATTTACTTCAGTAGTGTCACAAGTCAAAAAATTACTTTTTCAGGAGAGCCATTTTAAGTTTTCAATGGAGTCTTACTTAACAAACCTAGTGAAAAACCATAGGTCTCCTAAATAAATTAGTGACATGAAATGTCTATAATATAATTCATTACAAAAGTCAACTTAACTTAGCGATTAACAGCTTTATCTTGAACAAGAAGTTCGTGTAATTTGAATTATGAATTTTTGTGAAAAAAGTGTAGACATTTCGCGGACATAAGTAAAATGTGTCGTTGTTGCTGTGAAGAAAGTCAATAGCTGTTTGTTTAGATACTATATTTTCATTTTATTTTAACTAAAAATATAATTTAACTAAATATTACTTTGAAATTTATAACATTGAAACATAATATTTTATATGAAGTTCATTTTCAGACTTTAAATCTTAAGTTCTTACGAGAAAATGCGAATACTTATCGTCAAACATGGTTTTTTTGTTGTTCAAAGTATTCTCCAGAATGATTTATACACTTTTGCACGCGCTCAAACCAATTGTCGCAGCACCTTTTTCACTCCGATTGAGACACCTCCAAAACATGGTTTTTGAACGCTTCAACGCATTTTTTTCTTGATGTGCAGGAATAAAAAGAAGTCATTGGCTGCCAAGTCAGGGCTGTACGGCGGCTGACCTATCAGTTCGACGTTTTGGCCGATCAAAAAGGCGCTGGTTTGAGCCGATGTGTGAGAGCTCGCATTATCATGGTGCACATTGAACTGCCCAAGGATGCCTCTATCTCACGGTATGTCACATGACGACCTTGCATTATCGGTTCACGCACGGCTTCAATGTTCTCTGGCACAACGGCCGTTTTTGGACGACCTTCGTCTTTAAGCGAGCGTCGGTCACGATTGAATTTATTAAACCAGTTTTTCACAGTGCATAGGATCTTCGCTATACAAAGATTTAAGTTCATCGATGCACTCTTGTCGTGATAATCCACGTCGAAAGTTGTGAAAAATGATCGCACAAAAATATTCACGAGTTAATTCCATTTTTTGCCAAATTGATTTTTTTAAGTCACTGTAAAGACCACAAAAGATGGTCGTACGTCAAAACGTTCTAAGTACGTTTATGCTAAAAAATGTCAAATCTTCCAATGGAAATGTCAGATGGCGCCAGGCAATACTTAGTGTTGCCTAGGCCAGAAATATATATAGCAAACCTCATAGAATCTGGAAAGTACGTCATATCAGCTGTGGAATCATCACAATCTTCCGAAAATGACGATGAACATGGTGACATATAATATGTGTGGCTATTGTTGGACGCAATTTCTTAATATCATAAAAAATTGGATGTCATGATTATATCACTCTCCAGAAAAATGCAACAAGTTTCTTTATTTTATCAGGAATATCGTATCTTTTTGAGTTATTGAGACTTGTTTTACAATATCATCGATACAATAATCATAAATAATGACATATTTTCTTTTAAGACGAAATTGTTTCTTTTACACAACCAGTATTTTATCAAACATAACGTCACAAAACAAAATACTTAATTTGACAATTATTTTTTTGTCAACAATAAGGTCACATATTATTTTACACAAATTTAAAAAAGGAAATATTTTCAACATTACTGTCACAACTAAAATCAATACAGTTTACACAAAAAATAGCAAGATGAAAAATATAATTACCTTTTCAAAAATATCGTTGTAACACAAAATACATAGTTTTTTCTGAAAAACCACTGAACTTTATCCAATGACGACACTTCCACAACTGAGATGTGTCATTGTTGTAATTAAAAAATAACTCGTCATACCAAGTTCAATAACGGCTCATTTTTAAGTCTACCGGTAAATTTCCAACGATTGAGAAAGAATTTTGTACACTATATCGACCTTGATATTGCGCACATTTCTGCATACTTAGCTCAAAAATTGCGATTTTTGAGTTATGACACTATTGAAGTAAATGAGCGTTATGTTTCGTGTATCCTGTTTGCATTCCTGTTAATATTGCAATTATTTTAAAGTCTGCGCATACTTCCCATTTGTATTTTTCATATGTGACAGCGCATAGAGAAAGGGACCTAAGGGTAAAAAAATCAATTTCCACTTTTTTTTTGATGTTTACAACATACGAATGAGACCGATTCCATGTCCCAAAAGTGTTTCCTCCCAGAGATATGCGCGTTTTATGAAAGTGATGGTACACCAAAGATACACGTACATATTTAAATCTTTAAAATGGTTCTCCTGAACAAAACTGGTTTTTACCCTTAGGTCCCTTTCTATTTAGCGCGTCACATATTTAATTTTATTTAAATCGTTTGAACTATTTGCGTATGTTTCCTCCTATTTGGTTGAATACGCAACTTGTATTGATGGATGCTGGTTTCTATTATGAAGCAAAACAGCTTTTAAGCTGTGTTTGGAACTATTTATGAATAGTCGCCAGGAAGAAGAATTAAGTGGAAGCATTAAATATGTCAGAACTTCTGCAATACTGTAAAAGTACACAAGATCTTCTGATTTTTTAAAATATATTTCCAGATCGGTGTGTCTTTTTCTTGGAAATGTAACGCTTTCATCGCATTTTATTAAATGCCTGTTCTTCAATCTGGAACACAATATTTTAGCTTTCTCCTTTGTTAGTCCTAAATCTCTTACAAGTTTTTCAAAATATGCTTGGTCGAACAAATTCGGAGAGTTGTTTAATTCGGAGAAATTTTTATGGTAAAATTACTTTATTTGTTTCTTTGTATGTCATTATCGATTAGTGCCGTTTGCATCTACCATAGTTGTAATTCACGCAGAAGTAGCATCTCTCCGATTTATGATCCGCTGGTTCAATCTAAGTCATAGGCGTAGAAAATGGCAGGACTTTAGTACCCCCTTTATACCTAGTCAAAGAGCACTTTCACAAGAACTACATTCAGTTTTTGGTATCCAAGCTCCAGGTGAAAATCGCATTCCAAAGAAGAAAAATAGGGTTCTTCAATTGTAGGAAATATCTTTCTTCTGCTTTGATGGTAAGTTAAACGTCCACAAACAAAACCGATCTCTTTATTTGTACACAGAATCCATGTGTATTCTCGGAGTTATTATGCTGGACTTTTTTTTAATTTCAGTAAAAATCACACCCGACATGTATGTCACAGATTACTAGATTACAATCATTATTTTACAGTTACGCATCACTAGAAATCCGTTTTTCACAGTAACTGCACCCATAAAAACGGTGTCCAAAACATATGATGGAATCGTAAGTTGACGGAATCATATTTTAATGGAACTATTTAATGTTTAGTTATATACTGCATATATTTTTGTGTTTAGCGCAATGTCCCCAAACATTATTATTTTGTACAACTGTTCCTAAACAAGAACTTGCTAATTAGCGGTAATTGGCTTTATCTACAACTTTGGTGTCTTCAGTGAACCCTACTGAAATTTTGCGGCAAACAATTGTGTAGAATATTTTGATCCTTAAATGTACATTTTTAAAGGACTTTTTTCTGATTTTCTTGAAAAAAGGATCAAATTAACCCATAAGGACATAGAGGGTTAAGATCTTCTACAAAAATAATCCTCATAAAATTTCACTATAGAACTCTGGCGAAAAGAATTCTCTCAGACATTACCTTACTGCAATTTTTTCATGTAACATTATGATACCTCCGACCATAAACTGAAAACTTTGACCCACTGTTAAACAAAACGATGACTAGCTGGACTATAAATTTGTTCTACAAAAATTATCTACTCAACATGCCCTTTCAGAATTTTAAGGTCGCGACTCTGTTCCAAAAACGCTGTTTGATAGTGCTATTACTTATTTTTGCACATAAATCCGTACCTTTGTGTTTCTTGTAAAAGCAGCGCTTACACTTTGTCGCTTACCGCTTTGTCTTTATTCGCAACACCACCAAAGATAGCGTAGTGGTCCGAAATTGTTCTTGTTATAACAGCAGCATTAAGGTGGTTTTAAAAATCCTATGTCGGATTTTTTTTTGGGGGACACCCCCTAGAATGTTTTATTTTGTTAAATTTTAAGATTGCCAAAGTTTAAGCACAATTGGAAGATCATTATTCGTGCCACTGGGGTCTCAAAGTTTTGAACATCTCAATTTTTGGAAGTTTGGCGATTTCGGCGACCCATATCTCTGGAACGGCTACAGCTATTTGCCCGTGTCATACAAACATTTTATATTCTACACAATAAATACGAAACTAGTACTGAAACCGATTAAATAGAGCCGATGTCCCTAAAAACGTGACTTGGCATTGCTTATATATGTTCATAATAAGCAATGCCAAGTCACGTTTTTAGGGACATCGGCTCTATTTAATCGGTTTCAGTACTAGTTTCGTATTTCTATAAATATGTATGCTAAGCTATACCGTTAATTTTAGACCCACAATAATGTTTTTTTATGTCAGGTATGTATCTATTTTCCCTTATACTGTATCACTTGCGACATCAAGCAGATAAAACCAAACAAGTTTAAAATGTCTTGGGTTACCCTACTACCTATTGTTATATTTTAAGTCGAAGTCCAGGGGTTCAGAGTCTGTTATTAAAAAAGAAAAGAATAGCTAGGTGGTTCTTGCTTTTATGATTTTGTTTCATTTTTATTTTAATTAGGTCGGTACTCTTTGTTTTAGATAATGTCATTCTGTGTCATTTATTCTTTCTTCTAGTGAACATTTTAATTTCTCGTAAAAGTGATGGCTTCTACATCTGGCATGAGAAGTAGAGGTAGACAAAATTTTTCTAATTGACTATCCAGCTCATAGATAACTGTATGTAAGCTGCCCTCAAATCGACAAGTTCTAGCAACTATGTTCTACAATTTGCGTACTGTAATTTAAATGTTAGAGACTCTGCCACAACGGCTATTGACGAGGTTTTCGTTTTTTGGACAAAAGTTCGAATTCCTAGAAAACAAAAGAAAAATGTCATAGTAAAGCTGGAAAAACTGTACAGTGATTGGAGAAAAATGTAAAAGTAGAAGGATAGAAAAAAAGAAAGTGCAAGAAATGCTGTAAAAGAGTTTACCCTAAAGTTGGATGATCTCTTTGATATTGCCCACCAACATGCCCTGACGATGATGACTTCCGAAGAAGACAAGTAGTTTCTGTTGGAACAAACAGGCCTGTCACAGAAATCGATCGGAATGATTTTAATTCCGTACTTATCATTCCGGTCGGTTTTTCAGATTCCGTTCGATTTAGGTTATTCCGTAAATTTTAAAAACCATGCTTTTCTAGTTTGCTATGACAACTCTATGCATATGAGAAAACAAAAACTATATATTTTAAGTAAACAATATAAACAAACGGAGTAAAAAAGTATTACAAAAATTGTTTAGCAATAAATATTGGAGTAGACGCATTATGACTAGAATATCTATAGTAGCTGCAATGGAGGCACTGAGTAATGAACGCTCTCAAATGCAGTGTAAGTGCATACTACATATCGTTTTTGAGGGTTACGTCCTTTGGCATTTCAGGTGATTATATACACAATAGTCAAATTTTATAACTGGTTGAATTGTAGGTATATTGGTCATTACCGACTAAACAAGAAAGCCTTTATTATGGTATTGAACACCCCAACACTGATGTGGAGAGAAATAAACGCACTCGAAAATTCAATTTGTCCACAATGGATAAAGCTGCAAATGACATCCGATGAAAAACGTAATTCGAAGGAGCATTTTTACCAAAAATACCGAATTCCTGGTATAATAGGATGTATTGATGGTACACATGTAGCATTAACTAAACCATCTGAAAATACCTCCCATAGGCACCTTCAGTGTCAATGCAATGATTGTAAGTAAATTTTTTCACTATTTTTAATTTTTTTTAGATCTAAATCTTTTGTTCCAGATATGTGATTATAAAATGAAAGTGCGTGCTGTGGATGCTTGCCGACCTGCAAGAACATACTTTTTTAATAAATATTCCAATGGGATCAAAATTCGTGGCTGCTGGGTCATTTGGGCTATGGTTTGGAGCCACTTTCATTACCCCATACAAGGATGTGACGCCTGGACCAGTAGAGCACTTATTCAACAAAAAACATGCGTCTGGTCGTAATATTGTCGAGCGTACAATAAGTGTTTTAAAAAGTAGATTCCGGTGTTTGCTGGGTATATTGATATACACTCCCCAAAAAGTAATACAAATAATAAACGTTTGTTGTGCTCTGCATAACATATGCAGAGAGTTCCACATAGAATGGGAAGAAGATCCAGTATGGCAAGACATTGAGAACGACGGTGGTAATGAAGACGATGTGGTGGACCTTTCAGAAAGAAACCTTTTTAATATTGCCAAACGTCTTAGGGACAATATTGCCGCCCAATTAACATAATTAATTTTTTTATTATACTTATAGTAAACATAAGAAAACAATTTTATTTCATATTATTGTAAATAAATAGGTACATTTTATGTAAAAAAAGAAAACAAAATGTTTGGATCAGTCAAAGAAATTCATGTTGATCACATTTAACTTAAAATCTAAAAAAAAAATATGTACATTTTATGTACAAAAGAAAACAAGTAAGTAAGTGCTATAGTCGGGCGTGGCCGACTCTATGATACCCGCACCACTATAAATGTGATTAAGTCTCCTGTTAATCGAAAGCACTCGTCGCTATTTCTATCTGTATCTATCACGCAAGCACTAAGCCTTTATACCCCATACCACTATGTGGTGAGGGTATAACAATTATAGTTGGTCCACATTTTCATACCTTGTTTTCGGACCCTGTGCCCTCCCACGGACGAGATAAATCATTTGGCTTGACATATTTAAAGTCCTGAGGCAATTCCCTGTCATTTGAGGGGTCACACTAAAATCCGGGTAAACCGAAACTTTTGGACCCTCCTAATGGACCCTGGGGCCCAAACAGGTCGAATTTTTTTCTGTATTTAAAATTGTAAGATAATTTCCTTTCATTTAAGGGGTCACACTTATATTTAAAAGCATGGGTCCATTTTTTGGGTTCTGAAGGCCCCGTAGGTCCGAGAGGCGGGTCCAACTATTTTTTTTACATTTTGTGGTCAGTTCTACATCGAATGTCATATTTTTTTAATTTGCTGACCAATACACGCGACATCAACTGGATTTGGACCAAATCCGGGAGTTCCTTTGTATGGGGGGTCTATCAGAAAGTGCTCCGATTTGGACCAAATTCAAAAGCGTCCGTCCTTGTCCCAATATATTACCACTTGCCAAGTTTCATCAAGATCGGTGCATAAATACTTTGATTACAAGAATAGATGGACATCTTTACATCCAGCCAGCCAGCCAGCCAGCCAGCCAGCCGGCCAGCCAGCCAGCCAGCCGGCCAGCCAGCCAGCCAGCCAGCCGGCCAGCCAGCCGGCCAGCCAGCCAGCCAGCCAGCCAGCCGGCCAGCCAGCCGGCCAGCCAGCCGGCCAGCCAGCCGGCCAGCCAGCCAGCCGGCCAGCCAGCCAGCCAGCCGGCCATCCAGCCAGCCAGCCAGCCGGCCAGCCAGCCAGCCAGCCAGCCAGCCAGCCAGCCGGTCAGCCAGCCAGCCAGCCAGACAGACATGGCTATATCGACTCAAAATGTAATTCTGAGCAACTTTCTCTCTGGTCCCGGTATTCTAACTCGATTCCTTCGATGTGTTACAAACGCAAGCACTAAGCCATTATACCCCATACCACTATGTGGTGCGGGTATAAAAAAATATTTGGATCAGTCTTAAAGGAATTCATTTTGACCACATTTAACTTAAAAGCTAATTAAACACATTTCTGCAAGATCACATCTTGGAATAAATTCAATGGCGTCGTTTAGACTTAGCTTTGTCTATTTCGAGTTTTAGTCTCGATTTCAATCATTTTTAGCTTTAGTTCGTTGTTTTCTTGCACAGCCTATCTAATTGTTCTTTTTGTTTTTGCATTTCATCGCGCTGTTCTTCCATAACGTGGACAATATTTTCCACTTTGTTGTCGACACTTTGCTCTTTAGCAATTTCCCCAAGTGTTAATTTTCTTCTACTAAAAGGCTGCTCAATTTCTGGTTGAATACATGTGGAGTACGTGGTCTGTGGCGCTTAGGAGTAAGAGGTGGTGTGCGGGAAAGACGCCTCTTTGAATCTGATGGTGTTACACTTCGCTTTTTTGCCAAATCATTTTCTTTTTCAATTGCACTGGCAGATGTTGAGGGAGTAAAATCAAGATATTCGTCGTTGTCTTTGTCAGATTCATAAAAGTACGCGATCAGATCCGCTGTTCCAAAACTTTTGGCGCCAGCAACGCCTTCTACACTTCTCTGCATTCCGGAGACTCTAACCACAGCTTCCTCAACCTCGGACAATACATATTTGTTATATGGGTCACCACCTGTTTTACAATTTTCGTTTTTGTTGTGGCACAGTTTCTTCTTCACGTATGTTTTCCAGTCCGCCCAGGTTTTCTTCCATCCATAACAATCTTTGCGTGGTGGTCCAGAAGAATTCAATTTTTCTGTTAATTCTTTCCAAAGCGCGTCTACAACCCCAAGATCTCCCTTGACGAATTCTCTGGCTATATCATTGTGAAGCTTCATGAACTCGACAAAAATTTTATCTTCAGCACCGTTTCTATGCTTTCCCCAAGAATATTTATTTTTAAATAAAAATATTGGGAACAAACATATAAAATACTTACATTTCTTATTTGTTTTTTTTTCGTCAGCCAGAATATAACACGCCACAAAATCACATACAAACAATACAAATTAATTTTCCAAGGTTTTTTTTGTTTTTTTTGGTTTATTTTATTTCGTTCAAGGCAATTATTTGGCTTATATTGTTGTCTTAGTACTATTGAAAATATAAAAGATTTATTAAAATAAATGTTAACTGAGAAAAATTTTAGCGTAATTAAAGATTACAATAAAATTTATTCAGAAAACGTACTATTATCAAAGTTTTAAAAATATCAATTCCGATCACATAATCAAAAGTGGCTTCATTCCGACCAAATCAATCGGAATTAGTTTTCTGAAGAAGCAAAATACGGAATTGAAACCACTTTCGATCGGAATTGTGTGACATGCCGGAAAGACAGAAAGGAAAACCAGGCTCCAAACTCGTAGTTGACCTGAAGTTGGCTTAAGCTGAAGAAAGACTACTACAGAAACAACGGAAGGTCTTGAACAAACAACTTGAAGCGGAAAATTTGGGTAAGCATTTAAAAAAATATTATCCTTGTAGCGAAACTTTGTAATATCTAGATCACTAGCTGAAATTTCCGTCCTTGTCCCAATATATTACCACTTGCCAAGTTTCATCAAGATCGGTGCATAAATGCGACCTGTACTTTGATTACAAGAATAGATGGACATCTTTACATCCAGCCAGCCGGCCAGCCAGCCAGCCGGCCGGCCAGCCGGCCAGCCAGCCAGCCAGCCAGCCAGACAGACATGGCTATATCGACTCAAAATGTAATTCTGAGCAACTTTCTCTCTGGTCCCGGTATTCTAACTCGATTCCTTCGATGTGTTACAAACGCAAGCACTAAGCCATTATACCCCATACCACTATGTGGTGCGGGTATAAAAAAATATTTGGATCAGTCTTAAAGGAATTCATTTTGACCACATTTAACTTAAAAGCTAATTAAACACATTTCTGCAAGATCACATCTTGGAATAAATTCAATGGCGTCGTTTAGACTTAGCTTTGTCTATTTCGAGTTTTAGTCTCGATTTCAATCATTTTTAGCTTTAGTTCGTTGTTTTCTTGCACAGCCTATCTAATTGTTCTTTTTGTTTTTGCATTTCATCGCGCTGTTCTTCCATAACGTGGACAATATTTTCCACTTTGTTGTCGACACTTTGCTCTTTAGCAATTTCCCCAAGTGTTAATTTTCTTCTACTAAAAGGCTGCTCAATTTCTGGTTGAATACGTGTGGAGTACGTGGTCTGTGGCGCTTAGGAGTAAGAGGTGGTGTGCGGGAAAGACGCCTCTTTGAAGCTGATGGTGTTACACTTCGCTTTTTTGCCAAATCATTTTCTTTTTCAATTGCACTGGCAGATGTTGAGGGAGTAAAATCAAGATATTCGTCGTTGTCTTTGTCAGATTCATAAAAGTACGCGATCAGATCCGCTGTTCCAAAACTTTTGGCGCCAGCAACGCCTTCTACACTTCTCTGCATTCCGGAGACTCTAACCACAGCTTCCTCAACCTCGGACAATACATATTTGTTATATGGGTCACCACCTGTTTTACAATTTTCGTTTTTGTTGTGGCACAGTTTCTTCTTCACGTATGTTTTCCAGTCCGCCCAGGTTTTCTTCCATCCATAACAATCTTTGCGTGGTGGTCCAGAAGAATTCAATTTTTCTGTTAATTCTTTCCAAAGCGCGTCTACAACCCCAAGATCTCCCTTGACGAATTCTCTGGCTATATCATTGTGAAGCTTCATGAACTCGACAAAAATTTTATCTTCAGCACCGTTTCTATGCTTTCCCCAAGAATATTTATTTTTAAATAAAAATATTGGGAACAAACATATAAAATACTCACATTTCTTATTTGTTTTTTTTTTTCGTCAGCCAGAATATAACACGCCACAAAATCACATACAAACAATACAAATTAATTTTCCAAGGTTTTTTTGTTTTTTTTGGTTTATTTTATTTCGTTCAAGGCAATTATTTGGCTTATATTGTTGTCTTAGTACTATTGAAAATATAAAAGATTTATTAAAATAAATGTTAACTGAGAAAAAATTTAGCGTAATTAAAGATTACAATAAAATTTATTCAGAAAACGTACTATTATCAAAGTTTTAAAAATATCAATTCCGATCACATAATCAAAAGTGGCTTCATTCCGACCAAATCAATCGGAATTAGTTTTCTGAAGAAGCAAAATACGGAATTGAAACCACTTTCGATCGGAATTGTGTGACATGCCGGAAAGACAGAAAAGAAAACCAGGCTCCAAACTCGTAGTTGACCTGAAGTTGGCTTAAGCTGAAGAAAGACTACTACAGAAACAACGGAAGGTCTTGAACAAACAACTTGAAGCGGAAAATTTGGGTAAGCATTTAAAAAAAAATATTATCCTTGTAGCAAAACTTTATAATATCTAGATCACTAGCTGAAATTTCCATCAATATTAACTTTATACTTATTGTCTCATCTCATTGTTCACAGCGAAGGTGGAGCTCACGGACACAAGACTACAGAAGAGTCAGAAGGACGTGAAACGCCGTATGAAGAGCTCGTGATGAATGTAGAATCTGAAGGACCATCTGCCCCCAAGAGAATCAAGCGTGGCTTCAAAGAGGTCCTAACCATGAAATTGTCATTGTTGCTGGCGAGGTTTCCGATAGGAAAGCTACTCGTATCATTTTGACCACAGTAGAAGCTCTGGGGAGAATTCCAAAGAATGTAAGATCTCCAGAAGCGTTATCCGTCAACAGCGGAAATAAACCGTAAAAAATACACGGAACAAATTCAACACAGACTTAAGATACCCCAAAACGAGGCTGTTTGCGTGCATTGGGATGAAAACTACTACCAGGTATCCTCAAAACAAAGCAGAAAGAACGGGTTGCTATTCTGGTATCACATGGGACTAAAGAAACTGACAGTAGCTCAGGGGAGGAACAAGCCCAAGCAGTGTTCGAATGTCTAGAGGAATGGAGTCCCGCCAGCTCGGTCGTGGCTATCTGCTTCGATTCAACAGCATCAAATACTGGGAGACTCAATGGAGCGTGCAATCCCCTAGAGCAGATGCTAGGTCGAGAGCTCCTGTACCTAGCGTGCCGACACCACGTTTTAGAAGTCTTGTTGAGAGGGGTTTTTGACTGCAAGTTTGAAAGCACATCGGGATCTCAACCAGACATATTTAAAAGATTTCAAAAAGAATGGTCAGCGATTGATAAATCGAAGTTCGATGTAGGCGAGAATGTTTTGAAACGAATGCCCAAAGAAGAAGTAGAGAATATCAAAGAAGAACTGCAAAGAAAACTAATGGCATGTCAGCCAAGAGACAACTACAAAGAGCTGTTACAGTTGGCATTGATATATCTTGGCCATCTTGACGGAAAAGATGTGCGCTTCAGGTCTCCAGGTCTAGTACAGCATGCCCGGTGGATGGCAAAAGCTATTTACTGTCTGAAAATACAACATTTCCGTGACCAGTTTAAGCTGACTTCCCAAGAACAAGAGGCCCTAGAAGTACTTTGTGTTTTCATCGTTCGAGTCTACAGTAAAGCCTGGTTCAACGTCCCCAGAGCGTGTTTAGCCCCTAAACAAGACCTAGACCTCATTGAAAACCTATTGAAACACGAATGCATTGACAAAAAATATCAGAAAAAGAAATTAACAAAACGACAAATACCCTGAGGTATCATAGTCCTGAACTTGTTGTCCTGGCATTGTTTGACCCGTAAAGAGCCAAATGACGACAAAAATCTTTGCAAATCCAGCAGAAGAAAATGAGAAGTGCTCCAGAAATATGCGACCCAAACTAAGAAAAGAACAACTGCCAAAAGAAAAAGGTCTCCCAGCCCTAATTACGAGTGAGACTTACCTGTTGTTCAAGAGATTAAACTTTAACACCGAATTTCTGGAAAAGATGCAACTTGGCCGCAGAAAATCAACTACCAGGAGGGGCAAAGGATGGTAAACAACTTGAAAGTTGTGAACGACTTGGCAGAGCGAGCAGTCAAGCTCATCGCAGATTACAACCAATTACTTACAAAGGACGAGCAACAAAAACAAAACGTTCTCCAAGTAGTCAGCAGATGCCGTCAGCTATATCCAGATAGCTCCAAAACCACATTATGTCAGTCACTTGAATAAATTTAAATAAGAATAAAATGAAAAAGACATTTATTACACTTGATTTTTTAAATAATTGTTTCATTTCAATTGTTTTCATTTCAATCAAAAATTGTAATTGTTTTCATTTTAAAAATTGATAATATTAGAAGGAAAATGGGGGTATCTAGTCACGTTTTAGGGACATTGGTTTCATTAACTCGAATTTATTACTACTTACGTATTTTTTATTGCATAAAAAATATTAAAAACAGTATCGCCTTCAATTTGATGTATGACACGGGCAAATACATTAAACCAAAAAAATCGAACGTGTAAACATCTTTCAATCGTGCTCAAACTTTGGCAATCCTAAAATTTGCCAGAAAGAAACATTTTAGGGGTATGCCCCCAAAAAAAATTCTGACATTTTTTTACCCTATGAGATAAAACCATCCTAAGCATGTGCATGTGCGCTCGATCCTCGCTGCTCACTTCTAACAAACAAGTGATCGTTGCAAGTACTTGTGTTGTTATTGGTACCTTCTCTGGTTGTCTCAGTCACCATGCATTTAAGACTATTTGACTTGAGGAAGTTCAAATATTTTGATGTTTCTTTACGTCAATGTTTATACCCTCCTCTACGATTATTTCTGGCTTTTGTTGATATAACGAGTATTTATGCATGGGTCTAACTCTTCTAGAAACGTGATGATGTTGCATACAGGAGGGCGGTTGACAGGAAGGACTGTAATGACTCTGTTGTTTGTTGTGACTATGTTAATGGATTCGAAAGAGGTTAGGTTGTTATGGCTGTTTCAAAACTGATGTTTTCTTTAATGTAAGCAGCAATGCGCCCTCCTCTGCCTTCTCTGTTTATAAAATGGCGTAATAACCATGTATGGAGTATAGATCATTTTCGTGGTCTGTGATATTTGTTTCTGTTAGGATTATTAGCAGGATTTTATTTAAACTTTTATTTATTTGAGTAAGAAACGGAACAAAATTTTTCCCGTTGGAGTGGATATTTATATGTAAAAGCGAAATGTAATGATTTATATAGGATTCATTGATATCATGGAAATTATTTATTATTTTGGGAAAGTTATTAATTTTAAATCAAGAGATCAAAATTGCTGTTCTTTTGTTTTAGTAGAACTTTTAAAATTTTATTTCGTTTTTTTTTTTTGGAAAAAAAGAGTAAATAAATAGAAAAACCAAACGGTTTTATACGTTTTAACTTGGTTGATTTGCATTTTGAGTAATTTTTAAAATATTATTTTTAATTTTATTGACAAATGGTTTCAATATCAGTGGCATTATTTATAATGATGTGTGTAGAGGTTTCGTTTTTGCGGGTATATATGTGACCGTTGCGTACCCATACAAAATTTTAAGTGACTTGCTTTAGCTTTAGTCTTCGCCATCCATAAAGTTCATCATTTATAAAGATGCATTTGTGTGCTGCGTCTCTCGTTTCTCTATTTATTATGCTCGCGTCCATATTTATTCTGAAAAAAACTTAGGTCTTTTACTTGCAGAGCTATCCTATTTTTTATAGTTTATCGAACACAAGACAAATTAACCTAACTTAATGTAATATCCACAGTATCCATCTCGGGAATAAAAACTCTTATATAGAAATGGTGAAAAATTAATTTAAAAATGCCCCTTATATTTAAATATTGAAAACTATGCAATACTGAGAATTTTATCCGACTATCAGTGTGGCTTTTTTGTCAATCCTAAATGTAGTTTTAAGCGCACGTAATATTGAATGTAATTTTTATGGTCAAAAATCAGAGACAAATTGTCGAATAAGGTGGACATAATTTATGACCATTTTCCGACATTTAATAATACTTGACTTTAAAAATTGGGTGCATAGGAAAAGTTAACAACTAGTTTATTTTAATATTATATTTAAAAGTGGAATGGGCTTCTCATAATTCCAACAAAAAAAGGAAAGGAAAGAGCAAAACTGAAGCTTTAGTAACTCAGTTTTATCAGCGTGATGATATGAGTCGCCTGATGACAGCGACGAATGACTGGGTGTCTGAACGCATCGATGGCAAGAAAGTTTAAATGTAGAAGAGAGTTCTCTGCAACCTGAATGAGTTATTCACAACATCTTAATATTACCACGAGGATGTCAAAATTGGATACACAAAATTAACCCAACTGAAGCGAACACATTGCGTTTTGGTAGTAACAACGGAACTCACACAGTATGCGTTTTCATTTACCATGAAGAAGGAAATCAACTTAAAGTACTTAACAGATAATTTGTCTGAAAGTTAGCAGTTTACCGCGATTGCCTTAAATTGCCTATGCGTTCTAATGCAATAACTTTTTGCAACTTAGGCGAATGTTTAAAATGACCGGGAACCACATTCATTAAAGAGAATTTAATGAAGTCTTTTGATCGAGAGTGTATTTAGGAGGTCGAATTTAATTCGTGGCGTCAGTCTGAAAGATTCACTTTAAAAACTATGATTTTAAATGTCGATGATTTTAAGGTAGAAATGTGTAGAGGATTGCTTAATTTGAGAACCCATGGCTTTTTAGTCAAAAAGCAATGGTCATTCTTCAAAGATTTGAAGATACAACGCGTTATTTCATATAATTTCGCAGAGAACAATAAATATGTTGTCCAGGTTGCAATACAAACTTTCCTCTTCAATGACGAACAATTAACTATAAGTATATTCACAGTTATTGTTTAATACATGAAAGATAAAAAACTAGAACACAAAAGTATGGCATCACATATTAAAAACGAAAGTAGCTTCGCAACTCTTATAGCGCATAAAATATATTTTGGAATGCCAGCTGAGTCGCATTTTCATCCTACTGTTCGTGGTAAAGGGGCATGTGATGTTAGTGGATTAAACCTCAAAAGAAATGAGGCGAAGTATAGCCTACAGTGCTCTTATCAGGATCGTATCTTAGACGCGACTACTTTATTCCATTGGACAAAGAAATATTTTTAAAAAACGAAATACTTTTTAGTTGCATTAAGACATTGAGAACATTAAAGAGCGGATTCGATGCTGCAGTAATAATCGATGGTACCGCTCATTACAATGCTTTTATACCGCTTGGCGTAGGAAGACTCAAGTGGAGAGGTTTCCTACCTCTTATCAATGCGATTTCTTTCCAAAGCCAAAAACGAAATCAGAAGGTAAATCATTAGCTGAACATTTCTCTGCCAAGAAAGGATTAGCAAAGAAAGGCGATACATAAGACACTTCATCATCTACAATAAATTAAGTGTAAAAATATTGTTATGACATCTGGATCTGTTGTGATTAAGATTACATTCAATTTAATTATTTATTTTAATAACTTAATTATAATTACAGATAAACACAATTTTTTCGGTAATTCTATATAATATATACTGTGTAGATAGGCATGTTACATACCGTTGAAAGGATTAATTTGTCTTGTCTCTCAGTATAAGTTGTAGGACAAAAATTATAAAAATTTTAAAAAAAACTGTTTTGAGTTACAAAACATTCTTTTTGATTGATAAATAGGTCGCATCCGACTAAAATACTGTAAAGCTCTTAAAGAAATATACCTAAGCTTTCTTTTGAGCAAAAAAAACAAAGGGGCTCATTTTGGATAAAGTAAACAACAATATTGATTTTGCACAAAAAAAATGAAAAATTGTTTTCTAATCTTTTCTTAAAAGATTTAGTAAATGGCTATCCAAATCATTCGGGAAAAATTTGCTACAAAAGAAAGGTAATAAGTTACAAGTCTGCGAAAGAACACGTGTTAGGCCAAAATGTCAAAATTTGACTCAGAGAGTCCTTGGCCGGTCTGGTTCAAAGTTTGTGTAAAAACTACTATCTAATAGGAATGACCTTGATGCAAGTTCCATCCGCAAGACATCATTTCTATATGATTTTGCATTTCTTAGTGTTGTAGTATAGTCTTAAAAACGGCTTGACTGATCTTAGTGAAATTTTGATAAAATGTAGCTGTGTGGTCGGTAGTGAAAAAAGGATACTTGAATTTTCGATATTTCAAGTGGGCGTGGCGCCCATACACGTCCATATCTGATAATCTATTAATCGTATGATGGTAAGTTTAAGTACATATACAGCTGATGTGCTGCAAAATATTTCTTTGGCAAAATAAGCCATGCCATGCCCCTTTTTAAAAAACCCGTTATAGCTTCCATAATTGTAGTCTGACCGTCATGAAATATTCAAAGTATATTACACTTGGCCTAGAGATATGCATATACTTTTTGGAATCAAGTTTGCAAAAATGGGAGTGACGTGACCACCAAAATGTAAAACGACCATATCTCACAGAGTATTAGAGGTAGGAATGTAAAGCTTAGTACAAACACAACTGATATGAAATATTTCTTTGGAAAAGCGGGCATAATAATAGTCTGATCTTCCTAAAATCTTCACAACATGTTACAGTTGTCCAAGAGATACGCACAGGCTATTTGGTGTCAAGTTTTGAAGAGGGGGTGTGGCCCCGCCCACACACCTCAAAATTTAAGACGAACATATCTCACAGATTATTAGAAGTATTAAGGCAAGGCTTGGTACCTTAATATACTTCTGATATCATGCAAAATATTTTTATACCCTCCACCATACAATGGAGGGTATATTAGTTTTGTCATTCTGTCTGTAACACCTTAAAATAATCATCGGAGACCCAACAAAGTATATATATTCTTGATCCTCGTAAAATTCTAAGATCTAGCCATGTCGTCCGGCTGTCCGTCTGTTGAAAACAAGATAGAGCCTGCACAAACATGTGTAGTTAGCCTAGCATGGTTGATATTGAAAATTGGCTATATAGCTCTACGGGAAGTTGGTGTTTGAGACCCTCAACCGACACTACCTCATAAAAATTAATTTTTTATTTGGAAATATCCGTCCAGTTTCTTGAGTAAAATCACTGAAATTTTGCAAATAATAATCTCTATATAGGCGCAATCATCTATGTAAAAATAGTTTAGATTGGGCCACCATTTATTGTACCTCCTCTACAAACGGCCTTATGGGCCTTGAGAAATAATATGACTATAACTCACCACAAACTTGACCTATCGAAATGAAATTTTACACATCAAGATTTCTATATACAACATACATATACGCTGAATTCGGTTGAGATCGGAAAAGTCCTACTGGTACCTCCCACACAAACGGTCTCATTGGCCTTGAAAAATAATATGACAATAACTCACCACACACTTGACCTATCGAGACGAAATTTTCGGCATAAAGATTAATATATAGAACAGACTTTTGCGCTAAATTTGGCTAAGATCGGAAAGGCCCTACTGGTACCTCCCACACAAACGGTCTCATGGGCCTTACAAATTAAATGACAATAACTCACCACAAACTTGACCTATCGAGATGAAATTTTCTACATAAAGATTTTTATATAGAGCACACCTCTGCGCCAAATTCTGTTGAGATCGGAAAAGTCGCACTGGTACCTCCCACACAAACGGTCTCATGGGCTTTGAGAAACGATAACTCACCACAAGCTTGACCTATCGAAATGAAATTTTGCACATAAAGATTTCTATACACTTCCGCACCAAATTTGGTTTTATTTGGGAATCTGGTGGAGGCTATCCAAAGTTCGGCACAACCAAACTTAACATTTTTTACAATATAGGCGGTGCAAAGCCCTTTAAAAAACACTTTTAGAACAGCCATAGCAATAGAATGATCGCCTGGAGATATATACTCGTATGTACATATGAATATTTTATTTAAAGTTTGGAAAAGGTGGAGAAGCTACGCCTACGAATATGAAGTTGCCAAAACTAGAAATATTGTATATCATAGAGCACTTGGATAAATACAAAAAATAACAAAATTCTGTTTCATTAAAATTACAAGTATTGGGTTTTACTGGCAGTTTTTCTCGTAAAGTGTAAATCTGTCCGCTCGTAAGTATATAGCAGCTAATCATGGTTGAATTACATTAATAGTGTAATATATTGACGAGATCGGTCAAGGGCTCTCTGAATTAGAGGTCGAATTTTTACATTTTGGCCTAACAGTTGTTTTTTGTAGCCATGTAGCTTGTTACCTATTGTTCCTAGTAAAATTTGTCCCGAGTGTTTTAGATAGATATTTATTTAGAAAGAAAACTTAGGTCTCTTACTTGCAGAGCTTTTTAACTCAAAACTATTTGTTTTTTCAATTTTTACCATATGCAATATTTTGAATTCATCCTATTTTTGTGTAAATGATTTTAAAAGCTTAAAAATAAATCGAACACTGAGATACAAGACAAATTAACCTTACTTAATGTAATATCCACAGTGCCCATCTCGGGAATAAAAACTCTTATATAGAAATGTTGAAAAAATTAATTTTAAAATGCCCCTTATATTTAAATATTGAAAATTATGCAATACTGAGAATTTTATCCGCCTATCATTGTGGTTTTTTTGTCAATGCTAAATGTAGTTTTGAGCGCACGTAATATTGAATGTAATTTTTATGGTCAGAGACAAATTGTTGAATAAGGTGGATATAATTTATGACCATTTTCCGACATTTAATGATACTTGACTTTAAAAATTGGGTGCAGAGGAAAATTTAACAACTAGTTTATTTTAATATTATATTCAAAAGTGGAATGCGCTTCTCACACTTCCAACAAAAAAAAAGGAGAGGAAAGAGCAAAACTGAAGCTCTAGTACCTCAGTTTTATCAGCGTGATGATATAAGTCGCCTGATGACAGCGACGAAAGACTGGGTGTCTGAACGCATCGATGGCAAAGAAAGTTTTAATGTAGAAGAGAGTTCTCTGCAACCTGAATGAGTTATTCACAACATCTTAATCTAAACACGAGGATGTCAAAATTTAATATACAAAATTAACCCAACTGAAGCAAAAACATTGCGTTTTGGTAGTAACAACGGAACTCACGTTTTCATTTACCATGAAGAAGGAAATCAACTTAAAGTACTTAACAGGTGATTTGTCTGAAAGCCTGCATTTTACCGCGATTGCCTTAAATTGTCTATGCGTTCTAATGCAACAACTTTTTGCCACTTAGGCGAATGTTTAAAATGCCCGGGAACCACATTCATTAAAGAGAATTTAATGAAGTCTTTTGATCGAGAGTGTATTTAGGAGGTCGAATTTAATTCGTGGCGTCAGTCTGAAAGATTCACTTTAAAAACTATGATTTTAAATGTCGATGATTTTAAGGTAGAAATGTGTAGAGGATTGCTTAATTTGAGAACCCATGGCTTTTTAGTCAAAAAGCAATGGTCATTCTTCAAAGATTTGAAGATACAACGCGTTATTTCATATAATTTCGCAGAGAACAATAAATATGTTGTCCAGGTTGCAATACAAACTTTCCTCTTCAATGACGAACAATTAACTATAAGTATATTCACAGTTATTGTTTAATACATGAAAGATAAAAAACTAGAACACAAAAGTATGGCATCACATATTAAAAACGAAAGTAGCTTCGCAAATCTTATAGCGCATAAAATATATTTTGGAATGCCAGCTGAGTCGCATTTTCATCCTACTGTTCGTGGTAAAGGGGCATGTGATGTTAGTGGATTAAACCTCAAAAGAAATGAGGCGAAGTATAGCCTACAGTGCTCTTATCAGGATCGTATCTTAGACGCAACTACTTTATTCCATTGGACAAAGAAATATTTTTAAAAAACGAAATACTTTTTAGTTGCATTAAGACATTGAGAACATTAAAGAGCGGATTCGATGCTGCAGTAATAATCGATGGTACCGCTCATTACAATGCTTTTATACCGCTTGGCGTAGGAAGACTCAAGTGGAGAGGTTTCCTGCCTCTTATTAATGCGATTTCTTTCCAAAGCCAAAAACGAAATCAGAAGGTAAATCATTAGCTGAACATTTCTCTGCCAAGAAAGGATTAGCAAAGAAAGGCGATACATAAGACACTTCATCATCTACAATAAATTAAGTGTAAAAATATTGTTATGACATCTGGATCTGTTGTGATTAAGATTACATTCAATTTAATTATTTATTTTAATAACTTAATTATAATTACAGATAAACACAATTTTTTCGGTAATTCTATATAATATATACTGTGTAGATAGGCATGTTACATACCGTTGAAAGGATTAATTTGTCTTGTCTCTCAGTATAAGTTGTAGGACAAAAATTATAAAAATTTTAAAAAAAACTGTTTTGAGTTACAAAACATTCTTTTTGATTGATAAATAGGTCGCATCCGACTAAAATACTGTAAAGCTCTTAAAGAAATATACCTAAGCTTTCTTTTGAGCAAAAAAAACAAAGGGGCTCATTTTGGATAAAGTAAACAACAATATTGATTTTGCACAAAAAAAATGAAAAATTGTTTTCTAATCTTTTCTTAAAAGATTTAGTAAATGGCTATCCAAATCATTCGGGAAAAATTTGCTACAAAAGAAAGGTAATAAGTTACAAGTCTGCGAAAGAACACGTGTTAGGCCAAAATGTCAAAATTTGACTCAGAGAGTCCTTGGCCGGTCTGGTTCAAAGTTTGTGTAAAAACTACTATGTAATAGGAATGACCTTGATGCAAGTTCCATCCGCAAGACATCATTTCTATATGATTTTGCATTTCTTAGTGTTGTAGTATAGTCTTAAAAACGGCTTGACTGATCTTAGTGAAATTTTGATAAAATGTAGCTGTGTGGTCGGTAGTGAAAAAAGGATACTTGCATTTTCGATATTTCAAGTGGGCGTGGCGCCCATACACGTCCATATCTGATAATCTATTAATCGTATGATGGTAAGTTTAAGTACATATACAGCTGATGTGCTGCAAAATATTTCTTTGGCAAAATAAGCCATGCCATGCCCCTTTTTAAAAAACCCGTTATAGCTTCCATAATTGTAGTCTGACCGTCATGAAATATTCAAAGTATATTACACTTGGCCTAGAGATATGCATATACTTTTTGGAATCAAGTTTGCAAAAATGGGAGTGACGTGACCACCAAAATGTAAAACGACCATATCTCACAGAGTATTAGAGGTAGGAATGTAAAGCTTAGTACAAACACAACTGATATGAAATATTTCTTTGGAAAAGCGGGCATAATAATAGTCTGATCTTCCTAAAATCTTCACAACATGTTACAGTTGTCCAAGAGATACGCACGTGTGGCCCCGCCCACACACCTCAAAATTTAAGACGAACATATCTCACAGATTATTAGAAGTATTAAGGCAAGGCTTGGTACCTTAATATACTTCTGATATCATGCAAAATATTTTTATACCCTCCACCATACAATGGAGGGTATATTAGTTTTGTCATTCTGTCTGTAACACCTTAAAATAATCATCGGAGACCCAACAAAGTATATATATTCTTGATCCTCGTAAAATTCTAAGACGATCTAGCCATGTCGTCCGGCTGTCCGTCTGTTGAAAACAAGATAGAGCCTGCACAAACATGTGTAGTTAGCCTAGCATGGTTGGTATTGAAAATGGGCTATATAGCTCTACGGGAAGTTGGTGTTTGAGACCCTCAACCGACACTACCTCATAAAAATTAATTTTTTATTTGGAAATATCCGTCCAGTTTCTTGAGTAAAATCACTGAAATTTTGCAAATAATAATCTCTATATAGGCGCAATCATCTATGTAAAAATAGTTTAGATTGGGCCACCATTTATTGTACCTCCTCTACAAACGGCCTTATGGGCCTTGAGAAATAATATGACTATAACTCACCACAAACTTGACCTATCGAAATAAAATTTTACACATCAAGATTTCTATATACAACATACATATACGCTGAATTCGGTTGAGATCGGAAAAGTCCTACTGGTACCTCCCACACAAACGGTCTCATTGGCCTTGAAAAATAATATGACAATAACTCACCACACACTTGACCTATCGAGACGAAATTTTCGGCATAAAGATTAATATATAGAACAGACTTTTGCGCTAAATTTGGCTAAGATCGGAAAGGCCCTACTGGTACCTCCCACACAAACGGTCTCATGGGCCTTACAAATTAAATGACAATAACTCACCACAAACTTGACCTATCGAGATGAAATTTTCTACATAAAGATTTTTATATAGAGCACACCTCTGCGCCAAATTCTGTTGAGATCGGAAAAGTCGCACTGGTACCTCCCACACAAACGGTCTCATGGGCTTTGAGAAACGATAACTCACCACAAGCTTGACCTATCGAAATGAAATTTTGCACATAAAGATTTCTATACACTTTCGCACCAAATTTGGTTTTATTTGGGAATCTGGTGGAGGCTATCCAAAGTTCGGCACAACCGAACTTAACATTTTTTACAATATAGGCGGTGCAAAGCCCTTTAAAAAACACTTTTAGAACAGCCATAGCAATAGAATGATCGCCTGGAGATATATACTCGTATGTACATATGAATATTTTATTTAAAGTTTGGAAAAGGTGGAGAAGCTACGCCTACGAATATGAAGTTGCCAAAACTAGAAATATTGTATATCATAGAGCACTTGGATAAATACAAAAAATAACAAAATTCTGTTTCATTAAAATTACAAGTATTGGGTTTTACTGGCAGTTTTTCTCGTAAAGTGTAAATCTGTCCGCTCGTAAGTATATAGCAGCTAATCATGGTTGAATTACATTAATAGTGTAATATATTGACGAGATCGGTCAAGGGCTCTCTGAATTAGAGGTCGAATTTTTACATTTTGGCCTAACAGTTGTTTTTTGTAGCCATGTAGCTTGTTACCTATTGTTCCTAGTAAAATTTGTCCCGAGTGTTTTAGATAGATATTTATTTAGAAAGAAAACTTAGGTCTCTTACTTGCAGAGCTTTTTAACTCAAAACTATTTGTTTTTTCAATTTTTACCATATGCAATATTTTGAATTCATCCTATTTTTGTGTAAATGATTTTAAAAGCTTAAAAATAAATCGAACACTGAGATACAAGACAAATTAACCTTACTTAATGTAATATCCACAGTGCCCATCTCGGGAATAAAAACTCTTATATAGAAATGTTGAAAAATTAATTTTAAAATGCCCCTTATATTTAAATATTGAAAATTATGCAATACTGAGAATTTTATCCGCCTATCATTGTGGTTTTTTTTTGTCAATGCTAAATGTAGTTTTGAGCGCACGTAATATTGAATGTAATTTTTATGGTCAAAAATCAGAGACAAATTGTTGAATAAGGTGGATATAATTTATGACCATTTTCCGACATTTAATGATACTTGACTTTAAAAATTGGGTGCAGAGGAAAATTTAACAACTAGTTTATTTTAATATTATATTCAAAAGTGGAATGCGCTTCTCACACTTCCAACAAAAAAAAAGGAGAGGAAAGAGCAAAACTGAAGCTCTAGTACCTCAGTTTTATCAGCGTGATGATATAAGTCGCCTGATGACAGCGACGAAAGACTGGGTGTCTGAACGCATCGATGGCAAAGAAAGTTTTAATGTAGAAGAGAGTTCTCTGCAACCTGAATGAGTTATTCACAACATCTTAATCTAAACACGAGGATGTCAAAATTTAATATACAAAATTAACCCAACTGAAGCAAAAACATTGCGTTTTGGTAGTAACAACGGAACTCACGTTTTCATTTACCATGAAGAAGGAAATCAACTTAAAGTACTTAACAGATGATTTGTCTGAAAGCCTGCATTTTACCGCGATTGCCTTAAATTGTCTATGCGTTCTAATGCAACAACTTTTTGCCACTTAGGCGAATGTTTAAAATGCCCGGGAACCACATTCATTAAAGAGAATTTAATGAAGTCTTTTGATCGAGAGTGTATTTAGGAGGTCAAATTTAATACGTGGCGTCAGTCTGAAAGATTCACTTTAAAAACAATGATTTTAAATGTCGATGATTTTAAGGTAGAAATGTGTACAGGATTGCTTAATTTAAGAACCCATGGCTTTTTAGTCAAAAAGCAATGGTCATTCTTCAAAGATTTGAAGATATATTTCAAGTCTGGTAAACGCGTTATTTCATATGATTTCGCAGAGAACAATAGATATGTTTTTCAGGTTGCAATACAAGCATTCTACTTCAATGACAACCAAGCAACTATACGAGGTCTGCTATATATATTTCTGCGAATATTTATCAACAAAAATAAAAAAAAATTAATAAATAAAATAGCATAATCCAAATTTAAAGCTTGATTACTAGTCAGTAAAGCAAAGATCAGTATAACTTTTATTAATGAGCAGTAATACATTCATTATTGATCAGTATATTTTTACAAATGTCGAAAAAGAATTTTTGTAAGCACTTTTTATTTTTTTCCTCGCCGTTTACTTTCTGGTGGAAATGCCAGTTGCCATAAATATGATAACGGTTAATTATACCGCTTTTAATGCCGTTATAACTTTTTTTTCATAGTTAAACCTGTTTTTTCTAATACTTATTTATTGTTAAGTATTCTTTATGGGTTAAGAATCTTAAAATGTATTAAAACTGTAAAAATTATGTCATTAAAGTGAAAAATGTTCTTAAATTTCGATTTATTCAGTTCAGCAAAGTTTCAATTTAGCGAAATAAATTAATAGAAAGAGAACGACATTTTTTGTTAAACGGATTGTAATTATCCATCGTGGGCAGACTATCAGCAATTTGCATGTATGTATATATTTTTTCTAATCTATTGCAATGCACTGCGGAATGGCGCCCGACCATTTGCCATTCTTTAGACATTTCACCATTTTCGGGCCACGCAATTCGAGACCCGCATCGCATGTGAATGTTATACTTTCGCCAATAGCATAATAAAATTGCACTGAGGACATATGACCACTGATGGCTGTTCCGGGATACGAGCATGCCTGCACACATTTTGGTAAACCGCCAGACCAACGTCCATTATCTTGACATGCGATAATTGGCTGGCCCTGCATCATATATTCAGGATTGCAGTTGAACTGGACAACATCACCAGCTCTATATGGGGATGTGCCTTGAGCATAGCCATTTTGTGGTGCTCCGGGATTTTCACACTGCACTTCAACACAAGTAGGAAACGGCGTAGCCCATTCGCCCGTCGGCAAACATATAGATTCGGATGGTCCCCGTAATCCGTAACCAGATGGGCAGGAAAATGCTGCACGGCCACCAACTTCGCGCGACAGGACTGACACACGGGGTGAAGATATATTATTAGGTAAGGGTATATCACCGCACTCTACACTTTCACAGACTGGTAATGGAGCGCTCCAATTGGCGCTCGGCAGGCAGAATAGTTCCGAAGCTCCAATAAGGGAATTGCCATTGGAACACGAAAGCAAAACTCTAGTACTTAGTTTCGTCTCATTTGTACTAACAAAAAGGCCTCGTCGTGTAGGTATTTCAGGGCAATTTATACTCTTAATCACAACTTCAACAGAATGCTTGTGCCTGGCTGGAGTTTCACACGAATATATTCCTGAATCATCGGTCTGAGCATCAAATATTGTAAGACGATATTCCAGCGTAGCATCACGGCCTTCATCAGTAACCCATCCTTCAGAGTAGTTCCTAAAAAATTTCGTCATAGCAATTTCTCAATTTTCGGTATATTTTCGTTGGACTTACTTGTAATCGTGGCTAACAGACCATTTCGGGTTTCCGAAACGCCGCATCCACAAGCATTCCATATGCAATGTCGTTCCTGGATAAACAATTAGTTTGCCGTCATTACTTTGGGCAATTGGCCCATTTTGGCGACGAAACAATATTGTGGGAGCCTTTTCCACTACGGTTTAGTTGAACATTAAACATATTTCTGTAACAAAACTTCAAGATATATATATATATATATATACTTACTGGCATAATCATTTTCCTGGTTTAGGCCAAAACATTGCGGTTTCGTTCCAGTCCATTCCGAATGAATGCAAGTGCGTTCGATGCTTCCGACTAGTTCGAATTTTCCAACATCCGTACATCTAAAATATAACACATTTTCGTTTCATAAGTATTAATTTGAGGTATTTAATTTTATAAAGATTTTAAAATAATTTTAGTACACAAATACGAATAACGAGTCTACCGTGCACGTAAAACCCCACCTCTTTAGCCACCTCTTTAGCCTAAGAGGACACGCAAATTTTGAGTTAAACCAAAAAGCTTTTTATAATTCAATTTTATTTCAAAACTTTCTGATTTATAAACAAAACAAAAATCGTAAATGTTTTTTTGTTATTTATTCGGTCTTTGATCATTATTATGACTTGAGCAGTTTTTTATTCTGGTTCGAGACCTCTATGTTGTTTCTTTTTCAGAATCAACGTAAAAAGAATAAATTGGTGAAATGTATTTGCTACGGTTTCCAGACAGACTGTACAGCTGTTTCTAAACCCGCCAAGGTTTTTCTTCAGCAGTCTTTGGTAACAATTACTTCGGCCACAAATCAAATGACTTATACGGGAGACTTATTTTTATTAATAAGAATTACCCTTTGTGTATAGTCTTCGAACTGTGCGTAGAGCAATCTTCAACACGCAATATCATTTCCACCAATTCCGTTTTGCATGGGTCTTCGTTGAAAACCACAAATGCAAAAAGCACAACCAAAGTGTGCATGTTTTTTGTGCGTACATATACTCATACATGCGTTGCACATTAGGTAGAACCAATCCTTTTTTGTTATTTATTCGGTCTTTTATCATTATTATGACTGCAACTAATGCAGCAATGTCCACCATATTAAAAAAACATGGCCAATGGCCAGCGGTTTGTTGAGCGCTTGAATGTATATGTGCCAAGCATCTGGTCCATTGTATCAACGCCCGATTTGTTGGCGTTGTAATCCAAAATAGCAAACGGCTTCTTCTTTTCAGCCCTTGATTCACCTCTCGTGCCTGGTCAAGAAATTTCCCAGAGTAAATCATTCCTTTGATAGGATAAAATGATTTTGAGTCGCACAACCACCATATATTTATACCGTACTTGGCAGGTTTCGATGGAAGGTGTTGTGTGAAGCGGGTGCGGCCTCTGTATGGAATAACTGCTCATCAATTGCAATGGCCTACGCAACAAGATCAGTGAGATAAAGAAATTTATGAGTCGGAGAAACATCATGGTCGCTGCGATAATGAAACTAAGCTGAATGCTACCTGCGGCCTGCACAGTTGCGACGGATACAATATGCGCCGTAAGTGGAACTGCCGAGATAGAGCTGTACAATGTATTCTTATACATACCATCGATTGGTAGATGTGCCCAGCGTTATTTGTTGGCAATCTGTTACAAGGAAATAACCGCTTGGTCCTAGGAGACTTTAATGCTCGCCACGAACTGTGGCATGCTCTTCTAACGACCAGAGGGGCGTAGCTTTGTCAGAGTAAATTGATAGCTCTACGTTCTACACGATTGCCATAGCTCGCCAGACATTACAATGGTATCGTCTGGCCTGATCAATGACGTCACCTGGCAACCTGTCATTTCACTAGGATCGGACCACCTTCTCATAATTCTCTCCATAAATAGACCATCCGACTTTGTAACCTCTGAACGCCGTACGTATTTTAATCAAAAAAAGGCTGATTGGGATGTCTTCAGAGAAGTCACCAACCGCAGCTTTAATAATTAAAGTTCTTGAATTGGTATGTTGTGCACAACGGTAAAATCGCTCTTTTAGCCTGGAAGAAAGGATAATCGGACAGCGGTGCGCGTGTTACTTTTTATTGAGCACACAAAGAGTGATAAGGCGAAAAGGAGAGTATTGCGTCGCATCCGCGATCTCCGAATCGAAGAAGCACCACCACAATTTACCGTTGGCAAAGTTGCCCATGTCATCCGCAGCGCAAAGACATCAAAGGCGCTGGGTCCGGGCATAATCTCAATGCTGATGATGAAGCACTTGGATACCGCGTTAGTGAGCACACCACAAAAGTGCTAAAGCTGTCTCCCGATACCTGAAAAATGCGCTGAATGGTACCATATTTTAATCAAAAGCCAGGCAAAGACGTAAGCAAAGGAGAATTGTACAGGCCGATCTCCTTGTTTCCTAGTAGCACAGTAGCTTGAGGCAGTGCTCCTTCGCAGCCTGATCGAACAGTTTCCTTGTGAGGATCATCAGCATGGGTTCCGCAAGCAGCACAGCACAACAACTGCTTTACACGCCAGCACCACAAGTATAAGTCGCGGCCTTAAATAGAACAAGCCCAAAGACAGGACGGTCCTCGTGGCTCATGATCTTACTAAAGCCTTTGACACGATAAATCATGCCACTTTGTTTGAGGACATTGCAGAAAAGTTCCTTCCGCTTAGATTGAGACGTTAGGTCACAAACTATATGTATATGTGTGGCCGCCAGTCATATGTAGAATTTAGAGACAGGAAGTCGAAGCCCCGTAGATTTAAACAAGGAGGTTCCCGGGGTGGAGTGATACCCTCGGCTATGTTTAACCTTCACCTGCACCTCCAGACGGCTTTGAAATTGTGAGATACGCGGATGATTGCACAATACTGGCTTCGAGACCTAAAGTAGATGACATATGCGAAAATAAAGTAAATAAATAGAGACTTAGCACACTTTTTTACTGCGAGGAATATGAAAATATCCGCCTCCAAATCATCAGCCACACTGTTTACTGCAATTGATTGTTGTTTCCCAAATTCTTAAAGAAGAAGCATATTGCTCATAATGTAAAATTTATCATCTTTGATATAAACAACCGATACATTGACATGTTATGTCATCTTTTCGTAAACCTGATTATAATTTCTGATTAAATAAAACCATGTCTACACTACATCGCGAATTACCTAATTTGCTCCCTAAATTACTTACGCGAATTACCCTGTTTACACTACACGTACTTAATTCGAGTTGACAGTTGCTTTTATTTCGGTATTCCAAAGAAAAGAATGTGTTTGTTTACATTACAATTCCTCTTTTTTATTCAATCTATAGAACTGAATTCCTCTTTTGCCGAAATTAGTAAGTAAGAGCCAAAAATAGTGAATTTTTTAAATGAAAAAAGTGAACATATAAAAATAAAAATAGTGTACAAAATTGGGCCAATATACAATTAGTTTATAGAAAAAATAGTACACAATAGGCTTAAATAGTATACTGTTCACTATAATAAAGATATCGGTCACATTTTAACCCATTACTGGCCATTGTACTCCACAGGAACAAAAAAGACTCATATTTTTTTTTTTTTTTGGATGGGTCTGTGATTGTTTGACTGTGCCAAAAGTGTGTCGACTGACAATTATCGTAAAAGAGTTTGAACTTGATTTACGAATAAAATGGCTTGGTTTTTATAATTTGATAACATTTGTTCAAAAAAATTTAAACTCTCAATAGAAAAGTAAGTTTGAAAAACAGTTTACTCGCTTTGGTACAATGGCTGATAACATACATATTTTGATTAGATTTTTATTCCATCCTACGAAATATGGATGGTATACAAAATTAGTCATTCCGTTCAAATCACTACGTAATATTGATCGCAGACTCTTTAAGTATATTTATTATTGTTCTTCGTAAAATGATATTATGCCCGCCCGTTTTTCTGTTGAAAGCACAATAGCGGTTATGAAATCAATCTAGGATCCTGAAATATTGCAAGATTATGGCTTATGGTCATAAACAGTTTGTGATTGTAAATAGTCTCTTTAAGAGACTAAAAGTACCTAAAGATTTAAATACACTTTTTGAGGTATTTGCTTAACAAATTATAATTTTTTGTGGACCGACAATGGTTAAAAGTGGCACTGTTAGTTTAACGCACTAAATATCGAATAAGATGGATCTGGGATCTATAAGCTATGTGTAGAAAAGGAGTGCTTCAAAAGTGTTCATACAAGCAAATAATCATATATGAAAACCTGTTGTGAACCATTGTACCTGGTGCGGTACTCAAACCTCTTCAAAATACACTTTTTTACATTTGGTTTGTGGATATGGATAAATGTTGGTCATCATCTGTGACTTATTTGGTTCGAAACGGATTCTTTTTTGTGACGACATTTTTTCTGATTTTATTATAGACCCATATTAACTCATGTTTGGTGACCAATGAAAACTAACTAGGCTTTATATTTGCAGAACAGAAAAATTCTTAAAAGACCGATAGAAATCCTTTTTTACTTTTCAAAAAAAATACGAAAAGGACATGCCAGTCTGAGACATAGGACGTTCTACGGAACTTATCTTCACACGAATTCAATTAAGACATCTAAACCTACAAGACAAGACTAAATACTTCACAGTGCTACAAAAAACATGAAGTCTATATGTCTGGGAAGTAGGTCTTGTATAAGAAGAATCGGTTTATTAAATACCCAAATACCATTAAAATCTAGAAATCCGGCTAAAAACTGGGTTGAGTACTTTTTGCACCTTTAAGCCTGTAACTCAGCTAATTATCAATCAATTTTTTTCATAACGGATTTAGAAGGAACTTTTGAACAATTTATATTTTATTTAAGAACATTTTAGATAAATTTTTTTCTGCAAACATCTTTTTTTAATTTCTTCATCATTTTTCGACTTTACCGATGATTAACCACAATAAAGAGGAGAAAACCGCAACTTGGTATTCAAAGAAATTCGTAATTGATTAACCACAATAAAGAGGAGAAAACCGCAACTTGGTATTCAAATAAATTCGTAATTGAGGTTTTTAATAAAACGGAATATTGGCAAAAATGCATGTTTAAGTCATTCTACTAAAAAGTGCTTGCATGTTTGTTATTTCAGCATAAGGAATGTAACGAAAGTGGGCCTAGCGAAAGCAAATATTAAAATATATTAGTTTCGGAAGCGAATATTGAAATATACATTTTTGCGAATGGAAATTCACAAGCGAAAAATTATATTTGACTTTTTTAGGGTAAACAATTTATTAAGTTTCGTTTTGAATGTTTGTGTTTTAAATTCAAAACATAAGTTATTAAACATAAGCTCTCGAATTTAAAAATCACAATAAGTTCGATATTTTAGCTTTCTGCGAATTTTGTGAATTTGGCTCAAAATATTTATTTTAACGAAAAACATAAATATTTGAAATATAATTCACCTAAATTCAATTCTAAATTCCTTCACAAGAAAAATATAATAAGAGTAACTTATAAATGTGTTTTTTTGCAAAATTATTTTATGTGAAATAATAGAAGTGAACAGGGAAATTAAAAACACATACAGTTTTTTGCGGTGTGCCAGACACATTTTTACATTAAAAGTATTATTATTTTTTGGAATGAGAAAGGGAATACTAAAATTGGTTTTTGCGAATGTTTAATATGATGTGAATATTCCTCATCACTTCTTTTTGAACTGCCCAGCAATATTCTGAAATCGTTTGTAAAGGGTGGTCCAACTTATCATTACAATTATCATAACATTTTTATAATTGAGGTTCAACGTAGTTAATGTGCCAAATTGTATCATCCTTTATCACTAGAATTTTTTTTGGCTTATTATTCAATGTACATTTTTTTTAAGAGTCCCAAGGGAAGAAGTCCAGCGTTTAATGATCGTGGCGGCTAATTAACATCGCCACGACTTGAAATAACACTACAATTGAATTTCTTGGCAAGTTTTATCATCCTGTTGGGACCACATATCGTTCAGGTCCTATCCTTAACATCTTACCAAAATAAGTTTGTTATTATCTCGAGACAGCAACCACGAGTCAAGGTTGACGGATCTTCTGCCACACTATCGCCAACAACATCAATGTGTTCCGCAGAACGAACTGGGCAACCATGCAGAACGAACTGGCAGACATTACCTTTAGACACGGTGTGCTAAAAATTATGCACAATTCTCCCGACTGACGAGTGAACAAAATGCAGTATGATTTGAACATTTTCGTAAAAGGCTTCAACAATCCTAATGCGCTGCTCAATTGTGTACCTCTACTTGGTTGAATTTGTCAAACAAAGAATTGTCAAATCAAGTTGTGCAAAAAACTTTACATTTAGGTTTGGTTAGACTACCCTTTATTATATTATTTTAAGACTTAATATCTGGTTTTACTGCATAATAAAAGTCTATTACCAATTCCAATCACATATAAGACAAGTATAAAATTACGAAGGAATAATAAAATACTTCGGGTTGTCAGATAGATATAGATAAGGTCATCTGCCGTTATGCATTTGAGAAAACACAACATTCGAGGGATTTGTATGAGCAAAAGTTAAGGGCATGTACTTCTACAGATGCTAAGTCCCCAAAGCTGGTCAGGGCATTTCAAAATATGTTGGACCTAATCGCTAGAGACGATTGACCAAATTCGCATATATCTGGCCAACAACGGACGGAAGAACACCTAAAAAAAGCAGGATATGGCTGAGTTATAGACGTCATCAAATAGATGGGTAGAGCAAAAGGAGTACATAAGCCGAACATACCAAAATGGAAAACCAGCGCATGCGAAGAAACGATTTGCTCACATCAACTTGCAAATGACGCTGCGGAGCAGCTCTCACAGGACTTGGCACCATGTTTACCGACACTAGTGACGCATCAATGCCGAGAAAGACCTGTGGCAGCAAGGGTCGCCCTGCTGCTGGGGAACTGCGAGTAAACTGTGTATGAGCAAGACGCCAGGTCCAAGGGTCCAGAGGACAAACAGAATTCCAGAATATGGTGGCCTGTTTCCCAAAATGTGTTGATCAGAAGGAAAACGTTGTTTTTAACTGTCCCAAATTTAGGGCATCCCTTATGGATATTCCGGGCCCTGAACATGTTTTGGAATTTATACTCCAACGTATGGAAAACTAGGCTAAGATCGAACAGCATACGGTTACGGTGCAGAAAGCAGAGGTGCAGAAGCGGAACAACAAGACAAGATAATGTGACGATAGCGTAAATGCTAACCAGCCCTTGCAAAGTAATACGGTAAATCGTGTATACCTGTGGCGGATGACACTTGTTTCGTGGCAGATTCCACGCCGACGGATCCATAGTATGAGCATAAAAATGTTTAGGGACATTGATACGAACAAATTGATTTATATGTTTGCATAGAAACATATTTTTTATCATATTTTACAAAGCATAGCCATATATTGGACGAACGATCCCAACGCCACTCACAACCGCCACTGCCAACCGAGGGGGACATGTCACCATGAAGTAGAGACAACGTACACATTATGGACCGATCCATAATGGAGAGATTGCAAGAAACGTCATATATGTAAATTAGCTACAGATATTTATCAGCAACCAATCGGTACGAAAAATTGTAATAATCACTAGAAAATATACACAAACTTAAATATAACCGCCACATTTATTTAGTAATATACTTATACTACAAAACCAAATCAAAAAAGGCTACAAGTATGGTTACAAAATATAACCACCACCTGTGCTTATTACAATATTACGAGTAGATACCAAAAAAACAGTGGTCGGTACCACTTACCTTTCCAAAATGACCTAAACCAAAAATTACGCAAAATTTGTTCGTATTATTTCGCTTCCAACAGACTGCATTTGACGGTGACTGCGTGCGCACGTACTGAATATTGTGTTCTTTAAACAAAACATTAAAAAATATGATTATTATTACAATAATACCATTCTGCTTAAGAGAGTAAAAAAAAGATTTGTTGCATTGGTTCGGGAATGAGTTGTTCAACTATGGACGAAAGTGATGAAAACTATGTAAACTTGCAGGTGCCTGCAAAAAAAACGAGATCGAAGTGAATTGCCTAAAATGTGTATGAACAAACGAGTCAACATTAAGTGTGTTCGTTTACTTGCAAATTTGTACAAATTTGTGCAAATTTTTACTGGATCGTGTTCGTTTACACAAAAAGTCCAGTAAATGAGCGCCAGAGAGAGCAAATTTTGACAGAGTCGCCGGGTTTTACGTGATTATCGCCACGACAGCCTGAACCACGGTGTGCCATCACACTGGGGCCGTAACAATGCGACGGCCAACGCCCCATTGGATTGATTCCGCCGGTACCAATTCGAAGCATGACAGTTATGGGTCATAACTTCCCTCTTGGTAAGGGGTCGAGGACTATCTAAACCTCTGCTGTTCTATGGGTCACAGCACCCGGTCGCAATGCAACTCCACATCGAACCGAAGTTCTCCCCGCGATTTGGGTTTAAACCACAGCCACCACGATACTCCCCGAAGGGCCGCACCATATAGTCAGGCCAGAACAAGTTCTGGGGGCTCCTGACTACCCGTGGTACCAGATTAAAGTCTCCGGTCAGACCTCGTAACCAAAAGGCTACTTCCAGTTTCTGTTCCATATAACATGGGACTGGTCACCCACAGCAACGTATCAACCAAAAACACAAACAGTAAACAAACAATTAACAGTCGCCCTCGCGGGCGATTCGATGGCCAGGGACTGGCACCAGCATGGACAATACGAACAACAACAAGGACTTTGCTTCCCTCACGGGATACAACGATAGTGGAGCAACAACGACGATCCAACGACGATCCAACGGTGACAACGATCCAACGACGATTGTGTGAGGCAGCGACACTGCCACGTCCTATCCGCAAATGGTCACATCAGAGAAACCCCCGTTAGGCTCCTGCGAGTCTTCTCCTATTGAAGGCTACACGAGCAAACTCCCCCAACCTCCTAAAAGCCCGATCATCCCCCAAGCAACGACTGAAGTCGAACCTGTCGACGGTCTGAACAATGCCCATCCCGTCCAAGTCCCTTATGTCGCTGTACAACGGACATACCAACAGGACGTGCTTCCAGTGCTCCGGACCACCACCACACCGGCAATCAGAAGTCTCAGAGAGACCCCTCCGATGAAGGAACTCATTGAGAGAGCCATGGCCAGTCAGTAAGAACCCCAGACTTAGGCCGAAGCCGAAGTCAGGGCGTCCCTTGACAAAGTCCGCGTCACGTATGAATTCATACGTCACCCGGCCCTTGTCACTTTCTGTCCATCGCTGCCTCCACCTCGAGATCACGCACTCCTCTAAGCGTGCCTTCACCTCTCGCATATCGGGCACGGGCGCCGAAAGCCAATCTCTTTCCAGAAGTGGTAGCCCCTTCTTGGCCTTGAAAGCAATCGCTCGGCGGATCACTTCAAGGTCAAGAGGCACTACACCCAGCAATACCTGCAACGCGTCCGTCGAAACCGTCCTGCACACTGGCATGCAAGCCAGCATGGCTACTCGCTGGCACGACAAGACCTTGTTTCTGCCTGCAACAGACATAACCGTCTCGTACCATATAGGCGCGCCATATGTTGCGCAAGCAACAAATAGGCCAGCATATATGGTACGAGTGGCACGCCTGCTGAGGCCCCAGTCACTCCTAAGTATACGCCTGACTTTCGCTACAGTGACAGAAAGCTTATCTTTCACGTGAGTGAGATGAACCAAAAAGTTCATCCTCTCACTCATCATTATTCCTAGGTATTTGACCTCAGTCGCACACCTAAGACTAACGTTTCCAACGCTTACAAGAGGCGGGCGAGCCTGTGACAACCTGCCTTTCAGCAGCATCATCACAGTCTTGTCCATCGCAACAGCGACTCCGACACTCGCACCCCATTCAGACACCACACGCATGGCCCCCTCACCCTGAGTCTCCAGAACAGCACGAGACTGTCCTTCAATCAGGATGAGTAAGTCATCCGCGTATGCGCACACCTTGTATGACTGACCAAGCTGCCTCAACAAGGGATCCATCATAAGGTTCCAAATAAATGGACCACAGATGGAACCTTGCGGACAACCACGCTCAACGGTCTTCCATACCGTGTCATTGGCACCCTCCACACAAACATTTCTGCGACTGAAGTAGCTCTCCCAAAGTTTCATCTCGCGGCAGCCCACTGCACTTAATCTCCGCATGACGCTACCCCAGGAGAGGTGGTCAAACGCACCCTTAAAGTCAACGAAGATGCCCAGGACATACTTAGCGGATGACTCCGCAACGCTTCGACGGACATGAAGCCATGCATCCACTGTGCTTCTACCCTCCCTAAAGCCAAACTGAAAGTCAGAAAGCGCTGCATCACTGTTCTCCTGAAGTCGGTTCACCATTATCCTTTCCAGCACTTTTGCAAATGCTGGAAGGAGACTGATGCCCCGATAAGAGCGAGGATTACTCCTTACCCTATCGGGAGACTTCAACAGAACAACAATGCGAGCACGCTTCCAAACCTCAGGAAAGCAACCCTCGCTAAAGCACCTCCTAAAGATTACCTCCAGGTACTCTGGTATTCCCTTCCAGATGCTTTTACACATCTCTCCGGTCATACCATCGATACCCGGCGACTTCCTACACCTAACCCGATACACGCCCTCCTCGATCTCCGTTCTTTCTAAGGCCGGAGGGTCGGGCAACTCCTCACGTGGAGGAGAGAGCCCGTCCGGATCCGCCCTCGGAAAGAACACTTCTAGCAACAGGTCAACACATTCCCTCCACGATGACAATGAAGTATTGCCAACTTGGAAGGAAGCGATGTCAGTAGTCCTGTCTCGACCCCTACAGATGCGGTAAACCGCACCCCAGGGTTCATCCCTATTGCGTTCAACGAAGCTCCTCCAATCGCCCTCCTTCACACTTAGAAGAAGGTCCTTATATGACCTCTGATCGGTCAGATAGGCAGCCTTACGATCAGCCAGATCCTCCGCGTTGGTCCGTCTTGCCCTCTGGAATCGCTTCCGGAGGCGTCGGACATTCCTTCGCTTCAGATCTAGCTCCCTAGTCCACCACCTGACCCCCCTAGGTCGCGTCCTACGACTGCGTCCAAGGAGAGCATCACTGACAGTGCACATCCACTGGTCAATTCTGCCAATCTGGTTGTCCAGCGACATCGCTCCAAATTCGGCCAAGGACACGGTCGCCGCAGTCGCCCTCATTTGATCGGCAAAGAGGTCCCAATTCGCTCCATGGAGCCTCCATCTCCGAGGTAGTAACTCCGCGCTAGGCTGAACGGGGTGAGAGATAACAATCTCAATGAGATTGTGATCACTCACGCCCCAGTCATCACGCACCCTCCAGCTGTAGCCATAGGCCGCCGCCGCCGCACCATTTCCAACAGTGACGTCAATGTCACTTGTTCCCCTTGGTCCATCAAAAGTGTACAAATCGCTTGGCTCATTCAACACAATGACGCACTTTGCGATCAGCCATTCACTAAGCATTACTCCTCGTATGTAGTTCTGATGTCCAGGAGCATTCCTGGGCATCTTACTGAACCACATACGAGAGCATGCATTTGCGTCTAAGCCGAGGATAAGCGGAATGTTATTCGCAAGGAATAACACCGTATCCATGTACCGTAAGTACGGCTCAAGAGGCTCACTGAACCGGCAGTAAATACTTCCCAGCAGGATTCGGCCAAACGTACCCTGAACGGATACGCAGACCCCCCACTGAGTCGTACTCACCACGGTACAGTCAATGACATCACTGTCCACGACTACAGCTGAGTTACCCCCCAAATCGGAAAATACCCGCATACCCCCCGACAGTCCCCTTACACGACCATTCGCGAAATAGGGCTCTTGCAAAAGAGCAAGAGGAGCCCCCAGACGCCGCATCGCCTGACCCACCTCACACACTGCCACGTACGCCCTCTGGCAGTTTAGCTGGAGTAGTCGGAGCTCCATTAGTGTCTAGCGTTCGCCCGCGCGGTCATCATCGCATATATGGGACACACCGGCGACATCATCATGTGGTCTGATGATAGTCCGCGGAACTCACAGTTCCTACATCTCACCCCGTTGGGGCAACGAGATGCCAAGTGGCCAGGCATTCCGCACCTACGGCAGATGTCCTCCTTCATTCGGCACTCTCGCACTCGATGGTCGAAACCCAGGCACCTAAAACAGCTCGGGACTGAGTCCTGAGCCCGAACTATGAACCGGAACCACTTAACGTAGGCTCCGGTTCCCACCAAGTGCTCCATGATCCTGGGGGTACATTCCAGGACCACGTTAACCTGGCCACTCTCGGTCTTCCACGGACTGCTGACCAAGCGAACGCTCTTCTTGTACGTCTCGACCGTCATCAGCTCCTTCAGGTTGTTTTCGTACAACTCCAGCATGAATTCCTCCGGTGTAATCACCGCCTCCACCCGTTGCACCACCACCCTGGGACCCAGCTTGTCCCTCACTGACACCTCCAGGCCCACCTCCGTAAACTTCGGGTTCGCCAGCACCTTCTGCCGCTCTGCTACCGAGGGTGTGCGGATGATCGCCCCACCATCCCTTGTTGGTCGCACGCCATGGACGCGGACGCCCATTGTTGGCCCCACCTCCTTCAACACCTTCTCCACAACTTCCTCCGACTTGGAGACCCCCTTGCCCTTCACAGCAAATTTTGACAGTTCGATGTTAGAGAGTTTGCAAATATTGGTTACAGAAATTTCAGCCAACCAAAATTTGCAAGATATACAAGATGTTTGAAATCAGCTGTTTTATGTAAACTAAAAAAAGTAAAAATAAATTTAAAACAGAATAGGTAAGTAAAAATTGTGTTATTTTATTTTTTTTTAATAAATATGTTAATCACTGAAATTAGAAAGAAAAAAATAAGTTTTCTTTTGCTCATTTTTTTATTACAAATCTTAAAACTTTAAAATTCAAAATGAAACAGTAAACAAAATCAGCTGTTTCTTTGCTAATTTTACTGGAAGCTGTTCGTTTATTTTTCTTGCAAATTTTAATAAAGAGAGTAAAATTTACCTTACGCTCTCAAAAGAAGAAACTTGGAAATTTTTACTGGGAAAGTAAACGAACACACTTATTATGTGTGTTCGTTTACTTGCCAATTTGTACAAATTTTTACTGGATCGTGTTCGTTTACACAAAAAGTCCAGTAAATGAAAGCCAGAGAGAGAAAATGTTGACAGTTCGATGTTAGAGAGTTTGCAAATTTTGGTTGGAGAAATTTTAGCCAACCAAAATTTGCAAGATAGAACAGATGTTTGAAATCAGCTGTTTTATGTAACCAAATAAAAGTAAAAATAATTTCACAACAGAATAGGTAAGTAATTAGAATATACGTTTAAGAAAAGTTCCTGGCGAACACCTAATGTCAAGTTTTCTTTTGCTTATTTTTTTTATTACAAACCTTAACACTGAACAGGGATTAAACCAGCTTAAGACCTCTTGCTTCTATATTTAAATAGAAGACAAGTTTTTAACAAAATAGCAAAGTGACATTGATTTTCGTGGCTGCACACTACTTTTATCATGATTTCGGGTCCGTGACAACCTCTTTAGAAAGCCTTGCTGCAATTGTTGAAAGTAAAACCGAACTCTATAAGGCCAGGCTCTCCCCGGTTTAATCCCTGTTCAATGTGTAAAAGCAACAGACCGAAATAAAACAAACGAGCTAAACAAACCTTAACACTTTAAAATTCAAAATAAAATGAAATGTAATGCAAACAGTAAACAAAATCAGATGTTTCATTGCAAATTTTTACTGGAAGCTGTTCGTTTACTTTTCTTGCAAATCTTAATATAAAGAGTAAAATTGGCCTTACGCTCTCAAAAGTAGGAACTTGCAAGTTTTTACAGGAAAAGTAAATGAATACACTTATTAATAACAACATGAACGATGCCAGTAATACAAAAACTAACAACAACATTGGCAGCGTGCCTAAGCTAGCCTCAATGCACATCAATAATCATTCGCAGGATGCAATTGCATCCAACAATGAAACACCTTCATCTAACAACCAGTTTTCTGCCCTTGCAAATAACGACAATGACAAAGAAGCTTCTACTGAAAATGTAAACCCTACCCTCCGCAAATAGTTATACCAAATGTAGCAAACGTTAGTGCTATGGTAAAGAACTTTTCTACAGTAATTCCTTCTGTTGAATTTAACTATAAATCTATGAATGATGGACAAATACGAGTTATGGCAAAACAGTCCAGTCCAACAGACTACTAATTAGGTATCTTAATGATAAAAAATAAACTTCCATGCATATCAATTGAGAGAAGAAGAAGAGCGTATAGAGTGGTAGTAAAACACTTGCATTATTCAACACCTACTGAAAAAATCAAGCCGGAAATGGTCATAAAGTGCGAAATATTTTCAATATACGTAAACGAGTTAATAAGGAACCATTACCAATGTTCTCTGTTGATATTGAGCCAAACAAAAATAATAAAGAAATTTACGACCTTAGGTACATAAACAATGCTATAGTTAGGGTGGAGCCGCCAAGAAAATCCGATGACCTCGTTTAGTGTCATCGTTGGCAGGAGTTTGAACACACAAGAACTTTCTGCAAAAAGTATGTTAGCAGAGTTAACTTAAAGAGTATACTTAAAGTAGAGATGCACCAGCACGTTGTATAAACTGTGTGCAAAACCATCTAGCTAATTATAAAGGTTGTGCCGTTTACCAAAAAATATTCAAGAGAAAGCTTCAAAATAGTAGCTACCGTAACCGCTAAAGAAATTCAAGCTTTTCGTGTGATGATGTGGAATTTCCCTCATTAAGCAACGCAACGTTCCATAACACAAAAACAGAACAAAACAGAAAGTTCTCATATTCCGAAGCTTTGAAATCAACAGAATCTACATCCTTTAATAAAATTGAGACACTTTTACAGAAACAAATTGTGCTTACTAACATACTTTTAAGTATGATGTCAGTTCTACTAGCGACGCAATGCAATTAATTTGAAAATTGCAATATAGAATGCTAATGGGCTTTTCAACCACTTACAGAACCTAGAATTGTTTCTGCATTCACTTCCTTTGGACATCCTTCTGGTATCACAAACCTATTTTACGAAGGGAACATTTTTCAGATTTAAAGGCTACGATTTGATAATAGCGAATCATCCTGACGAAAAGGCACACGGTGGAGCAGCTATCCTTGTAAAATGGTCTATAATATATAAAGTATCAGATGAAGTAAAAAATTCTTGCAAGCTGCCTCCATAAAAGTAAAATGCGACAGTGCGAATGTACACTTTGCGCAATCTATTTGTTTCCACGATAATCTGTAAAATGTGACGAGTACCAAGACTTTTTTGGGAAACTCGGAATTTGCTTTATTGCTGAAGTCGATTTCAATGTCAAGCACCAGCGGTGGGGTTCAAGGCTATATAACCCAACGGACAGAGAGCTGCACAAATGTATATCCAATAATAGCTACTCTGTACTATCAACGGGAAAGCCTACATATTGGCCAAAGGATCCCAGAAGAATTAAAGACCTGCTGGATTTCGCAGTTTTAATAGTATACCTCGTCAATTTTTTCAAATATCTGATACGTAGTGTTGAACTCAGCTCAGATCACACCCTAATACTAACCCTACTTTAACACTTTTATTCACACATTGTCTAACAACTATAAAGTTATAAGTTCGAATACTGACCATAATTATTTTTCTCATTAGATTGTCCAAAACCTCAATCTTAGGGTTCTAATAAAATCTGCTTCTGAACTTGAAGATGTTGTGGTATCTTTTAACCACTTGATCCACGGAACTGGTCTTTTATTAACACCTACTGTTAACAATGAACATACGCTACAAAATATATTTTATTCCGAAATTGCAGAGATGAAAAGGAATAAAAGACGGAGAAGTAAACAGAGGCAAAACACCAGAAATCCAAATGACAAACAAGTATATAAGAGAGCCACCAAAGAACTAAAAACGCAGCTTCTTCTTGAGAAGAATTAACAACATCAAGATTTTTTAAAGCGTCTTGTTAAAGTTAAAGAAGAAATTGATCAAATAAATAATAGCCTGGTTATGAACAAATTGATAAAAAAAAGTTATAAAAACCTACAAAAAAGCGATAACATTTTTAATATTGATTTATAATGCAGTGGAAATGTGCAGAAATAATAATGCTGCCCAAACCAAACAAGCCCGAGAATGAGGTGTCTTATAGACTGATTAGTTTACTGGCAACTTTCTCTAAAATATTTGAGAGAATATTACTTAGAAGATTATTACGAGTACCAGTATTATAAGAATGCAACATTGTACCTGAACACCAATATGGTTTCAGGCAGAAACATGGTACTCCTAAACAATACCATCGTATTATCGCCTTTATACGAGATTCATGGGAAAACAAAAAAATATTGTTCTGGTGCCTTTTTAGATGTTCAGGAAGCATTCGACAAGGTTTGGAATTATGGCCTATGTTACAAACATAAAAAGATACGCCCAGCCCACTTGTATCTAGTACTAAAATCCTATCTGACAGAGCGATGCTGTTACGTCAAAATAAGTAAATATAAACTTTTACGATATCTACAAAATTAAGGCTGTAGTTCCACAAGGCAGCGTTTTAAGGCCAGTGCTCAACACAATTTTTACTTCAGACATGCCCACAACTAAAGAAGTATTAGTAGCAACATATGCAGATGACACTGCAATACTGGTCTCTAGTCAATGCCGACTAGAAGCTTAGCTCCTTGCTCAAAACGAACATAATAAAATTCAATCTTAGATGAGCAAATGGAAAATTAAAATAAATGCTGCAAAGTCAACTCATGTCACATTTTTCATGAGAGTCGGAGATTTCCGTAGGCTAAAAATTAACAATGTCATACCACACGAATCCTTCGTTAAATATTTGGGTATCCATATTGACAGAAGATTGACTTGGAAACCACATATAAAACAAAAGCTGCAGCATTTGAACATCAAATTAAAACGGTTATATTGGTTGCTAGGTAGCAGATCGCAGATGAGTGTTCAAAAAAAAAGTTTTTATATATGAAACTATACTCAAACCTTGATGGACATATGGCATATAATAATGGGGAATGGCAAACAATTCCAACCTCGAAATTCTACAAAGATTTCAGTCTCAAACATTAAGGTCAATTATCAATGCCCCTTGGCTCGTTTCAAACAACACTATTCATAATGATGATTTTTAAATTAGATATAAAATTACCTTATTGTCCTCAACTGGATAGATTGTAAATAAAAGTTTTCAAAAAACAAAAACAAAAATTTCGCTTCCAAGAAAAAAAAAACAAAAAATAGATTTTTGCATTTCAGTCAAATAGTCATAACTTTGAAACGGTAGGAGCTCTCGGCTTCGCATGGTCGTAGATAGATATATTTGCATGAAATGAGCCAAGAAATACGCTGGTGAAATTTGTCCAGTTGTGAGTAAATCATTAACATCTTAATGGGACGTTAATAAAAAAATTTTGATACTAAATATTCAGAAGCCACAAACCCAAAGAAAATCATATAAACGAGTACCATAATCGTATATATCAGTAAAATGGGGCCCGTAAAAATTTTAGCCGGCTGCAAAAAAAGTACTGATACTTTTTTAAATTTCTGGTTTTATTGGAAAGATTAAACTTTGTCAGTTAAAAATGGAACACCATCCGATACGTTTTTGCTTCGCGCACTGGGCTGAAGATTGTTTGGCAAAAGACAAAGAGTTTTACAAAAAATCGTATTTTCACATAAAGTTAATTTTCATCTTGGTGGCTATGTATTCACAACGAGTCACTTTTTGGTGTGGATTTTGGGCTGGCGGCATTATTGGGACATTTTTCTTCAAAAATGAGCAAGGAGCAGCCGCTACCGTCAACGGTGAGCGTTACCGCGACATGCTCAACGAATTTTTGTTTTCGAACATTCAAGAGAATGACATGGACTATATATGGTTTCAACAAGACGGGGCGGGTTTTGGTGTGGACATTGGGCTGGCGGCATAATTGGAATATTTTTCTTCAAAAAATGAGCAAGGAGCCGCCGTTACCATCAACGGTGAGCGTTACAGCGACATGCTCAACGAATTTTTGTTTTCGAACATTCAAGAGAATGACATGGACTATACTTATACTTTATATGGTTTCGACAAGACGGGGCCACATGTCACAGCCAACACAAACATCGGTATTTTACGCACTCTTTTTGAAAATCGAATAATCAGTCGAGACCTTTGAATTATTTTCTGCAAGGAGCCTTTAAGGATAAATGTTACGCAAAGCATCCACAGACAATTGAAGCATTAAGACGTGAAATAGAAGTCATTGGAGAGATTCGACTTGAAACAATCGGAAATTACTAAAAAATTGGGTTGAGCGTATGAGGAACTGCCGAGCCATTTAAGGTAGTCATAACGCGTTATCCATTTCGAGGTTCCCTACACGCAGAAAAAAATATGGTTAGGGTGACAATATTCGAAGAAGATCATACTATTGCTGGGTATATGGTTGGGGCACAACAATATTATGACCCGCACATCAATAGTATGATTCACACACAACTATACTATTATCTCCACAACCATACTATGATTCTCACAACAATAGTATGATTCACACTCAACCATACTATGATCTCCACAACCATACTATGATCTACACAGCAATATAACGATTCACACTCAACCATACTATGATCTCCACAACCATACTATGATCCTCACAACAATAGTATGATTCACACTCAACCTTACTATTATCTCCACAACCATAGTATGATCCTTACAACCATAGTATCTATATATCTCATACAACCATAGTATGATCCTCACAACCATAGGATGATTCACACGCAATCATACTATAATCACCACAACCATAGTATAATTCACACTCAACCATACTATGGTCCCCAAAATTATTTTTTAGGATTGGGTAATATTGTTATTTAAAAATATCAAGTAAATTATTTGAAATTGCATTACTATTAGTTCATAGTCAGATTTCTGGCCATGTTTTTATTGAACATTTCACGGCAGGTGAAAATACTTTTAGTTCCCAGCAGGGATGAATGCTACTTCACCATCCGTAGACCCCAAATAACGAATTTGATTAAACCATGATCAATGGCCATATACTTCAGTGCAGGCAAATTTTAAATAAACGAGAATCAGTCAGTAGTAGAATTTTTCACCGAACAAAGTAAGCACAATTAAAATCCCTCGAACTACCTTCCGATTGTTGTTGTTTTTTATAATGGACAACAACCATGCACTGTATCGTATGTGTGTATGTGTTTTTTTGTTATATCAAAAAAAACCAAATGCACACACGTGCATGTATGCTCTTTAAAACCTGTTTTGTTATGTTCATATTCTCAATCATACGGTATGATTGCCGTATTAACGTAAACTTTAAACAACAATACTTTTGTTGCACCATCCATGTTTATATGTTTGCTACAACCATATTTTCATTTCTAAAATTGGCAATAATACTATTGTTACATTCAACAATATTAATACTACCTACTGTTATCAAAATGAAATTCAAAAAACAATACTATGGTTGTGACGAACTTGCTTTTATTTAGAGAACACATTGTTATTGCGGCAAACATATAGTAATCATATCTTTTCTCTGCGGGGACCCTTTAAAGAAAAAAACACAGAAAATTCAAACTGAATGTGAAATGTTTATTATCATTTGAAAGAACATTCTTCGGCATTTATTTTTTGAAGATTATGTCTATCATATGTTGGCCGCGGCTACGTCTCAGATGGTCCATCCGTTGAGTCCGATTTTCGATGACTCGTTCGAGCATTTCGACTGGTATCTGGCGAATGACATGTTTTGCTCCAAGGCCTGAATCGAAGCGGGTTTGCCCGCATAAACTTTAGACTTTACATATCCCCACAGGAAAAAGTGATATCACACGATCTTGGTGGCCAATCGACCGGCCCAAAATGTGAAATTATCTGCTCACCGAAGTGTTCTCTCAATAAATCCATTGATGCGATGTGTGGGAAGTGGCGCCGTCTTGTTGAACCAAATGTCGCCAAGATTACGAGCTTGAATTTCAGCCATCAAATAGTCGGTTATCGTGGCACGATAACGGTCGCCATTGACGGTTACGTTCTCACCGGCATCATTTTTGAAGAAATATGGACTGATGATTCCACCGGCCCACAAACCACGCCAAATTGTTGTTTTCTGGATTAAGTGGCAGCTCTTGAACCTCTTCTGGTTGCTCTTCGTCCTAAATGCGGCAATTTTGCTTGTTTACATACCCGTAGAGCCAGAAATTTTGGTCGATTATGATGACCATAATTTGAACGTAGTGCACGCAACACATTCCTCACAGAACGTGAATTTTCGTAATAAAGTTGGACGATTTGTAAACGTTGTTCAGGCGTAAGGGTTTCCATTATAAATGCCAAACAATACGTTGAGTCCGATTTTCGATGACTCGTTCGAGCATTTCGACTGGTATCTGGCGAATGACATGTTTTGCTCCAAGGCCTGAATCGAAGCGGGTTTGCCCGCATAAACTTTAGACTTTACATATCCCCACAGGAAAAAGTGATATCACACGATCTTGGTGGCCAATCGACCGGCCCAAAATGTGAAATTATCTGCTCACCGAAGTGTTCTCTCAATAAATCCATTGATGCGATGTGTGGGAAGTGGCGCCGTCTTGTTGAACCAAATGTCGCCAAGATTACGAGCTTGAATTTCAGCCATCAAATAGTCGGTTATCGTGGCACGATAACGGTCGCCATTGACGGTTACGTTCTCACCGGCATCATTTTTGAAGAAATATGGACTGATGATTCCACCGGCCCACAAACCACGCCAAATTGTTGTTTTCTGGATTAAGTGGCAGCTCTTGAACCTCTTCTGGTTGCTCTTCGTCCTAAATGCGGCAATTTTGCTTGTTTACATACCCGTAGAGCCAGAAATTTTGGTCGATTATGATGACCATAATTTGAACGTAGTGCACGCAACACATTCCTCACAGAACGTGAATTTTCGTAATAAAGTTGGACGATTTGTAAACGTTGTTCAGGCGTAAGGGTTTCCATTATAAATGCCAAACAATACGTTGAGTCCGATTTTCGATGACTCGTTCGAGCATTTCGACTGGTATCTGGCGAATGACATGTTTTGCTCCAAGGCCTGAATCGAAGCGGGTTTGCCCGCATAAACTTTAGACTTTACATATCCCCACAGGAAAAAGTGATATCACACGATCTTGGTGGCCAATCGACCGGCCCAAAATGTGAAATTATCTGCTCACCGAAGTGTTCTCTCAATAAATCCATTGATGCGATGTGTGGGAAGTGGCGCCGTCTTGTTGAACCAAATGTCGCCAAGATTACGAGCTTGAATTTCAGCCATCAAATAGTCGGTTATCGTGGCACGATAACGGTCGCCATTGACGGTTACGTTCTCACCGGCATCATTTTTGAAGAAATATGGACTGATGATTCCACCGGCCCACAAACCACGCCAAATTGTTGTTTTCTGGATTAAGTGGCAGCTCTTGAACCTCTTCTGGTTGCTCTTCGTCCTAAATGCGGCAATTTTGCTTGTTTACATACCCGTAGAGCCAGAAATTTTGGTCGATTATGATGACCATAATTTGAACGTAGTGCACGCAACACATTCCTCACAGAACGTGAATTTTCGTAATAAAGTTGGACGATTTGTAAACGTTGTTCAGGCGTAAGGGTTTCCATTATAAATGCCAAACAATACTAAACAAAAATAACATGACAGCATGACACGACTCACACGTGATCTGTCAAAAAACGGCTATTGAAAATCTACTTGGATCACCCATTATACTTGGATCACACATTATAAATGATATTGTGTTCTATAAGTATTATTAGAAGACAAAGTTCAACCAATAAAATCAGAAATTTGAAAAAAATAGTACTACTTTTACATCCGATTGAAATTTAAAACTTTTATTGGCCCACCCTGCAGTTCGCCTACTCTTCAATAGGGCAGTTTAATGGTATTTAACCTGCTGTTATAAGAAGGGAGTAGCCAGTATTCCAATGTAGATTTCTGAAGCAGAGTAGTAAAAATTGTTTCTGCACATACTTAATTTTGTTAGCATAGTAATCATATTGGGGATCCCAAACCACTGATCCATATTCTAAAATTGGCCTGACTAGAAAAAATAAAGGTGTTTCGTAGTATATGGATCAAACTCTTTTGTTCAGCGTTTCTTAAAATAAAAGACACCATACGCTTTATTTACCATAGTATAATTTTACTTTCTATCCATCATAAAACTACGATCTACAAATGAATCAACAGATGTCAATTCAGAGCCACATAATTTATATTTAGTAGCAAACAATCTACTTCTATAGAAGCAAATACGCATATGCCAGTGTAAGTTTATGTTCAATTCCATAAAATTAAATTCACACCAGGTGCGAAATCCGTCCAAGTCATCTTGCAGCATGTGATAGTCCGCAAAGCTTGCGTTAAAATAATATAATTTCACTTCGTCTGTAAACATTAGATAATTAGAGATGATAATAGAATGATGCAAGTCGTTAATAAACAGTAAAAATAGAATGGGTCCAAGTTAGCTACCCACTGGGACACCAGAGGTTATAAGAACTGATGTAGAGAGAATTTTCTTAAATAAAACTATTTGTTTCCTCCCAATTAGATAAGAGGAAAGCCAGTTTATGAAATTATTATTAAATCCAATTATGTTTAACTTGAATATTAAGAGTCTGTGATTTAATTTATGAAATACCTTCCTAAAATCAGTATATATAGGGTGATCCTTCTAGAAGGTTTTTTTTAGAAGAAAAAAAATTCTAAAATTCAAACCAAGTGTGAAATCTTTATTGTCAATTTAAAAGGACATTTTTTGACATTTATTTTTTGAAAATAATTACCTTCAAATGTTGGCAACTGTATTATGGAAATGAGTGTTCGGTGAGAAACGGGATGATCCGCTGTTTTCGACCAAAATTTTGTTCAGTGATGAGGCCCATTTCTGGCTCTACGGCAAAGTCAATAAACAAAATTGCCGCATTTGGGCTAAAAGGTGACATTATACATAGACAAAATTACGGTTTGGTGCGGTTTATAAGCTGGTGGAATCATCGGTGCATATTTTTTCAAAAATGATGATGGTGCTTGCTATCGCGATATGATATCGATCTTTATGCTACCTGAAATTGAAGCCCGTAACGTTGACGACACTTTGTTTCAACAGGACGGTGCCACTTGCGAAACAGCTGCTCAAATAATGGATCTATTGAAAGGTCATTTCGAAAAGCAGCTAATTTCATGTTTTGGACAGGTGAGTTGGCCGCCTAGATCGAGTGATATCACACCTTTAGACATTTTTCTTTGGGGTTACGTAAAGTCCAAAGTCTATGCTGACAAATACAGCTTCGATTCAGGTTTTGGAAGCCAACATTACGCGTGTCATTAAAGCCATACCGGTCGAAATGCTCGAACTAGTCATCCAAAGTTGGACCCTCATGGAAACCCTGAGGCGTAGTTGCGGCCAACATTTGAAGGAAACTATACTAAAAAAATAAATGCCATAAAATGTCCTTGCAAATTACCAATAAAGATTTCACACTTGATTTAAATTTTTATTTCTTTTTTTTTGTTCTGATAAAATACCTTTAGATGGGTCAACCTATATAACGTCTGTTTGCTTGCGATAAACAAGTACATTTATAAGTTAAAAGGAAAGCTGGAGTAGATTAGTAATAGAAGAATTACCCTTACAAAATCCACATTATGTGAAGCAAAATTTGTGAATAACTATTGAATTGCGCCCAATTTAGCAATCTTTTTATAGTTACTTTCTAGAGTATGATACATTCAACAGACCACCGCGTTTATGAAGTGGAAAAAATTAACCATTTTTTTATAAATCAATAATGAATAAATTAAATAATAAGGATAAGGGTAAGACAAGGGATTGAGAGCAGCCTTTTAAGAATATGTTCGGAATACCATCGGGTCCAGAAGTACTAGTGGGTTTCAGACGATGCAAATTTAATTAATAAGTAAAAAATCTAAAATAGAAGAAACTATCTGATTTACGAAAAAAATGTCAGCAAAACAGTTTGCACTTGACTGATCGCCTGAGAACTCAACACCATTTCATCTTATTCTCAATGGCCTAGAAGATGTTCGACGTTTTAAATTAGTAAATATCTAAAATGATTTAGGGTCGTTTTTAAAATTGTCCTAAACTTTTGACAAGTATGACCTATAGCATCGACGAGAGTAGATATTGTGCCGTTGTCTTGCCAAGGAATATCTACCATAATCTGCAAGACCTGTTCTTTTGTATTTTTGACATGGTTTACCATTTTTTACATTTTTTAGTCTATATAACTCCATAGAAGTCTAAGGTATACTTTTTCTACAACAGTGTATTCCATAGGCACTATTTTAGATACAAATTCATTTAATATGTCATAAAATTTTTTAACAGCAAAATCGAATTTCGCAATAGCCTTCTAATCGACAGATAAAATCTAAAAGAATCACCAGAAGGACGTGGAGATGGTGATTGGTGAGGAAATGTACCTGAAAATTAAATACATATAGTTGGATGGTCGTTGTCCTCCGGAGTCGAAATATGATGCATTTTCATAACTTGAAAAGAACGTCTTTATTGGTCAAAATCAAATCAAGAATCCTCCCATTCAGGTTGGAAATACTGTTATTTTGAGACAAATACATTTTTGCCAATAGTCTAGTTATAGGAGTAAGTATGTTGGCTCAGGCATCATATGCCATGATACAGAAGATAACTTCAAGTCGCCCAATGCGACGATAATGTTTCGAATTATCTTTTCAACAGCAGTAAATATTTCTTTTTATCATTAATATCTGCCGAAGGAGGATTGTAAGAACAAGTAATACTCGTAACGTTTTTTAGTTCCCAAATTGCAATAAATACCAAATTATTAAATTCATCATATATAGGAAACCGCAATTACGATACCACCACCGGTTCTCTCAATTAAATACTTCCTATAAATCGTTTTATTATTACACAGAACCTCAGAGTTCAAAATATCATTTCTAAGCATGTCTCAGAAAAAAACAACAATATCGAAATCAAAGTCATAAGCTCATATCAACAAAAAGTCGGCTTAGTTTAGAATTTAAACCTTTACGTTTTAATAAGCATAGTGTAAACCTTTTCTATTTTTTTAAAAGAGAGACTAAACTAGCAATTTAGCTATACTCGATATCCCTCTCGCGCCCTATCTGGCTAAAATTCAGAGTCAACAATCTTAGAGAAGATATCATCTGACACATATATCCTTAATGAAGATAAATGATTAGAAGATGATTTAAATTTGAAAATATTCAAGTCGAGTTTACATTCAATTTCAACTTGGTTTACCTTCAACTTTTTTTAATGTTGAATTTCGTCAGTAGTAGTGTCTAGGGCAAACCAAGTAATAAAGACCGTTTTCTTGCTGGAATGACAGTCAATTTCCTCGGTCTACTATTACATGGCGAACTGGCTAAATCAACCGTTTGGATAAACGATGTCTTCGGTCTCAACGTCAATAAACACCTCACTGAAAGTAGCAGGACAACTAGAAACTGGTGTTTGAAGTTTTACATTCAATTCCTGAATTGTATGTTCTCCCCCCATTGTGTCTAAAGCAGTGTCGCAAACAATTCCGAAGCAGAAATCGCTACGAATGAAATGGAACAAATCAAAAAATAAAAATGTCTGAACATTGATAAAATGTTTTGGTTACGAGTGAAAATTAAGAAAATACAACGAATGTTTCAGATTTTTGAAAACCGTCTGCAAGCGAATGCTATAAAATCCTGATTTTTTTCTGCATCGTTAATTGTTAACACAAAAATCCATTTTTTGTAAAAATTAGCTACTTTCCCAAAACAGTTTTTTTTAGAGATGAAAAATCACAAGTAGTGGAAAAACTACCAGGTTGTCATCGCTGATCTAAAGCTATACATGAAGCAATTTAAAAAAAATACACGCGTCTCCATATTATAGCACTGTTTCTATTTGCTTCCCTGTGTTTTTTCGTCGTATATATCTTATTTGACGTATATTAGGTATTTTGTGGTATATAAGTATATTCTAAAATTGATCAAAATATAAGACGTGTGCTTTATGACCAATCTGAATTCTTTTAAACAACGTACATGGAAAACTTTTTTTGCGCTAAGCAATAATTTTCTTGGTAATCAAAGAAGTGGGGAGTATGTTAAGGGTGTCAATGCACTTTAATGTGCGTTTAGTAAAATGTGATCGGTAGAAATGCATTTCCGGCATTCACGTTTGACTTATTCCCAGATAACCTGAAACAACTCAGCGAAGAAATTGCTGCAATTTAAAACGTTTCAAATTAGAAAAAAAATGATTTCAGAAGATTGCTGATCTCTTTGAAGAGATCAGCAATCTTCTAACGAACTGATTTATAAAAACCCAGTTGTGGATTATTCCTTTCTAAACTTAAAAATAAATTGACATGTTGTACAATTTCACAAACCAATTGTTGTTGTACTCCACAAGACCTACGAGAATAAATAGTATTATGTTCCAGACATTTCTTACTGTCGCAATTTCTATTTTTTAACTTATTTTACTGCAAAATAGAAACTTCATCTGCGTATACAATTATTGAGAACTACCAGGAGCCTCTCCTTTAAGAGATTCACTATACTCACCTAAGTCATTTTTTTCCCAAAGGAATCATCCACTCCCAAAGAAACTCCGAAATTCTGTTGCATAGTGTAAGGGTGAAGGTGTTAAATTGTGTCTTGTATAATTAAGGTGATATTAGGATTCGTGTAGAAATTTTAATGTGTTTAAAGACCCATATTCCCGTCGTTAAAGGAGGCCAAAATTGGACCAAAACGTAAATATACGTACATATTATGAGTTTTGAGAAAATTCAGGAAACCCATATGTTTTTGAGCAAGGTCAAGGACTTTAATTCAACCAAATCGTAAATTTTTAATGTCTTTTTTAGATTCTTCAGAAAAGTCATATGTTTTTGAATTCTCATATGACCATGTTAAAGGGACGTATTATTCGGCACCGAGTGACTTTAATTTAGTTAATCGTAAGCGTGTGTGATACTTTGATTCTTGTTGCATTGTTTTTGGTTTTTAAACCCATAAGTCCATAGTTAAAGGTGACCTGTTTTGAGCCCCTAGGACCCATATGAGCCTATCCCCGTCCCTAGTTGACCCAAATCTAAATTATAGGCACATAGTAAGATTTGTGAGCAAATTTCAATATTTTGGGATACGTTTTTTAGACCCCGTGGCCAATTACCAATCCTATTTAAGGAACGCTTTATGCGACTACGGCTGCGACTTAGAAGCACATCTTGGTTATTATTAAAGTTATATAATGAAAAAATCAAAAAATATTTAAGGACTTGTTTACTCCCTCAAAGGGGGCATTTCGATCTGCAACCATAAGACGAATATCTCGTTATGTTAAGAGTCAAGCTCATTACTTTTGGAATGAATCGAACTTTCAACAGATGTACAGCGGTTAATATATGTATATACTTTATAGAGTATTTACATATATTAGGTGGTGTTACAAACGAAATGAGAACCTTATACACGCAGAAAAAAGTATGGTTGGGTTGACAATATTGGAAGAGAATAATATTGTTGGGTATATGGTTATGGCACAATATTATGATCCTCACAACAATAGTATGATTCACACATAATATGATCACCACAACCATAGTATGATTCACACTCAACCATACTATGATCTCCACAACCATACTACGATCCTCACAACAATTGTATGATTCACACATAACCATACTATTATCTCCACAACCATATTATGATCCTCACAACCATAGTACATTTCTCATACAACCATAGTATGATCTTCACAACCATAGTATGATTCACACGCAACCATGCTATTACCCGTACATCCAAAATTATTTATTGGGATTGGGTAATGTTGTTATTCAAAAATAGAGATTTGTATCAAGCAGGTTATATTAAATTGCATTGCAATAAGTTAATAGCCAGAATTTAGGCCATGTTTTTATTTAAAATTTCATTAAATAAACAAAAATATATATTCCAACGGCAGTTGAAAATACTTTAATACAGCAGGGGTGAATGCTACTTCACCATCCGTAGACCCCAAGAAACGAATGTGATTAAACCATGATCAACGGCTATATACTTAAGTGCAGGCAGATTTTAAATAAACGAGAACCATTCGGTATATGAGTATTTAACCGAACAAAGTAAAGACGAACTACCTTTCGATTGTTGTAGTTTTTTTAATGGACAACAACCATTCACTGTATCGTGTGTATGTGTTTTTTTGTATCTAAAAAAGCATACGCAAACACATACATGTATGCTTTATAAAACCTGTTTTGTTATGTTCATAGTCCTGTATGATTGTCGTAATCATATTTTTGTTAACGTAAATTTTAAACAACAATACTTTTGTAGCACCAACCATTTTTATATGGTTGCTACAACCACATTTTCATTTCTAACTTTGGCAATAATACTATTGTTACATTTCAACAATCGTAATATTGTCACAATCATACTGTTGTCAAAATGAAATTCATTAAACAATACTATGGTTGCGACGAACATTCTTTTATTGTAGGGAACATACTATTGTTGTGGTGACCATAGTGTAAACATATCTTTTCTCTGCGTGTATATGCATTCAATTATATGGTGGAGAGTACAAAAGGGATTATAATTTTACTGGTTTTCCTTTCATGTTCTTTTGTTGTAGAATTTTTTATCTGTTTTGATGAAAGATTTATGTTGAACATAGTGCATCGAACGGGAATTCTATGTAACATGTCCATAAAAATTCAATTCCTGCATAAGCATTTGAACTCCTTTACAAATATTCGGCTACGAAGACTGCGAGCACTTTAAATCAGGAAATGGCTGCAATTAAAAAGAGATTTAGAAAAAATATTGCATAAAAAACTACGCCCAAGCAAGCATTTTTTCTAAAAATCCGTTTTAAAAAAAATTACATAATCAGTCAATAGAATTATAAAATAAAATAAAAGTTTGTAAAGTTCCCTCATAAAATATTGTGTTAAACATCGGCAAAGTTTAAAAATCTAAATAGAGTAACAAAGCTATTTTTTCTGAAAAATAATATTATCAACCTGAATGGGAGGATTATTGATCTGATTTTGACCAATGATACACGTTTATTTCAAGTTATGAGAATGCATCATATTTCTACTCCGGAGGACCGTTACTATCCTCATATACGTATTTCATTGTCCGTTACATTACCACACCAATCTCCATCTCCTCGTCCTTCTGGTAATTCTTTAAGATTTTGCTTCAAAATTTATGATTTTCGTTAACTTAATTCCCTTTTATTATCTGTCGATTGGAATCCTATCTGTAATACTATTGCGGAATTTGATTTTGCTGTTAAGAAATGTTATGATATATTAACCGAATTTGTATCTAAAACAATACTAATAATACAATGGGTTCCATACCCATTGTATTATAAAAGTATGTTTTGGACTTCTTTGTAGTTATGTTGATTAAAAAACATAAGCAGTAAATCATTCAAAAGAACGGGTCTAACTGCTGATTATGGTAGATATTCCTTGGCGAGACAACGGTCAATATCGGGAATCCTCGATGCTAAAGGTCGTACATGTCAATAACTAGAGATAATTTTAAAAAAGGACTAAAAATCGTGTTACAGATTTTTTAATTTAAAAAGTCGAACATCTTCTAAGCCATCGAAAATAAGATTGAATGATGTTGAGTTTTCAGGCGATCACCCTTACAGAATTCCATCAGTAAATCAGATAGTTTCTCCTATCTTAGATGTTTCACTTATTGAATTAAATTTGCAGTCTCAATCCCACTAGTACTTCTGGAACCGATGGTATTCCGATTATATTATTGAAAGGCTGTTTTGAATCCCTTGTCTTAACATTATCTTTGTTACACATTGCACAGGGATTAACCGCCTCAAGACCTTTTGCTTCTATATTAAAATAGAAGACAAGTTTTTAACAAAATAGCAAAGTGACATTGATTTTCGTGGCTGCACACTGCTTTTATCATTATTTTGGGTCGTGACAACCCTCTTCAGAAAGCTTTGCTGCAATTGTTAAAAGCAAAACCGAACTCTATAAGGCCAGGCTCTCCCCAAACGAATGAGAACTACTGTTGTAAACCTTACTTTTAAAGTTTTCTTCACACATTGCCCACGAAAATACAACTCACTCTTACCACCTCTAAATAGACTCCACATCAAGAGCCATCAATAGGTTTCATTTACAACGTGTGTGTGTTGTAAAACTTGTCTTCTATTTAAATATAAAAGCAGAGGTCTTGAGTCGGTTAATCCCTGTTCAATGTGTAAAAATAACAGACCGAAATAAAACAAACGAGCTAAACATTATCTTTATTATTTAAATTATAATTGAAAATAGAATACTTTCCTGACTTGTGGAAAAGGTTTTTCTTGTTTCCACTTCATAAATCGTGTAGTCCGTTGGATGCATCGAACTACAGAGGAATTGCTTAATTAAGCGCAATTTCTAAGCAATTTGAAAAAATTTTAACAATTTTTGTTTCACATAATGTGGTTCCTATACTCACTCTATGTCAACACGGATTTCGTAAGGGTTATTCTACTTCTACTAATCTACTTCAGTTTTCCTCAAGAGTTAATAATGCTTTTGTGTATCGCAAGCGTAATATATACTGATTTTAATAAGGCATTTGATAAAGTAAATCACAGACTTACTATTTAAGTTAATTATAATTGGATTTAAAAATAATTTCATAAACTAGCTTTCCTCTTATCTAATTGGGTGGAAACAAGTAGTTTTATTTAAGAAAATTATCTCTATATCAGTTTGTATAACCTCTGGTATCCCACAGGGTAGCCAACTTGGACCCATTCTATTTTTACTATTCATTAACGACTCGCTCCATTCTATTATCAACTGTAAATTACTAATGTTTGTAGACGACGTGCAATTATTATCTTCCTTTGCTACCTTTGGGTACTGTCACATACTGCAGAATGATTTCGACAGACTTAGTTCCTGGTGTGAATTTAATCTTATGAAATTGAACATAAAAAATTGTAAGCATATGTGATTCTCTAGAAGTAGATTGTTGGCTATTAAATTTAAATTATGTGGCTTTGAATGGACATCGGTTGATTCATTTATTGATCTTGGTTTTATGATGGACAGACATTTAAGTTTTCTCTTTTATTTTTCGAAACGCTGGGCAAAAGAGTTTACCATATACTACGAAAAGCTTTATATTTCTTTAGTCAGGCTAATTTTAGAATATGGATTAGTTGTTTGGGATCCCCAATATGATTACTATATTAACATAATTGAGTCCATGCAAAAACAATATTTACTATTTTGCTTAAAAAATCTACATTGGATTAATGGCTATGAACTCCTGTCTAACTACCAGCTATTGGTTCACTGATGTTGCTAGACTATTAGCAAAAATGAATTTGTCTCAGATTAATAATATTCTCAACCTGAATGGGAGGATTATTGATCTGATTTTGACCAATGATACACGTTCATTTTAAGTTATGAGAATGCATCATATTTCTACTCCGGAGGACCATTACTATCCTAATACACGTATTTCATTATCCGTAACATTACCACACCAATCTCCATCTCCTCGTCCTTCTAGTAATTCATTAAGATTTTGCTTCAAACGTTATGATTTTCGTAAACTTAATTCCCTTTTATTATCTGTTGATTGGAATGCTATCTGTAATACTATTGCAGAATTTGATTAAGGGTTCCATACCCATTGTATTAGAAAAAAGTATTTTTTGGACTTCTATGTAGTTATGTTTATTAAAAAACATAAGCAGTAAATCATTCAAAAGAACGGGTCTAACTGCTGATTATGGTATATATTCCTTGGCGAGACAACGGTCAATATCGGGAATCCTCGATGCTAAAGGTCGTACTTGTCAATAATTAAAAATATTTTAAAAAGGACCAAAAATCGTTTTACAGATTTGTTAATTTAAAACGTCGAACATTTTCTAAGCCATCGAAAATAAGATTAAATGGTGTTGAGTTTTTAGGTGATCTGTCAATTACAAACTTTTTGCTGATTTTTTCCAAAATACATATTCCTTACGTTCGTTTAACCCTGCAATTCCGCACCCTTACAGAATTCCATCAGTAAATCAGATAGTTCCTCCTATCTTAGATGCTTCACTTATTGAATTAAATTTGCATCGTTTTAATCCCACTAGTACTTCTTGAACCGATGGTATTCCGATTATATTATTGAAAGGCTGCTCTGAATCCCTTGTCTTAACATTATCTTTGTTACACATTGAACAGGGATTATTAAAAAGACCTCTTGCTTCTATATTTAAATAGAAGACAAGTCTTTAACAAAATAGCAAAGTGACATTGATTTTCGTGGCTGCACGCTGCTTTTATCATGATTTCGGGTCCGTGACAACCCTCTTCAGAAAGCTTTGCTGCAATTGTTGAAAGTAAAATCGAACTCAATAAGGCCATCCTCTCCCCAAACGAATGAGAACTACTGTTGTAAACCTTACTTTTCAAGTTTTCTTCACACAATTGCCCACGAAAATACAACTCACTCTTGCCACCTCTAAAGAGATTCCACATCGAGAGCCATCAAAAGATTTCTTTACAACGTGTGTGCGTATGTGTTGTAAAACTTGTCTTCTATTAAAATATAGAAGCAAGAGGTCTTGATCCGGTTAATCCCTGTTCAGGTGTAAAAACAACAGACCGAAATAAAAACAATCGAGCTAAACATTATCTTTATTATTTAAATTATCATTGAAATTGGAATACTTTCCTGACTTATGGAAAAGGTTTTTCTTGTTTCCACTTCATAAATCGTGTAGTCCCTTGGATGCATCGAACTACAGAGGAATTGCTGAATTAAGCGCAATTTGTAAGCAATTTGAAAAAATTTTAACAAATATTGTTTCACATAATGTGGTTCCTATACTCCCTCTATGTCAACACGGATTTCGTAAAGTTCATTCTACTTCTACTTCAGTTTTCCTCAGGAGTTATTAATGCTTTTGTGTGTCGCAAGCATATAGGCGAAATATATACTGATTTTAGTAAGGCATTTGATAAAGTAAATCACGGACTTACTATTCAAGTTAAACATAATTGGATTTAAAAATAATTTCATAAACTGGCTTTCCTCTTATCTAATTGGGTGGAAACAAGTAGTCAACTTGGACCCATTCTATGTTTACTATTCATTAACAACTTGCTCCATTCTATTATAAACCCTAAATTACTAATGATTAAATGTAGACGACGTGAAATTATTTTCTTCCTATGCTAGCTTTGGGTACTGTCACATATTGCAGAATGATTTCCTGGTGTGAATTTAATTTTATGAAAGGTATTGCTGTAGTTGTTAAAGACATAGAATCATACGTAGGATCTGAATCGGCAAAAAGAGCGCTAGAAAAATAAAACTTTAATGTACAATTAGTGGCCAACATTCTGTATAATAAAATAATTCCCCAACCGATGTATAAGGTTAAACTCGAATCAGATACCCGTAAACCTAAGAAAAAGTGAAGTTCACCCAATATATAAGAGAATTAGTGTTGAAGAACCGCATAGGCGAAATTACACCATTCAATTGTCAAGAGTACGGACATACAAAATCGCACTTTGCCTACAGTTTGGGTTGTCTGTGGTGATCTACACCACTCGTCCGTTTGTAAAGACAAATAGCACATGCAGAAAAAGTGTAGCACCTGCTTCATTTCTCGATTCTGTTTAAGTTCTTTGTAGGAATAACTAAGAACGTAAACAGAGTCTAGAAGAGAAAGGTAAATTTCTTTGTAACCGGCAGGCGCCCTGCCCATTAGTAGACGCCAAACAAGCCCAGTTTAATGAAATATATGCTTATGTTCTAAGGGTGCATACATCTAATGTCCCTCCGCATTTATTTGGTAAAGCTGAATCAATGATTGAGTAGCTCGGACAGAGTATGAACATTTTCATGTCTATTACACAGTACAAGATCTCAGTCTTTTTCTAGTAAGAAATTGAAAATCGGATCATTATCAACAAAATTATAGGCTTATAAGTGCGCAAAGGTACAAAAACCGGTTTTTTAACCGTAAATTCGGATTTTGGAGGTGTTATTTCGCTATTGGATTCTTCTTTAACTCGACAAGACCTACACTGGGGAAATAATATCACTCCCCAGGTTTTTCTATTTTATTCAATTTTGTACCACCGTGTAATTGTTTGTGAAAGAAGCCCCAAAAAGAAGAACTTCTGCATCATTCGTTTGGTCAAGGTACATCAAATAATAATTTAATAATTAATTTGAAGTTAGTAAGTATTGTATAGGGGAATTTGTCACGTTTTATGCTCTTTTGTCTGTCATAACTCGAGAACCACTAGTCCGAATAAGCTGAAACAAATTTAAAAAAAATTAAAATTACAATTCCATTAATCCATTAAAACATAAGCAACAGTTTCGCAGTTATAAATAAATGTATAAAGAAGCAAATTTTTGAAATGCATACCTTCACTTAATTGTGCATAAAAGCGAATCGCGTAAATCGATTTTCATGATCTATGTCTCATTTTGTTTATAGGTTATGTGGCTTTACGTGAAAGTAATAGGACTTGACACTTTTTACCGTTTTGTATTGTTTATGAATTAAAGAAAAAACTTTAATTTTTTAGGCAAAAAACATTTTTTTCTTCATACATTCATTTATAACTGCGAAACTGTTGCTTATGTAGCTAATCGTAGTATGAACAGACTAAAGGAATTGTAATTTTTTTTATTTTTTTAAATTTGTTTCAGCTTATTCGGACTAGTGGTTCTCGAGTTATGACAAACAAAAGAGCATAAAACGTGACAAATTCCCCTATACGATACTTACTTACTTCAAATTAATTATTAAATTATTATTTGATGTACCTTGACCAAACGAATGATGCAGAAGTTCTTCTTTTTGGGGCTACTTTCACAAACAATTACACGGTGGTACAAAATTGAATAAAATAGAAAAACCTGGGGAGTGATATTATTTTTCTTGTAGGTCTTGTCGAGTTAAAGAAGAATCCAATAGCGAAATATGCCGGACACCTCCAAAATCCGAATTTACGGTTAAAAAAACGGTTTTTGTACGAGATAATTTGCTCGAGATAGGCACAAAATTTTGGGGAAAACATTGATGACGTGTTTTATTGATTCTTTATTTTGCATGTAAATAAACATCCTGATTCATATTACAGCTATTCTTACACAGAAAATATGAGATTTTTATATGTTATCTATGCATGGAAACAAAATTTAGAACATTTTTAACTATTGTCACTATCCATCCTCGTTGAAGTTGACGCTTGTGGTTCTGATGACCTTATTTTCTTCGTAGGTTGTTCATATTTATGTTCTGCGCCTGCATCATTATCCGAGATATAATAATCAAGGGCATGTTTTGTTCAGTGTGTCCACAAATATCAGTGTCATCTTCATCTTCGGTGCTTCCATCTTCTAACTGCACAATTTTAGAACTCCAGCAACAAACCTCCTCAAGCAATGCATCCAATTTTTTGCCTTTGAATTGCTTTTCCATTGGCATGGTTAATTGGTGGAACCTCCCTCCTTGTTCGTCCGATTCCTGAGGTAATTGTGCCAAAAGGGTATCAAGGTGGAAATGCATGAAATGTAAAAAAATATGTTTTGTCTAAAAAATAAAAGTTTTTTTAATTCAAAAAAAATACAAAACGGTAAAAAGTGTCAAGTCCTATTATTTTCACGTAAAGTTACATAACCTATTAACAAAATGACACATAGATCATGAAAATCGATTTACGCGTTTTGCTTTTATGCACAATTAAGTGAAGGTATGAATTTCAAAAATTTGCTCGAGATATGCACTAAATTTTGGGGAAAACATTGATGACTTTTTTATTGATTCTTTATTTTGCATGTAAATAAACATTTTGATTCATATTACAGCTATTCTTACACAGAAAATATGAGATTTTTATATGTTATCTATGCATGGAAACAAAATATAGAACATTTTCAACAATTGTCACTATCCATCCTGGTTGAAGTTGACGCTTGTGGTTCTGATGACCCTATTTTCTTCGTAGGTTGTTCATATTTATGTTCTGAGTCTGCATCATTATCCGAGATAGAATATTCAAGGGCATGTTTTGTTCAGTGTGTCCACAAATTTCAGTGTCATCTTCGGTGCATCCATCTTCTAACTGCATAATTTTAGAACTCCACCAACAAACCTCCTCAAGTAATTCATCCAATTTTTTGCCTTTGAATTGCTTTTCCATTGGCATGGTTACCTGGTAGAACCTCTCTCCATGTTCGTTTGATTCCTGAGGTAATTGTGCCGAAAAGGTATCAAGGTGGAAATGCATGAAATGTAATTTTAACGTCAGCAAGTTGTCCACTCGTGTCTGTATGTCATCTAGCTTTACACGGTTCTTTCCTAAAACACCTTCGATGACATGTTTCAATTCGGCCATACGCAATGGCAATGGCATTGCCATTGTGTATTTTAATGCAAAATAAAGAATCAATAAAAAAGTCATCAATATTTTTTCCAAAGAATTTTGTGCATTTCATATGGATTTTTGAAATGCATACCTTCACTTAATTGTGCATAAAAGCGAAACGCGTAAATCGATTTTCATGATCCATGTCTCATTTTGTTTATAGGTTATGTGACTTTACGTGAAAGTAATAGGACTTGACACTTTTTACCGTTTTGTATTGTTTATGAATTAAAGAAAAAACTTTAATTTTTTAGGCAAAAAACATTTTTTTTCTTCACACATTTATTTATAACTGCGAAACTGTTGCTTATGTAGCAAAACGTTGTATGAACAGATTAATGGAATTGTAATATAATTGTTAATGCAAAATAAAAAATCAATAAAAAGTCATCAATGTTTTTTCCAAAGAATTTTGTGCATTTCATATGGATTTTTGAAATTCATACCTTCACTTAATTGTACATAAAAGCGAAACGCGTAAATCGATTTTCATGATCTATGTCCCATTTTGTTTATAGGTTATGTGACTTTACTTGAAAGTAATAGGACTTGACACTTTTTACCGTTTTGTATTGTTTATGAATTAAAGAAAAAACTTTAATTTTTTTTTTTTGGCAATAAACATTTTTTTTCTTCATACATTTATTTATAACTGCGAAACTGTTGCCTATGTAGCAAAACGTTGTATGAACAGATTGAAGGAATTGTAATTTTTAATTTTTTTAAATTTGTTTCAGCTTATTCGGACTAGTGTTATGACAAACTAAAGAGCCTAAAACAAACAGACAAATTCTCCTATACGATACTTACTAACTTTAAATTAATTATTAAATTATTATTTGATGTACCTTGACCAACCTAATGATGCAGAAGTTCTTCTTTTGGGGATACTTTCACAAACAATTATCAGAATTGATTCCCGAAATCATGTTTTGTAGTGTGTTATGAAATCATTGATGCCAGACCTTATGCGTAACCAAAATCAATTAATTCAATATTAGAAGATATACCTATGAACTTTTTCTATGGCCTCGGACGCAACTTTCTTGCTGCTGGTGACTATAATGCCAAATATACACATTGGAGTCCCGTCTAGCAAACATATTAGCTTGGCAGTTAGTATGTTCTCCAAGCAAGTTAAGACTTTGGAGAAATCATCGCCAGGTGTTCTAATCTCGCCACAGCATATCTGTTCAACGTCACGAGGTTTAAACCAAACGCGGGTTTAATGCTCTTACAAGTGGTCCATATAGCAGCCAACACGCCAAACCTCTAACACCGAAGTTGCAGAAATGTCTGGCTTCACGAGTTCAAAAGCAGAACTAGGTTAAAACTCTTTATTTTTGATTCTACGTCACGAGGTTTAAACCAAACATGGTTTAAATGATTTTAAAATTTGTTTCGATTCACAGCTTCTTTCGTCTGATTTTGACAAAACAAAAAAAAATCGTATACACATGGCCTTGAATTCGCCCATAATATCTCTTGTTGTCTGATAACACAGTGATACAAAATCGAATTTTCCGAATGCGAATGGGATGAGACCAATTACAAATCAAAGTTAACATTATCCATAACAAAACCTTCAAGGGTTTTTTTTAGTTAAGTGCGAGGTTTTTTTACACGTATTTGTAGTTGGTGATTTTGGAGCTGCCTAACAAGAAAGATCATTAAAAATTTGATAAAATAATGCTTATTGATGTTAATTTTCCTGGAAAGTTGTGATATCTTAATGTTTTTGGGGTCGAGGAATTCACTATTGATATTTATTCTTACCTAAAACTCACGATAGATGGCGCTGTCATACAAACGGCTCTCTTTTCTTGAAGAAACGGTGTATTTACGACCGTACTTTTTTAGGCTGAAAAATCAATTTTTGATGTTGGCATTATTGTAAAACATATTTCTAATGATAATGTAAGTACGAAGTACATTTTATTATTCTCAGTACGTTATTATTACAAAAATGCAATTTTTATGGAAAAATTGAGTTTTGTATTGGAAAAAATTATTGTTTTATTGCAAAAAATAACTTTTTTATATAAAAAAAAGCAAAAGCTCCAGATGTATCGTAGTAGGCTGTGGATCTCTGTTTGTTTCTGGTTCTAGCTCTTCGTTAGAATGCTCTTTATTGGGTTTCTTTTTAACAACCAGCGTAAATCACATAACATAGAATGTAGTTTCTTTCCTCTGTACCTAGTTTACATGCTTTAAGCTACTTGGTGAAAACGTTGACCTTGCTTGATGCACTATCTACTTATCGTTTTTTACTTAGAACATTTTCAATTACGTCTTTAATTGCATTCCATGCAGTTAATTGATTTTAATCCAAAGAATTATGAAAATCATAATTTATCATCAATCTTCTAATGTCTAGACCATTAAACATATCTGTAAAATTAGAAAAAAATATTGTAAATTCATTTTTTAAAATCATTTATTTTATTTGTATACAATAACTTTTTTAACTTTGCTAGCATTGATTCGTGGAAATGTACATCTTAAAGTAGTAATAGCTGGTCCATCTACAGAAAACACGTGTTCAAAATTTTTGAAAAAGACCCAATTTAATATGAAGTGGTGGTAGCAATACTTTATCTGCTGGTATAAGATGGTCAGGTATAACATTAGCTGTTCCAGCACGAAAAACGTCTTTTTTCCAGTAACACTTTTGATATTGATTTCCTTTGTAACGAGTGTTCCACAAGCATATAACCACATATAACCACAAAGTACGGCCATTTATGGTTCTCATAATTCACCTGTTCATTACCCTACCGTCGAATGTCTTTTGTTTGTATATTTTCATGTTTTCTTATACGTTTAACTGTCTTTCTTCGTGTTGTATATGCAGTAATTACTGCAATACACTTTTTTCTATGAAAATCTACAAGTAGCACCGTTTGTATGACAGCTATCGTGAGCTTAAGGTACAAGTAAATATCAAAAATGAATTCCTCGACCCCAAAAACAGTAAGATACCACAACTTTCCAGGATAATAAAAGTAAATAACATTATTTTATAATATTTTCAATGATTTTTTTTTGTTAGACAGCCTTCCAAAATCACCAACTGCCAATGCGTGTAAAAAACGCACTAAACTAAAAAAAACACTTGAAGGTTTTTTTACGGATAATGTCAACTTTAATTTGCAATTGATTTCATCCAATTCGCATTTTGGTTGTTGCACTGTGTAATTATACAAAAGTAACATAAGCTTAATACATTTTGCATTATTTAAGTAAATCTTACTGTAGAACTCTAGTATATAGAATAATTCTAGTTTTACTATAATAAAATATATTCTTTCTAAGGTGAGGGTTGTGGAGACAGTGCCACGAACCCTCGTTCAATCACATCATCCTTACGATCGGAATTCGGAGTGGTGATTTATAGGGAAACACCAAATTAATACAAATAGGTAGACGAAGTATGGGGAAATTTTTACCTTTTGTCCTATCGGGCTTATTTTCAATACCAACAGTTTCAACGCATATTGCTGCAAAATTGCAGCCACTAGCTTCAATAGCGCGACCCAAAGTTAGACAGACGATCCTTTTTAAATATTACGACGATCAGTATATACGAGTGTGTACGTATGTACGAGGGCGACCGCAAAAGTAACTGGCCTAACATAAAAAGAACCGTGTTTTGGAATTATTATTATTTATTTTTCAGCATAATCTCCTTCCAACTCAATACACTTCATCAAACGTTTTCCAAGTTTTTTAATTCCATCCGAAAAATAAGATTTTTAAAGACATTCAAAATATGCCTCAGTTTCAGCAATAACCTCGCTATTGGACGAAAATTTTTTGCCATCGAGAATTTGTTTTTAAATTTGGAAACAAGAAATAATCAGAAGTAGCTAAATCTGGACTATATGGTGGATGCGGAGCAATTTCAAATCGTAATTCGGCCAGTTTTTGTTGAGTTAAAAATGCAGTGTGTGAAGGAGCATTATCTTGGTGAAAAAATCCGATCCAATTATGCACACTAATATTCACTATTTATAGTTTTTCCTTTCTCAAGATAATCAATAAATATTATACCCCTTGCATCCCAAAATACTGTGGCCACTACTTTTCCTGCTGACTTAACAGTTTTCGCCTTCTTGGGACAACTTTTACCAGCTTCTATCCATTGTTTTGACTGTTCTTTGCATTCTGGGATATAGTGATGGATCCATGTTTCATCAACAGTTATGAATTGGCGCAAGAACTCTATTGGATATACGCTGATATATCGCTAAATGCTCCTCGGAGTTGGTCCAACGGACGATTTTTTGGGGCAAAGTCAACAAACGCGGCAAATATCTTGCAGATAGCTTTTTCATGTGGAGTTTATCATGTAAAATACTCCAAACTTGTTTGTATTTTAACAATATCAGCAAGTTCTCTGAGCTTTATTCGTCTATCTTTAGTCACTTCATTAAATATTTTTCTAATGTTTTCAATAGTAGTAGCAGTTTTCGGTCTTCTAGAGCGTTGTTCATCTTCCGTACTTGAACGACCCATTTTAAATTGTTGAACCCAGGATTTCACGGTGGAGAATGATGGTGCATTATCACCATGATCAGAATCCAATTCATCTCTGATTAATTGTGGCGTATAACCTTTCATATAAAAGTGTTTAATTACTGCACGAAACTCTTTATTTTCCATTTTTCAAAAATTATAAAACTTGTTTACTTCAATCACCTGTAACAAAGAAAATAATCATTAAATATTTCGGAAATTTTGACAGATGGCTTATAAAAGATTGCTTTAAAAAAAAAAAAGATGCTAGTATAACAGAAGATGTGCCAGGCCAGTTAGTTATGCGGTCGCCCTCGTATATTCTTTATGGGAGAAGCAGTATTTCGAGGTATGCAACTTGAATGGCAACGTGAAAAAATCGTCTACCCTATGATGGAGGGTATAAAAGGCAATAGGTTAATTTTTTCCAAAATGCGTTTTTTGACGCGGAGTGCTAAATTAGTTAGAATTGCATCGATTTGGAAACAAAAAACAGATCATTAGTGTTTAATATTAAATAAGTAGAAAGTATTACACTACTCTCCGTAAAAGGGTGGTAAGTGTCACATTAGAATAAATGTTTGATGCATAGTCCAAGATTTTTAGAGAATCATAAAGTTAACATGTAGTTCGACCGATCTGTTAAAGAATGTTTTAAATAAATTTTCTGGTCCTTCCTTCACACAAAGAACAGATTCGTTGCCTCAACTGAATGTTTTTTGCCAGCCGAATGATTGAGGCTACATGAGCTATGTATTCCGTTTTCATCAGTACAGCCGATTGTTGATTCCAATTAGAATTTTAAGTATATTGAACTAGAGTACTCATAACCCGTTTTTAACCGTCGGACGATTTTAGAAAATTTGCATTTTCATTTAACAGATTAGAATGAGTTTTTGAGATTGAGACCAAAATGCCCATATAAAAAATAGAAAAAAACAGTCTGCATGTAAAGGCACATCCATTTTAAATAATATCTAAAAAATACTACAGTGGTATCGGAGAAATGTTGGGCAAATGGGTGGCTGTGTCTGTTAGTGATGTTAATAACAAAACTTTAAATTATTTAAAGATATATTTGTTTTTTAAATTACTAAAAGTTTCTCAAAAATTTAAGATAAATAGAGTAACCGTCGTTTGAAATCTATTAACTGGATATAAAGCAAACAAAGATTGCCAGTACTGCCGTTAATATTCAACATTTAGTATAAAAAGGCTTGACGCATTCGGTAGTGATTTTGAATGAATGTGGTTTTTCTACACACTACAGAAAAAAAATTAGGAAATATGACATGAACATCACGCCTGAATCTAACGCTATCCGGGTTTTGAAATATACATTGAATACTGCAATTGCCTTTTCCAGCATGTTATTCCGAAATATATATGTAGTAGCTTAGCTTCTAACTTGGATATGAGTTGCGAATATTGCAGTAACATAGCTCTCATGTTCGTCTTAAATACTATAAAAATGATCTTGCTAAAAATTAGTACAAAAGAATTGATTGGTTATATTATCCAAGTATCGCAAACTGTATTTATAACCACACCCTTTAGGTGACTACCCATGGAAAGCTTCTAAATTTATTAGAGCAATATCTCAAAAAGGATACCTTAAGAAATAAACGGGGATTTGTACCCTTCACCGAAGACAGGATAATATACTAAATGTGTCATTCCGTTTGCAATACCACAAACAAATAATTGGAGAAAAGTACAGTCGTCGTCGGATAATTATAATACGCTTAGCTGAAAAATATTGGTTATCTGAAATATAAGTTTCCCCGATATTTGTTTTCATGCACATTTCAAAGAATTCACTCCGCTTAAGTTAAAATAGCGAATAAGTGAAACAACAATTTCAATTAGAGTAAAACCTTAATTTAAGTGTTCATCGTTTAACTAAAAAATAAAGCATAGGTTTTTTGTTAAGATGATAAACATTTCTCCATCAATACTTACACACTGCTAGTGTGAAAGCTTTATTTGGACTGACATAATGAGGAAACTCTATTTAAAATTTAAACGGGACAATAAAAATATAATACATTAATGCGGCTTGCATTAAATTAAGAGACATTGTTAAACTATAAGTATTAACATTTTTTTTACTGACCTTAGATCGGATAAGTGAAACAGGTTTCAGTACCCTTCCCTTACCTACCCACTACCCTTAAGTAAAACTACGGATTACTGAAATTAAGTACAGCGTTGCGCAAAACTACCGTTGTAGTGTGATTGTTTAATAACTTTTTAAATTTATTTATATTGTTTATTTTTATTTAAGAATTTTGTGAAACAAAATTAAGGAATTTGGAATCTAACACTATCCAACAGAACAGCGATCTGCAATTGTTGAGTTTTATTTTAAAAATCAAGAGTCAATTGTTTTGACGCGTGCTTATCGTCGCTTTTTTAATGTGCGTACGGGACCTTCAGAACCAACAATAAACTGCTTGGTTGGAACTTTTCGACAACATGGTACAGTAAGACACATTTCATGTACCTGAATACCACGTACGGTCCACGCGGACGAAAAAGATAGATAGTGTGCAGGACAGTCCAGTAACATCAACAAGAAGACGTTTGGTGATGCTATCGCGAAGGTCCGTTCAGAGGATTTTGGCCACATTGGCTTACTTAAGCCAAAAATATTCCCTATTAATATACAATTTTTTTGAAATAATAATAATTAACCAATAAATAAAAAAGTTATTCAACATTCAAACCACAATGGTACTTTTGCGCCACCCTGTACACTAACGGCTTTCCCCCAGGCTTTTTATTGAATTCTCTTTCGAAAACCCTGCGTGCATCAATAGTTGTGGTGTTTTGACTTTTAATCAGTTGTTTCACTTTCTTTACATTCGTAATAAGTAATTTTGTTACAAAAGATGCTCATGCTCCTTGTCCACACCACTTTTTCCTTTTTCAAACTTTTTTCCACTTGTGTGTTGTTTACTTTTTTCACTTGTGTGTTGCCCGAAGTGTTCCTTTTGAAAACAGAAACTATATGAAACAACATAGCGCAAATACGAATGACACGATAGAGAAACGTCAAAAATACCCATAAAACTTCGTTTCGTGTCTATCGGTCTACCCCTCGAGCACATTGACTTCTCTCGCCTAAAAACCTAAAACAGGGATGTACGAGAGCCAGGGGAAAAGTCATAATCTAATAGGGCTCTTATGCGGATTCGACTGTATGTGCTACTGTTATAAAAGTATTAATCTTTTTATCTCTAGAAATCGATAAAGACTGTTCTAATTTGGTACTCGACGCAAAAAATAAATATTTGCCTTACTGATATAAATAAATATTTGACTTTCTGCTATAAATCGATGTTGATAAATCTCATAGCCAAGTAACATCATACTGCATAGCCAAGTAACATCCAGAAATTTACCTTAGATATCCCTAACTTCCATACTTCTCCAAAAAAATTTATTATATAAAAAAATTTAAAGATATAATAGTTCCAGTTGGATTCTTCACAGCTTAATATAAAGACCAAAAGAAAAGATATAGTTATGGCGTACGAATAAAACCCCACTTCAAATTGTCCCAAAAAATTAAATGTTTGCAAAGTAAATTTGGTAGCGTTTGATTGACCAGAGTATACTGATCATACATGTTAAAAAGTGAGCACTGTATGATAGATCGCTTGAAAGCTAAACCTTTCACTGTTCCACACTCTGCCCAGAGTAAATATTTGTCTCAAAATTAAAATCGACTTACTAATGTCCCGCAGCATCTAATTAAGGAACAAAACAATAACACGTTTTTAGTTTAATACATATACATTCATTGAATCTGGATGATTCTAGCAATATATAACGATACAAACATTTGCTATTTACCTTTTTATCAGCTCCCGATATCTCTTATAAGAGCAAGTTAAATGATCTTCAAACAATATTCCGTAAAATATATATTCGTGCATATAACAATTTTATATAAGAAAATTTCCTCTTCATTATAGCCGTGTTCTTTTGAGGTTACTAGTTTGTTACCTAACTAGTTAACAATATGGTAATACTCGTAATAGCACAAAAAGAAATTTATTATAAAGATAATAAATAATAAATAAATTCCAGCTGAGAGTACCAATTTTCGACCACTTTTTGCAGAATTTGAGGCCGTATGTCAGCAATCAAAAAATTGATTGTCTGGTAGAAACCAAAGGTCGTCCACATCAATATCCTCCAATTCAGGTACCAAACATTGACTTTTTGGGGATGTAACGGCTTCTCAACAATGTCTAGTGGATAACTCGTATTATTACTCCAAATGCGACAATTTTGGATATTAACGTACAACATTCAACAAAATTTTGTAGTAAAAATCAGGTCCTTCTCATTTGGGCCCATCTACAACGATTTGCAAACGTTGTTCTGGAGTAAGTCTATACTTTATGAAATGGCAAAGCAAACTGAACATAAATCAAGTGACAGCTGTCAAAAAGACCAGCTGCGAAAAAAGTGTGGCCGGATTGAAAACCACACGTCTAAAAAAACACCCTTTAAATAAACAAAGTATGTAAAATTGTGTAAGTAACTTATGTTCTCTATGATGCGTGAACCAATTTAATTTCTTTACATATATGGGGAAATATTTGCAAGGTTCAAACGGTATATTTTTTGTATAAGCAAATTAGGTGTAATTTTTCATATTGGTGCATCTTTCTGTTTTATGACAAGTATGCACTTATTCAATTGATTTTTTTTTCTTTTCAATATTGGAAAATAATTTAATAGACGTCAAGGGTAATTTTTTCTGCCAGTTTTTGTTTCTGCACTGATTTGAAGTCATTAATAGATCTTACATTGAGTTGTGCATTGGGATATAATATTTCGTCATTTATTGTGTAACAGAAAATGGTTCGTATGCGTAGTTATTTGGGGCGGCAAACACGACACGCTAGAAATGTTGCGGTATCTACTTTGACTGCTCGAATTGCAATGAGACGCGGTAGGGCTGTGCGAAATACAGTTTCACGTCCTTATTTGCGACGTACTTTTGGAGCGTGCACCATTCTGTTATTATGCAAACTTTAATTTTTCTTTCTTTTTTAATTTCTCACGGGAATCATTCAATTGGATTAATGACTACTGTTTGCATTCATTAAAATTTGAACACGATGTGCTCGGATTATGTTGTGCAAACGAAGCCCTTGCGTTCGCGTTCATTGGTTCTGATGTTACACCTATTTCGAGGCATTTTTTGGCAAATATTCAAGCTTATAACTCCAGTTTTCAAAATATTATTCGCGACAATTTTATGCCAACATTCAAGGTTATTTTGATGCATATTTCGTGATAGTGAAGTGTACGATTGTGCAAATTTTAATATTCAACAGATTCAAGGCCAAGTTATCATCGACTTGGTTCTTTGTTACTCTTTTCTGACCGAAGTCATCAGTTTTTGCAGTTATAATTTGTGGGTAACTCAAATTTTTAAATCAAGCGTCGTTGCGGTATATCACAAAATCTACACCCAGAAAAATATTGTTTAAATTTTTGAGTACAATCCATACTAAAATGTAGTTTATAGTTTTTATTGCCACGTATTTCAATTTTACTTGAATGTTGGAAAATTTTCTCAGTACAAAGAAAAAGCATGTACTTGAAATTGAGAAGCACTTTTCCTTAAAGTCATTTCCATTGCTATAATAAATATTTCCTATAAGTGAATAAGAACTTTCGTTCATTAAGTAAAACTGACGTAATTTTTTGGAAAAAATACTAAAAAAAATTTATACGGAAAAAAACATTTTAAGAAATGTTTACTAAAAAATATGAAAAATCCTAACATGTCGTTCAAATCTCTCCTTTATAGTAGTGTAAATTTACTTATTTTAAAATAATTGTTTTATTTCTTATTATTTCTTATAACATTCTGTTTTAATACTACGTATTGCACATTGAACAATAGGTAAGTAAAATGTTCATACGATCGAATTAATTTCATAATTCAGTTAAGTTAAAATATTTTCCCTTAACCATTAAAATCTTCCCTTAAAATAGGATGATCTTAGCGTAAGAAAATATTCTTTGGCTTGAAATTAACCTTTTTCATGCACGCAGAGAAAAGATATGGTTACACTATGGTCACCGCAACAATAATATGTTCTTTCCAATAAAAGCATGATCGTCCCCACCATAGTATTGTTTTTTGAATTTCATTTTGACAATAGTATGATTGCGACAATATTGCTATTGTTGAAATGTAACAATAGTATTATTGCCAAATTTAGAAATGAAAACATGGTTGTATCAACCATATAAACATGGTTAGTGCAACAAAAGTATTGTTGTTTAAAATTTACGTTAACAAAAATATGATTACGGCAATCATACAGTATGGTTGTGACTATGAACATAACAAAACAGGTTTTGTAGAGAATACATGTATGTGTGTGCGTATGTTTTTTTGATATACAAAAAAAACACATACACACGATACAGTGAATGGTTGCTGTCCATTAAAAAAAAATAACAATCGGAAGGTAGTTCGAGGGATTATTATTGTGTTCACTTTGTTCGGTAAAATACTCTAATACCGACTGGTTCTCGTTTATTTAAAATCTGCCTGCACTTAAGTATATAGCCATTGATCATGGTTTAATCACATTCGTTACTTGGTGTCTACGGATGGTGAAGTAGCATTCACCTCTGCTGGCAACTAAAAGTATTTTTGACCGTTGGAATATATATTTTGGTTTCTTGAATGAAATGTTCATTAAAAACGTGGCCTCAAAATTGGCTATGATCTAATAGTAATGCAATTTATAATAACTTGCTTGATAAAAATCTCTATTTTTGAATAACAACATTACCCAATCCTAATAAATAATTTTGGGGATCATAGTATGGTTGAGTGTGAATCATACTATGGTTGTGGGGATCATAGTATGGTTGCGTGCGAATCATACTATGGTTGTGAGGATCATACTATGGTTGTATGAGAAACATACTATGGTTGTGAGGATCATAATATGGTTGTGGAGATCATAGTATGGTTGAGTGTGAATCATACTATGGTTGTGGGGATCATAGTATGGTTATGTGTGAATAATACTATTGTTGTGAGGATCATAATATTGTTGTGGCACAACCATATAGCCAACAATAGTATGATCCTCTTCGAATATTGTCACCACAACCATACTTTTTTTCTGCGTGTGGGTACGGAAAACTATTTCTTGTAAGCAAAAAAAATCATAAAAATTAGTAAGTACTTACTTTCTGTGCAGAAAATTTTAGTAGATCAGAGGAATGAATACTGGAAGGATGTTTCGAATAAACTCAATCTTATTCCATGTATATATTTAGAGCAAGAAAAAACAAACTACAGTTAAGTTTAAGTAGTTGAGAAAAATCCATAACAGAGTTTAGTTCAATATATTTTCTCAAACATTACAAAAATTTCCTTAAACGAAAGGAATGAACCAACAATGCAACACTTCATACAAACAAATATACATTTCTTTGGATCTGGAAAACCATGAACTAAAATATTTTATATTATATATTTTATATTATTTTTATATTTTATATTTTTTAATAAAAAAACTAAAAAATTAAATTTTTTCAGATTTTTGTCATAGAGGAGTTTGGTCAGGGCTCTACAGGTGTTTCGCAAATATTCAAGAAGAAATCTAAGGGTTGTTGTTTAAACAAAAGAGTAAATCAATTTTTATTTATCGTTTTTTAATCAGTGTTTTTATTCGTTTTCAAGAACTTTCGTTGTAGCAACCCTTGAGTTCATAGAAGGACTCGAAAATGATTTAAGATAGATTCTTCAACGATAGTTCTAAGAAATATACATACGAAAAACTACATGATTAAATGGTCGCACGTTTTCCATGTTGTCCAAAATAGTTGATCCACTTTAATGAATATGCAAACAAATAAGGATGTACTAGATTTCTGAAAAAAAAACGCGTGCTATCTTGCTTGCATTTGATGTTATCCTAATATTCTAATACAAATGTATGTGGATTTTTAGAATAATTAACAAGTAATTTGTATTTTTGTTACCAAAAATAATCAAGCAACACAAGATATTATCGGCGAGTTCGAGCCTAGTGTCGAATTCAATTTCATGTACATGAGTTGGGGTTTTAGTTTATATTATAAATCAATAAATTGTCATAATTTCTCTTCTGGATTTATTCTTTTTGGTTGATACATGCTAGTATCAAAATACACATAAAATCAGATTTTTCGCCTCTTGAATGTAACCTGAGCTTTACTTTGGTCGGTATTTATCAATTAATTTAGGTCCAACTTTATATTAAATCGCAATTATTATCACATCCACATACATTGGTTCATATGCTGATGTTCCGAGATTACATAAAGTTTCTGTTCACTTAATTAAAGTATAACCACGTAAAAATATAAATATAGGGATACATTCAAAATTTTGCTCTGATCATATTATTTAATGTGCAAACTCTAGGTGTTACCAATTATTCATTACAATAGTATTATAATAGTATAATGTTGTAACATAATAAGGGCGATTAGATGAGACGGTTTTCAACAATGATATTATTCCAACTTTGTATTCAATATGTTGATGGTTGTTCTTTTTCGTCTATGCATATCTATTTCTACATAATCAATGTTAGATCTGTAGGATTTTAAAAAATATTTTGTCCACTAGATTATTGAACCCATTTTCATGTGCAAACTCCAAGAGAATTGGAAATATAGTTCCATTGAATTCTACCCAATATTCATAGAATTACGGTGGAATTGTATTTCATCTTTTTTCAACACTAAGAGTTCTCATTGTGCAATGGTGTTAGATAATCAGGAAAATCAGAAGAAATTTGTTTCAGCAAAGTTTTTTTAAACTTGGTAACTCTGAATCAATGATTCAACAACTGGTACAGAGTATAAACATGTTCATGTCAACTATGCAATTAATGATGCAAGAATTCATGCGTAACCAGAATCAGTTAATTCAAATTCTACTTACCAAAAAATAGGCCCTCTTAAGATATGTACATGGAACGCAAACGGTGTGAACCAACATAGACACGAACTGACAGAGTACCTAGATCGGCGGAATATTGATATAATGCTACTATCGGAAACGCATCTTACAGACAAATACAATTTTCAGATACCTAATTTTAGATTTTATGGTACTCACCACCCCGACGGTAAAGCTCATGGGGGCACTGGTATCCTAATACGAAAACGAATGAAATATGAAGTCGCTGAAGGAGTCTCACAAAACTACCTTCAAGCGACAACAATTCGTATCTATATTCAAGGTAGTTTTCTTACCATTTCAGCAATATATTTCCCCCCGCGGTTCGCGATATCAGAAGATATACTTCTGAACTTTTTCAATGGTCTCGGACTCAACTTTATTGCTGCTTTTGACTACAATGCCAAACATACGCGCTGGGGATCCCGCTTAGCAAACCATAGTGGAAACCAGCTGTAAAAATGTCTAATGCGACGTCAAAATAAATTGGACTTTATATCTCCCAGTCAACCTACATATTGGCCTTCTGATATTAACTAAAAGCCTGACTTGATAGACTTCGGTATAATAAGAGGAGCTAATAAATCTAACTTATCTGCTAGTACCTGCCCTGACTTATCGTCAGACCACTCGCCAGTTATATTTTTTCTTCACGAGAAGACAGTACTTGTAGACGACCCACTAAGGCTTACTTCATACACAACTAATTGGTTAAAATACAGAAAGTACATTAGCAGTCATTTAGATTCAAATCATCTAATTTCTAACGCGGAAGAGATCGATAACAACGTATCCAACTTGAACGTGATCTGGAACAGGCGGCCATTCACGCTACACACAGACAAATAAAAGCGACAAATAGTTTAAATACTTACACTAACCGGGTAATAGAGCACCTTGTAAGTGAAAAAGGAGGTTCCTTCGCGAATGGCAGCGAAATAGGTCACCAACGGCCCGACTAACACTGACTAAAGCTACTAAAAGGTTGCAAAGCGCACTTAGAAATGAAGACAGTAGACAGCATGCTAGTTTCATTGCAAGTTTAACTCCGACAGCTTCAACCAAATTCTCATTATGGAAAACATTAAGAAATACTAGCATGCCCACCGAAACGCAATTTCCAATACGCGACGCAAATAGCGAGTGGGCAATATCAGAAGAGGAAAAAGCCAAGGTTTTGCAAATTATCTGTCCCAGGTATTTCGCCCAAATCCTGCAAGTAGCGACCTCCTTTCACCTGACGATAAAATGTCTTCCGTAATTGCATTGTTTACTAACGCAAATGAATTTTTGAATGTCATTAAAGTAACCGTGGATCCTGGTAAAGCACCTGGATATGATCTTATCACGCCTAAAATGAGCTTGGAACTTCCCTATATTGCTGTGAAGTTCCTGGCAAAATTATTTAACTCTATTTTGAGACATGGTTACTTTCCTAAAGTGTGGAAAATTTCTCTGATTCAAATGATTTTAAAGCCAGGAAAGAACAAATCAATACCTTCCTCATACAGGCCGATCAGTTTGCTTCCCTGTTTATCCAAAGTATTTGAAAACGTTCTTTTATCGAAAATAAAACCGTTCCTCATGTCGAATAACATAATATCAGACCATCACTTTGGATTCCGGGAAGGTCACAGCACCATCGAACAAGTAAACCGTCTGACCCAAGTAATTGAAAAATCATATTGCTGCACCGTATTTCTGGATGCTGCTCAAGCATTTGACAAAGTCTGGCACTTTGTCTTGACCAACAAAATTTGCAAATACTTACCGGCAAATACGCATCGAATTCTTGAGTCTTACTTAGAAAACCGCAGATTCAGAGTCAAATGTGAGCAACACGTCACCGATGACCGCGAAATACTAGCAGGTGTGCCCCAGGGAAGCGTCCTGGGGCCTATCCTTTACCTTCTGTTTACCGCAGATATCCCTACCAGCCCAAACGTGCTAACATCCACTTTTACCGACGATACCGCTATAATGGCCGCACATAAAAAGCAGGATATTGCATCTATGAATCTAGGTGTACATCTCAGACGAGTAGAATCTTGGCTCTCTGACTGGAGAATAAAAGTCAATGAGGCTAAATGCACACAGGTAACTTTAACACTGAATTTTAGCACTTGTCCGACATTGAAACTAAACAATATCCCTTTTTCTCAATCTGATCATGTTACATACCTTGGAATCCACCTGGATCGGCGACTCACCTAGAGAAGTCATATCGAAACCAAGAAAACTCAACTGAAACTTAAGGTCCATCAACTTCACTGGCTCCTAAACGCGAACTCAAAACTAAGCCTTGAATATGAGGTCCTGCTGTACAACAGTGCAATCAAACCTATCTGATTTTACGATGCCCAGCTATGGGGCAATGCACGATCGAGCAATCTCGACGAAATCCAAAGAGTCCAATCGAAGACATTGCGGCTTATTACCGGTGCCCCTAGGTATATGAGGAATGAAAACATCCACCGAGACTTAAAAATACCTCTCGTTAAAGAGGCAATTCAAAAAATCAATATAAAGCACAAAGAGATGCTCGAACGACATGATAACATACTTGCAAATACAGACAAATATTGTGCAGTCCAAGCTCTTTAAGACTTCGGAGAAACGAACGCCGTGTTTTCTAATCTACACTTGTGCTTCTTCCGTAACAGTAATCGCGAACACACGCGCCCGAAAGACTGTGTAGAATTCTTTTTTCTACTTGACGTTGCTTAAATGCTCTTATACGTGATCTTTAAAACAGTCAATATCTATCGCGGACGAACACTCAAAAAAGACTGTATAGAATCCTTTATTCTACGCCACGTGGCTTAAATGCTCTCATACGTGATCCTTAAAACAGTCAACACGAAAAACCTACGAAACCTAAATTACGTCGTCCACTCTGCTATTCTAGAGTTATCCGTTATATATACATAACTAGAGTTCTTCACTCTACATAATATCGCGAACACTCTGTAAATGACTGTAAGGGTCCTCTGGCCCTTTATCACGAGGTTTAAATCAAACCAGGTCTAAAATTCTCAGGCATGTGATCCATACCAGTTATATACTATTTTGACCAAATTAATTTAAATTCCTGCCAATTAGCACAGATCCACATTACATGAAATCCATACTAGGATTCATTATTGAATTATACTTAAGAGTCGTATACTTATTGTTAGGCTCCTTTGGAGCAGATTCAATAATTTAAATAAAGCATATATAGAAATAAAAAAAAATTTAAACTCTTCGTTCATATCAATTTCTGCATAATCAATATCAGATCCGCTGTATTTTGAAATTTGTTTCGTCCCCTTGCCTCTTTTACCTTTTTTCATATTCAAATATACTCGTAGTTCCATTGAATTCTATCCAATATTCATAGGATTTCGATGCAATTGCAAATCATCTTTTTTCAGCACTTGGAGTTCTTATTATGCAATGGTGTTAGATAATCAGGGTGATCAGAAGAATTGTTTTCTGCAAAGTTTCGATTCGTGTTTTAAACTCTTCTTGCTAACCATTTCTGCAAAATCAATTTCAGATCCACTGTATTTTGAAAAATGTTTCGTCCCATTGCTTATTTTACCCATTGTCTTGTGCAAACTCCAGGTGCTGTAATTGGAAATGTATTTTAGATAATGCGGTTTTCAACTTTGTATTTAAAATGTGTGGATACATCTCATTAGAATGATTAAATTTGTTCTTCTTCGTCTATACATATCTATTTCTGAATAATTTCATTTCTATTATTGAAATAGATCTGTAGAATTTTAAGAAATAAGTCGTTTCCTAGATTATTAAACCCATTGTGCTATAAATGGAAAACTTTTTGCATTAAATTATTCCAAAAATTAATTGAATTTCGATGCAGTAGTATTTCATCATTTTTTAATACTTGGCGTTCTTATTTTGACAAGATAATTATATATTCGCATTTTTCAAAAAACCTTTTATTAAAAATATTTGATCATCAGTTAAACACATTTGATATTCTTCATCTATATTCATTCTTGGTACGGTTTTAAACTCATTGGATATCTATGCAGTAGTAAGTTTAAGAAATTTGTAATATTTTTCCCCTATAAAGACCCAATTATACAACAAATAACTAAAAAGGAAAGAGGAATTAGAACAAAAGCAGAAGTGATTTAAGTTCGTTGTGATTATTCTGGTTTTTTTTTAACAAATGACTTAACTATTACGGTTTTGCTTATTTATCGACTAAAAGCACCAATATTGAAGCTTTTATTAAAACTGAATTTTTACAAAGTACAAGTTTTAATCATTCAATTCAAAAATACATGCATTCACTTTGAAGGGACCAGAAGTATTCTGAAATCATTTTTTTGGTGCTATATCTGGATCAAAATTTAAGTTCCAATCTCATATGCGACAGGTGTACACCAGGGATGTAGTTAATAAATGTGACCTGTACTCTAATTATATGTAGGGGTGATATATGGAAGGACGGAAATCCCTCAATGGAATCAAATAGTAACCCTGAATAGATCGGTATAACACACATAGGAACGATTGCAGATTAATAATGAATATTCGACCTTTTGTATCTAATTATAGGATGAACTAATTAAATATTCATGCTCGAGGTCGTGGTTTTGTAATTTTAATATTATTTAGAGCGATCACCATTCTTAAAAAGTGTTAAAAGATCAGCACTAAGCCGGTACAACAGTGTGGAGTAGGGTATAAAAAGACAACTGATCGGAACATTTGTAAAATGTATCAAATTAGCCCCAAATGGGTCGCAGTTGTATCAGGTTATTTCGATGCCAAAAATATATCAACTTTTGCATCTCTGGTACACATGTACGACTTGATTAAAATAAATACTTCAGGTTTGGAAGCCATAGAATACAAAAATGGAAAATGGTATCAGACTTGAATTTTCATTATTTTATTTGGTACTAGCAGACCCGGCAAACATTGTTTTGCATTTACATTTTATTTATTTAGTTATTGAAATGTGTAAAAATAATAATGTGCCATTTAAAATCGTGGTATTGTCACTTTGTTGTTTGTCACGTTGCCATTGCAAAGATTTCGAAACATAATGATTATCGCTCAACCAAACACAAATTTTGTTGGCAGGTCAAAATGAATGCGAGGATTTTGCCGTTTTCTACGGATTGGGCGTTTTGCAACGTGACATGTATGTTCGTTGTCAGTTTGACTTTCTTTACGTGCTTCCACAAAACAGACGACTTTTAACATGCATTAAGTCCGTCGTCTGGCGTCGACCGTGGTATCACTGGCAATGTTTGCCGAAAATCACCTGTCATCATAATCATCGCTCCACCAAACCGTCTTTGATTATTTCGTAAATCTTGCATCATTGTGTCTTATGCCTATAAACCTGCGCCATAGCACATTCATCACAAATGATTAGTTTAATATTTTCAACAAAATCAATGCGATCAAAAATGTAATTCCAGTTTTACCGGGAACGTCCTTCCACGCATCACACTCATATGTATTTTTTTGCGTCGCAACTTTTGATTAAAAGAGACTTTCATCGGACGATTTTGAGTTGTCATGCCTAAGTCAGACAATACCTTGTTCGAGACTCGTTGTTAGTTTCCTCGCTTAATTTTGAAACTTCTTCATTGCAATAACTAACAAAATGAAATAAATTCAGCCGTTCTTGGAAATGCACACATGTTTATGAGTTATCGGACAAAGGGGTCAGAATATTTAATACTTTTCTAAAAATTTTGTTTTTGTTTAAAAAGTTTATTAAACGACTCTTTATATTCGTATAAATGGCTGCTATCGTATTTTTTTGTTCCTTTTTTTTGGGGTGGTGGTGGGTCAAATGACCAAAAATTAATTTTTCTGCTTTTCTAAAAACCTTTTTGTTCTGAAACGGCTTGACCGATTTGTAAAAATTTGGGTCATATGATAAAGAACACGGCCTATATTATGTATGTAGTTAAATTTTATTTTAAAATAAATTTATAGTTTTTTAAAAATTTAAATTTTTTAAATGTTTGCAGTCCTCCATTTTTTTTAAATTTTTACCAAATTTGCGCATTGCTTATTAGAAGACATTAATGAAATGTATGTATGTTTTGCATGTTGGCTTGTGGGGGATGCACAAATGAAAATGTTGGTAAAAATGTGCATCGTGTACCAATCAACTCCTATGTTTTGGTCCGCATTCATGCTGAGATATTCTAAAGAAATTATAACATACTCTACCAAATTTGGTTATGCTCGAGGGTAAATTATGCCTTCAAGACCGGTAAGACCCCGAATCAGAAAGGACCTTTGTATGTTAGGTATACGAAAACATGGACAGATATGATTCAAATAGAGTACGTCCTTTGTCGGAACATTGTAAATGTGCAAATCTTGGTTGAGATTGAGTCATATATTCGACCTGTACTTTGATAACAAAAATAGATAGGCATTGACAAATGATTGTGTGGGTACCGATCAACACCAGTGTTTGGCCCCTAACTTCTGCAATTATGGCGGTCTTAAAAAATTAATGACTGTTTTGATTTCGTCAGACTTATGCGCAAATTTGGTAAAAATTTAGAAAAAAAAGCCAGGACTACAAACTTTATAAAAAATTGTATTTAAAAAAAACTAAATTTTTTTTAAATAAACCTTAACTACATTATATAGACCGTAGTGCTATTTTTATATGACTCAAATTTCGTAAAAATCGGTCAAGCCGTTTTAGAACAGCAACGTTTTTAGTAAAACAAAAACAAAAAAATATGATAGCAGCCATATACTTATATACGAATATAAAGATTTTGGGAGTGTTTGGGATGCCGATTATTATTGTACTCGACAAGACCTACACAAAAAATATAATTTTCCGGATATTATAACTTTATTTGTTGTTATCGCATTCTGTTATTAGTCGACTAAAACGATCTAGTCATGTCCTGTGGAAAACGCCGAACAATCAACCGAATTTTGCACGATGATGGTTTATACTTACATATATGTACAAAGTATATTCCACAGTTATAAACCGATTTCGATGAAACTTCGTACATTGTTCTAGAATTGGCTAAGAACGAGTTCTATTGAAATCAGTCCATCTTCTGATATTATACATAAGGTTTCCACAATTTCAGAACGTACAGCTCATTTCTTGGTTTCTCCTGCTCTGGCTCTGGAATAAATATTGCGGATATTTAAGTTAAATCCGACAAAAATAATGGTGGGTATTGATATCAAATAAATATGAAACTTTAACAAACTACAATTTCTTTTCTTCCACGACCATTAACAAATATGAATGCAAATACTCGGAATGATAATGAATAACATTATCTTATGTATACTACTGATTTATTTATTCTTTTTATCAGCTTATTCTGTCTTTTATTGTACAAACGCTGCAATTTGACTTCAATAACCATGTGATAATTTCAAAGAAAAATGTACATGGTTCAAAGACAAAAAATTTTCAAATTTCCTGGGTCTTAGTTCAGCTGCACTAGCTTGTGGTTAATTTTTTTCTTACATTATGTAAAAACGTCACGATTTGATGACAAAAATAATTTATTATGAGGAAAACATTTGTTATATGAAGTAAAAACAAACAAGAATCAAGTTAAACCAAATCCTAATTTCAAGGAAATACATGAATTTTGCGTTGGGCAAAAATGCTTTAGTGCTATACGAAGTTCAATTTTCCTAAAATTTTATTAATTTGTCTCTTGGTTCACATTTTTCTGAGTGTACGGAGAGAGATTGTCGACCGCAAAAATTTGTTGCATGCTGAATCAAGCGTCATCCGATGAATACGCAATTGTGATTCGAGCAGATAAAACGCTACCGGGACAACACCTTAAATGATTTAATGCTCCAACAGTGGGTGATATCGCTATTGTAGTCGTGTACGATGAATTAATTTTCTGTGGCATTGTGCTCCGTCGTAAAAATATGCAACTGCAACGAGTGTGAATCTCATCGCTACTATGATGGATTACAGTACCGATTGTTTTCCTCGTGAGGGAAAGACGGTTATTATCTTATCATTAAATTATAAATCCTTTTGCTGGTTAGCGCATTTAATTTGATTTTAAAAACTTTTATTATATTTTGGCATAATTATTCATTCTAGGAACGGAAACAAATAAAAATGTTAGCGCAATGAATTATTATTCACTTTGCCCTATGGTGCGTCAAAATAAAATTGTCGTCGACTTTTCCATAAATTGGTTGTTGGTTTGTACGCCAAAATTAAAACTGAACGACTTAATTTTATACGATTTAATCAGAAGAACTTACGTTCGGAGGAGTACATCAATTTGCGTGATGCTATATATAATGATGGCAATGCTAATAATCTTGAAAAGATTACACGTATCATTTAGCCTTCAACGTTCACAGGCAGCCCAAGGGTCCTTTTATTCAAAAAATCAGAAAATTGCGGTTTAAGTGATTATCATCTAAACTATAGCAAATCGGAGGCCAGATTCTTGATGAGCAGCTTCAAGTCAACTAAAGTTGACTATCAAACCTTTTGCCATTTTATTTAATACAGAAAAGTTTTATAAAATCAAAGATTCTGGAATCTCTTTAAATAGTAAAGGGTGTTTTTTTCAGACGTGTGATTTTCAAGAAGAAATAAAACGCATATAATTTAATGCTATGGCCAAAAATTTGGCTTTATTTTAAAGAGACGCATTTGCTATTATGTTCAGACGTGTGATTTTCAAGAAGAAATAAAACGCATATAATTTAATGCTATGGCCAAAAATTTGGCTTTATTTTAAAGAGACGCATTTGCTATTATGTTTTATATTTTTATATGTTTTTTATTTGTAGCCAGTCATTATTTGGAGGTGTTTCAAACGGAATGATAACTGAGTATACCCCCATGCTAGGCTCTTTTGCCCAATGTCTGTCTTTACTTAACTGATGAAAAACATGAATTTGCTTTAAAGACTGCATTTTATTTAAGGTAATGCAATAAAAATACAAAGCGATTGCTTAAATTGAGAAGGCTTAAATTATTAAGTCCTTTTTGGTTTCTATGTGTGGTGTTTTAGTACGAATTTCTAGATTTAAGGCCATGATATCATCTCCTTTCTTTGCGATAGCGCGTCTGCAAACATTAGTCGACAACTGTGCATAACGCTTAGTTCCATGGATATGACATGGGATTTCTGGGTCAGAATCAGACTCGAAAAACTACAGCAAGTGTTCGTATGGAATGTTTGCAGAGGACAGAATTCTGTCATCATCTAAACTTACCAGATCACAGTAGTCAGTAGTATTTTTATGGATCTTTCGCAAATATTTTTCCTTTCATATTAAGCACTGCCAGTAAGATATTTTCAGGATGAGCAAATTACTGACATTGCATACGTTTCGTTTATAATTTTTTAATTAAAAACTAGTTGAAAGTTGAACATTTTTGTTTAGCAAGCACTCTTGGGTATTGAACGCAGACTATCATTGTCATAAATCACAAACGTATGCCTCTATTTCATTAATTGCCATTATCAACTTATGCTGTAATTAAAGATTGCAACATTCAAACAAGTAAAAACTTCGTTAAGTTTTTCTTGCCTAAATGTAAAATATTTGATGTTTTTTATTTGTAAGAAAACATTTGTAAACTTTTTTCAAAAGTTTTTGCAAAAAGTCATTTTTTCAGCCTCTATAACTTTTAACCCGTAAGAGAAATCGTTTCCAAGTCTGTCCCAAAATTGTGAAAATCTCTATTTTAAGAGAAATGTAATGAACAAGGGTTGAAAACCTTTTTGAAATGGCGGGATTATTTTTCAAAAATATCCAACTTTGGGTAAAATTTAATATGACCGCAATTATTAAATCGATTTGCGCGAGATGGGAATTTGTTTTAGATCCATGCTTTCTTCGCGAAAGTTTCTCAGAATTTTCTGTGGAGTAGGTTTTTGCTATACGACTTTGTCCCGAGACTGAAACTTGAAAATAAAAATAAAACATTTTTTGAGTTTTTTGGTTTGTTGTGATCATTTGTCGTAATTACTTTTGAAAGAGAAATTACTCCACATTCTAGATCAGGTTTGTTGTTTGTCATAGAGGGGAGGAAAAGTAAGTCAGTGAAGTTATGCCAGTTTTGGTTTGTTCCATTCATCTTGGTTTATTCACAGTTGCATATTTTCTACGATATTGATAGCTTTTCAGAGTTGCTCCACTATGCGTGCTACTCATCGCGAGTTTTCCAATTTCTTGTAAAAGCTCAATTCATCCATCTTCTACTGGTTATCGTCCTTAGGAACAACTTCACCACTTGAAAATATGTTTAGACACAGAGAATTTGTGCAAATAAATATCGAATTAAGATATTTGTTAACAAATAGTGTCAATTTTGTTTTAAAAATTCATGAAATATATTATAAATAATTTGTTTTGCTCGTTTGTTTTATTTCGGTCTGTTGCTTTTACACATTGAACACGGATTAAACCGGCTCAAGACCTCTTGCTTCTATATTTAAATAGAAGACAAGTTTTTAACAAAATGGCAAAGGGACATTGATTTTCGTGACATTGAATAATTTGTTGTATCCTTTATGGTACTTTGTCTCGAAAACCATTAAACGTCAAAGCATAAAAAATGATGTAAATAGAATAGAATGTCAAAAGTTTTGAGTCGGCGTTTCCTTTTTGATAGGTCGGAAATTTAAATAAATAAATCTGGTGAAACTGAACCATAGAATCGCCCCCATACAAAGATACCTCATGAGTTGAAGTCTTGTCGCTCTAGAAGTCACAATGAAATACGCTGATTCAATTGGACCATATCGGTTTATGTTTTTAAATAGCCTTGTCCAATTTTTTTAGAAATTCCTACACAATGTTTTCTCCCAAATTGAGGTTATACTCCACACAAATTTAAGATCGAATTTGTTATATTGCATTAAGAGCAACATCTTACCTATCGTACTAAAGTTTGATTATACTAAAGTTTCGATTAAGCTCAAATGAACAATAGCGCGTTAAGTGTAACCAATAACTTGCCCTAGTGAAGTTGGACCAGATCTACCTATATTTTCATATATTCCAAACCCAGAATGACCCGTCCAGCGCAGATTCTTCTAAATAACAGAGTAGTGTGAGGTATCGTATAGTCATTAGTTATTCTTGATATCCATTTTATTTAATTGATTGGAAAAGTCTTTGTGGACTGTTTTTTGAAGGTTGGTTTAGTAAGTGGGTTTTCAAAGCACATCGGAAACACTGATTTTCAAATGCACAGTGATGTAATGTTTATTACTTTTGGCTTCTAAAATGTGCGTATGAAAGTTCGGTAAAAAAAAGGAAACGCGATTGAAAACGTATATAGTTGCATACCTCAGATATTTTTTCGAACACTTGGAGTTAAAAGGGTTATTGAGAATCTTGATGAGAGTAATTGCCTTGGCCAAATACCTTTTGTTGATTTATTTTGAGCTTTCTTAGAGATCGCACTATAAGAGTCTTCCTGCGAAAATTTGCTGCCCGCTGGCGTACCACTTGGTTCAGTCCTTAATCCCTCACTTTTTCTTATTTTCATTGACGATCTTTTGGGTCAGACCATGAATCCAATCTACTCATTTGCAGATGACAGCATTATCTGTCATTCATATTCGTTCGACCGTAGGCCGAGTCTTCAAGAAATTGAATTTCTTATTGAAATCGAAATTATCCAATGCGACGCTCGTTGGGTGACACATATATTCGAAGTGTCGAGAGAAGCAATTAAGTGTACAAGTATATGCCTTTTAAAGCGGTGCAAGACATATTTCACTCCTTCTGATCTTTTAATTATCTATACAACTTACATCAGGCCAAAGATGGAATACAACTTCATATGTGGGCAGGTGCTCCAGAGTAGAGCATCCAACACTATTGTTTCCCTTAGCATCCTGGAAATGTGGGTTGCGTAATGCTGTTCTATCGTTACTTTAATGATGAATGTTCATCAGACATCCGTCGTCTTATTCCTGGCGTGAGGATGTTCGGCAGGGATACGCGACTTTCTAGGAACTCACACCCGTTTGACATCAATTGGCCAGTTGACCGCACTATACTTAAGTGCACTACAAATCAAATTCATTTTTCGCGCGTAAAGTCCGTATGTGGAATCGACTTCCGGCTCATACATTTCCAACTAATTGCGACATTTACAAGGGCGACCGCAAAACTAACTGGCCTGGCACATTTTCTGTTTTACTAGCAACTTTTTTTTTGTTTTGTTTTTTAAAAGCAATCTTTTATAAGCCATCTGTCAAAATTTCCGAAATATTTAATGATTATTTTCTTTGTTACAGGTGATTGAAGTAAACAAGTTTTATAATTTTTGAAAAATGGAAAATAAAGAGTTTCGTGCGGTAATTAAACACTCTTATATGAAAGGTTATACGCCACAATTAATCAAAGATGAATTGGATTCTGTTCATGGTGATAATGCACCATCATACTCCACCGTGAAATCCTGGGTTCAACAATTTAAAATGGGTTGTTCAAGTACGGAAGATGAACAACGCTCTGGAAGACCGAAAACTGCTACTACTATTGAAAACTTTTAAAAAAATATTTAATGAAGTGACTAAAGATAGACGAGTAAAGCTCAGAGAACTTGCTGATATTGTTAAAATACAAACAAGTTTGGAGTATTTTACATGATGAACTCCACATGAAAAAGCTATCTGCAAGATATTTGCCGCGTTTGTTGACTTTGCCCCAAAAAATCGTCCGTTGGACCAATTCCGAGGAGCTTTTAGCGATTTATCAGCGTAATCCAATAGAGTTCTTGCGCCAATTCATAACTGTTGATGAAACATGGATCCATCACTATATCCCAGAATGCAAAGAACAGTCAAAACAATGGATAGAAGCTGGTAAAAGTGGTCCCAAGAAGGCGAAAACTGTTAAGTCAGCAGGAAAAGTAGTGGCCACAGTATTTTGGGATGCAAGGGTATACTATTTATTGATTATCTCGAGAAAGGAAAAACTATAAATAGTGAATATTATTGTGCATTATTGGATCGGTTGAGTGAAGAAATCAAGATAAAACGACCGCATATAGAAAAAAAAGTTATTTTTCATCAAGATAATGCTCCTTCACACACTGCATTTTTAACTCAACAAAAACTGGCCGAATTACGATTTGAAATTGCTCCGCATCCACCATATAGTCCAGATTTAGCTACTTCTGACTATTTCTTGTTTCCAAATTTTAAAAAAATTTCTCGGTTCAAAAAATTTTCGTCCAATAGCGAGGTTATTGCTGAAACTGAGGCATATTTTGAATGTCTCTAAAAATCTTATTTTTCGGATGGAATTAAAAAACTTGAAAAACGTTTGATGAAGTGTATTGAGTTGGAAGGAGATTATGTTGAAAAATAAATAATAATAATTCCAAAAAAACGGTTCTTTTTATGTATAACCAGTTACTTTTGCGGTCGCCCTCGTAGAAGGTCAAACCAGGTGTCAAAAAACATTACTCCCTCTTTCCTCCTTCTAACCTTTACTTTCCACTCGCCAACGTAGTGCACCGCATGTATAGGCGACACTACACGTAGTGAAAAAACATGGTTACTACATGGTCACGACAATAATAATATGTTCTCCGCTATAAAAGTATGTTCGTCGCAACCATAGCATTGTTAACTGAATTTATTTTTGACAATAGTATAATTGCTGCAATATTACTTTTGTTGAAATGTAACAATAGTATTATTGCCAAATTTAAAAATGAAAAAGTGTTGTGTTTTGCATTTTATGTTAACAATAATATGATTACGGCAAGTATACTGTATGATTGTAATTTTTCTTCATTTAAATATGCTTTTAAGAACAAATGTTATTGGTACGGATCTTATGCAATAATAGTACTTTTTTTATCGTAATTAAAATTTTTTAAACAAGCTGCTTTGGCTTTATTTAACAGAAATATTTTTAATAAAAACGCTTACGTTTATTTCAACTTATTTTTTCTACTGTGAAATAAATCACTCGTATTATTTTGAATTTAATGTATTTTTGAATAATTTTCCAAATATAAATCTATTGTTGACAACTTAAACCAATTCAAATAAATAATATTGGGGATCAAATCTATTGTCGACAACTTAAACAAATTCTAATAAATTATAATGGGGATCATAGTATAATTGTGTGTGATCATACTATGGTTGTAGGGATCATAATATGGTTGCGTGTGAATCATACTATGGTTGTGAGGATCATACTATGGTTGTATATGAAACATACTATGTTTTTGAGGATCATACTATGGTTGTGGAGATCATAGTATGGTTGTGCACTACAAATCAAATTCATTTTTCGCTCGTAAAGTCCGTATGTGGAATAGACTTCCGGCACATAAATTTCCAACTAATTGCGACATTTACAAGGGCGACCGCAAAACTAACTGGCCTGGCACATTTTCTGTTTTACTAGCAACTTTTTTTTTGTTTTGTTTTTTAAAAGCAATCTTTTATAAGCCATCTGTCAAAATTTCCGAAATATTTAATGATTATTTTCTTTGTTACAGGTGATTGAAGTAAACAAGTTTTATAATATTTGAAAAATGGAAAATAAAGAGTTTCGTGCGGTAATTAAACACTCTTATATGAAAGGTTATACGCCACAATTAATCAAAGATGAATTGGATTATGTTCATGGTGATAATGCACCATCATACTCCACCGTGAAATCCTGGGTTCAACAATTTAAAATGGGTCGTTCAAGTACGGAAGATGAACAACGCTCTGGAAGACCGAAAACTGCTACTACTATTGAAAACTTTTAAAAAAAAATATTTAATGAAGTGACTAAAGATAGACGAGTAAAGCTCAGAGAACTTGCTGATATTGTTAAAATACAAACAAGTTTGGAGTATTTTACATGATGAACTCCACATGAAAAAGCTATCCGCAAGATATTTGCCGCGTTTGTTACTTTGCCCCAAAAAATCGTCCGTTGGACCAATTCCGAGGAGCTTTTAGCGATTTATCAGCGTAATCCAATAGAGTTCTTCCGCCAATTCATAACTGTTGATGAAACATGGATCCATCACTATATCCCAGAATGCAAAGAACAGTCAAAACAATGGATAGAAGCTGGTAAAAGTGGTCCCAAGAAGGCGAAAACTGTTAAGTCAGCAGGAAAAGTAGTGGCCACAGTATTTTGGGATGCAAGGGGTATACTATTTATTGATTATCTTGAGAAAGGAAAAACTATAAATAGTGAATATTATTGTGCATTATTGGATCGGTTGAGTGAAGAAATCAAGATAAAACGACCGCATATAGAAAAAAAAGTTATTTTTCATCAAGATAATGCTCCTTCACACACTGCATTTTTAACTCAACAAAAACTGGCCGAATTACGATTTGAAATTGCTCCGCATCCACCATATAGTCCAGATTTAGCTACTTCTGACTATTTCTTGTTTCCAAATTTAAAAAAAATTTCTCGGTGGCAAATAATTTTCGTCCAATAGCGAGGTTATTGCTGAAACTGAGGTATATTTTGAATGTCTCTAAAAATCTTATTTTTCGGATGGAATTAAAAAACTTGAAAAACGTTTGATGAAGTGTATTGAGTTGGAAGGAGATTATGTTCAAAAATATATAATAATAATTCCAAAAAAAAAACGGTTCTTTTTATGTATAACCAGTTACTTTTGCGGTCGCCCTCGTAGAAGGTCAAACCAAGTGTCAAAAAACATTACTCCCTCTTTCCTCCTTCTAACCTTTACTTTCCACTCGCCAACGTAGTGCACCGCATGTATAGGCGACACTACACGCAGTGAAAAAACATGGTTACTACATGGTCACGACAATAATAATATGTTCTCCGCTATAAAAGTATGCTCGTCGCAACCATAGCATTGTTAACTGAATTTATTTTTGACAATAGTATAATTGCTGCAATATTACTTTTGTTGAAATGTAACAATAGTATTATTGCCAAATTCAAAAATGAAAAAGTGTTGTGTTTTGCATTTTATGTTAACAATAATATGATTACGGCAAGCATACTGTATGATTGTAATCTTTCTTCATTTAAATATGCTTTTAAGAACAAATGTTATTGGTACGGATCTTATGCAATAATAGTACTTTTTTTATCGTAATTAAAATTTTTTAAACAAGCTGCTTTGGCTTTATTTAACTGAAATATTTTTAATAAAAACGCTTACGTTTATTTCAACTTATTTTTTCTACTGTGAAATAAATCACTCGTATTATTTTGAATTTAATGTATTTTTGAATAATTTTCCAAATTTAAATCTATTGTTGACAACTTAAATCAATTCAAATAAATAATATTGGGGATCAAATCTATTGTCGACAACTTAAACAAATTCTAAAAAATTATAATGGGGATCATAGTATAATTGTGTGTGATCATACTATGGTTGTAGGGATCATAATATGGTTGCGTGTGAATCATACTATGGTTTTGAGGATCATACTATGGTTGTATATGAAACATACTATGTTTTTGAGGATCATACTATGGTTGTGGAGATCATAGTATGGTTGAGTGTGAATCATACTATGGTTGTGGGGATCATAGTATGGTTATGTGTGAATCATACTATTGTTGTGAGGATCATAGTATGGTTGTATTTGAATCATACTATTGTTGTACCACAACCATATACCCAACAATAGTATTATCCTCTTCGAATATTGTCACCACAACCATATTTTTTTCTGCGTGTACCTGATTGTTGGCTATTTAAAACAAGAACGACCGCCGTTGGATTCTGTTTTTTAAGTACTTATATTTTGTGTCATTTCGAGCACTTTCTGAGGTGACATCGTGAGATGTTTGTCTTTCTTTGACATTAATCAATCACTCTTTTTGTACGCGTGTATAAAGCCGTTAAAAAGCATTATTAAGTTCGCAAAAGTATGCCTAAATGTAAAATATTTGATGTTTTTTATTTGTAAGCAAAACATTTGTAAACTTTTTTCAAAAGTTTTTGCAAAAAGTCCATTTTTCAAATTTTATCTTTCAGCCTCTATAACTTTTAACCCGTAAGAGAAATCGTTTCCAAGTCTGTCCCAAAATTGTGAAAATCTCTATTTTAAGAGAAATGTAATGAACAAGGATTGAAAACCTTTTTGAAATGGCGGGACTATTTTTCAAAAATATCCAACTTTGGATAAAATTTAATATGACCGCAATTATTAAATCGATTTGCGCGAGATGGGAATTTGTTTTAGATCCATGCTTTCTTCGCGAAAGTTTCTCAGAATTTTATGTAGAGTAGGTTTTTGCTATACGACTTTGTCCCGAGACTGAAACTTGAAAATAAAAAAAAAAAAAACATTTGTTGAGTTTTATGGTTTGTTGTGATCATTTGTCGTAATTACTTTTGAAAGAGAAATTACTCCACATTCTATTAAGATCAGGTTTGTTGTTGTTTGTCATAGAGGGGAGGAAAAGTAAGTCAGTGAAGTTATGCCAGTTTTGGTTTGTTCCATTCTTCTTGGTTTATTCACAGTTGCATATTTTCTACGATATTGATAGCTTTTTAGAGTTGCTCCACTATGCGTGCTACTCATCGTGAGTTTTCCAATTTCTTGTAAAAGCTCAATTCATCCATCTTCTACAGGTTATCGTCCTTAGGTAATAACTTCACCACTTGAAAATATGTTTAGACACAGAGAATTTGTGCAAATAAATATCGAATTAAGTTATTTGTTAACAAATAGTGTCAATTTTGTTTTAAAAATTCATGAAATATATTATAAACAATTTGTTTTGCTCGTGTGTTTTATTTCGGTCTGTTGCTTTTACACATTGAACAGGGATTAAACCAGCTCAAGACCTCTTGCTTCTACATTTAAATAGAAGACAAGTTTTTAACAAAATGGCAAAGTGACATTGATTTTCGTGACATTGAATAATTTGTTGTATCCTTTATGGTACTTTGTCTCGAAAACCATTAAACCTCAAAGCACAAAAAATGATGTAAATAGAATAGAACGTCAAAAGTTTTGAGTCGGCGTTTCCTTTTTGAGAGGTCGGCAATTTAAATAAATAAATCTGGTGAAACTGAACCATAGAATCGCCCCCATACAAAGATACCTCATGAGTTGAAGTCTTGTCGCTCTAGAAGTCACAATGAAATACGCTGATTCAATTGGACCATATCGGTTTATGTTTTTAAATAGCCTTGTCCATTTTTTTTAGAAATTCCTACACAATGTTTTCTCCCAAATTAAGGTTATACTCCACACAAATTTAAGATCGAATTTGTTATATTGCATTAAGAGCAACATCTTACCTATCGTACTAAAGTTTGACCATAATGGTTCATCTTTTAAAATGGCCCCAAACAAATGCATCTTTCGATTTAAATAAGGTGCTACACAAGATATACTTTTATTTCGATTAAGCTCAAATGAACAATAACGCGTTAAGTGTAACCAATAACTTGCCCTAGTGAAGTTGGACCAGATCTACCTATATTTTCATATATTCCAAACCCAGAATGACCCGTCCAGCGCAGATTCTTCTAAATAACAGAGTAGTGTGAGGTATCGTATAGTCATTAGTTATTCTTGATATCCATTTTATTTAATTGATTGGAAAAGTCTTTGTGGACTGTTTTTTGAAGGTTGGTTTAGTAAGTGGGTTTTCAAAGCACATCGGAAACACTGATTTTCAAATGCACAGTGATGTAATGTTTATTACTTTTGGCTTCTAAAATGTGCGTATGAAAGTTCGGTAAAAAAAGGAAACGCGATTGAAAACGTATATAGTTGCATACCTCAGATATTTTTTCGAACACTTGGAGTTTAAAGGGTTATTGAGAATCTTGATGAGAGTAATTGCCTTGGCCAAATACCTTTTGTTGATTTATTTTGAGCTTTTATGAGATCGCACTATAAGAGTCTTCCTGCGAAAATTTGCTGCCCGCTGGCGTACCACTTGGTTCAGTCCTTCCTCCCTCACTTTTTCTTTTTTTCATTGACGATCTTTTGGGTCAGACCATGAATCCAATCTACTCATTTGCAGATGACAGCATTATCTGTCATTCATATTCGTTCGACCGTAGGCCGAGTCTTCAAGAAATTGAATTTCTTATTGAAATCGAAATTATCCAATGCGACGCTCGTTGGGTGACACATGTTTTCGAAGTGTCGAGAGAAGCAATTAAGTGTACGAGTATATGCCTTTTAAAGCGGTGCAAGACATATTTCACTCCTTCTGATCTTTTAATTATCTATACAACTTACATCAGGCCAAAGATGGAATACAACTTCATATGTGGGCAGGTGCTCCAGAGTAGAGCATTCAACACTATTGTTTCCCTTAGCATCCTGGAAATGTGGGTTGCGTAATGCTGTTCTATCGTTACTTTAATGATGAATGTTCATCAGACATCCGTCGTCTTATTCCTGGCGTGAGGATGTTCGGCAGGGATACGCGACTTTCTAGGAACTCACACCCGTTTGATATCAATTGGCCAGTTGACCGAACTATACTTAAGTGCACTACAAATCAAATTCATTTTTCGCTCGTAAAGTCCGTATGTGGAATCGACTTCCGGCACATACATTTCCAACTAATTGCGACATTTACAAGGGCGACCGCAAAACTAACTGGCCTGGCACATTTTCTGTTTTACTAGCAACTTTTTTTTTGTTTTGTTTTTTAAAAGCAATCTTTTATAAGCCATCTGTCAAAATTTCCGAAATATTTAATGATTATTTTCTTTGTTACAGGTGATTGAAGTAAACAAGTTTTATAATTTTTGAAAAATGGAAAATAAAGAGTTTCGTGCGGTAATTAAACACTCTTATATGAAAGGTTATACGCCACAATTAATCAAAGATGAATTGGATTCTGTTCATGGTGATAATGCACCATCATACTCCACCGTGAAATCCTGGGTTCAACAATTTAAAATGGGTCGTTCAAGTACGGAAGATGAACAACGCTCTGGAAGACCGAAAACTGCTACTACTATTGAAAACTTTTAAAAAAAATATTTAATGAAGTGACTAAAGATAGACGAGTAAAGCTCAGAGAACTTGCTGATATTGTTAAAATACAAACAAGTTTGGAGTATTTTACATGATGAACTCCACATAAAAAAGCTATCCGCAAGATATTTGCCGCGTTTGTTGACTTTGCCCCAAAAAATCGTCCGTTGGACCAATTCCGAGGAGCTTTTAGCGATTTATCAGCGTAATCCAATAGAGTTCTTGCGCCAATTCATAACTGTTGATGAAACATGGATCCATCACTATATCCCAGAATGCAAAGAACAGTCAAAACAATGGATAGAAGCTGGTAAAAGTGGTCCCAAGAAGGCGAAAACTGTTAAGTCAGCAGGAAAAGTAGTGGCCACAGTATTTTGGGATGCAAGGGTATACTATTTATTGATTATCTCGAGAAAGGAAAAACTATAAATAGTGAATATTATTGTGCATTATTGGATCGGTTGAGTGAAGAAATCAAGATAAAACGACCGCATATAGAAAAAAAAGTTATTTTTCATCAAGATAATGCTCCTTCACACACTGCATTTTTAACTCAACAAAAACTGGCCGAATTACGATTTGAAATTGCTCCGCATCCACCATATAGTCCAGATTTAGCTACTTCTGATTATTTCTTGTTTCCAAATTTAAAAACAAATTCTCGGTGGCAAAAAATTTTCGTCCAATAGGCATATTTTGAATGTCTTTAAAAATCTTATTTTTCGGATGGAATTAAAAAACTTGAAAAACGTTTGATGAAGTGTATTGAGTTGGAAGGAGATTATGTTGAAAAATAAATAATAATAATTCCAAAAAAACGGTTCTTTTTATGTATAACCAGATACTTTTGCAGTCGCCCTCGTAGAAGGTCAAACCAAGTGTCAAAAAACATTACTCCATCTTTCCTCCTTCTAACCTTTACTTTCCACTCGCCAACGTAATGCACCGCATGTATAGGCGACACTACACGCCGAGAAAAAAACATGGTTACTACATGGTCACGACAATAATAATATGTTCTCCGCAATAAAAGTATGTTCGTCGCAACCATAGCATTGTTAACTGAATTTATTTTTGACAATAGTATAATTGCTGCAATATTAATATTGTTGAAATGTAACAAATTTAAAAATGAAAAAGTGTTGTGTTTTGCATTTTATGTTAACAATAATATGATTACTGCAAGCATACTGTATGATTGTAATTTTTCTTCATTTAAATATGCTTTTAAGAACAAATGTTATTGGTACGGATCTTATGCAATAATAGTACTTTTTTTATCGTAATTAAAATGCTGCTTTGGCTTTATTTAACTGAAATATTTTTAATAAAAACGCTTACGTTTATTTTAACTTATTTTTTCTACTGTGAAATAAATCACTCGTATTATTTTGAATTTAATGTATTTTTGAATAATTTTCATAATTTAAATCTATTGTTGACAACTTAAACCAATTCAAATAAATAATATTAGGGATCAACTCTATTGTCGACAACTTAAACAAATTCTAATAAATTATAATGGGGATCATACAGGGTGGCCCAAATGAGACCTAGTGATGTTAAACACGTATAACTCTTGTAATAACGGTGTTTTTTAAATGATTTATCTTTATAGGTTAAATACATTATATGGAAATTTAACGTGACTATGTGTGAAATATGACATCAGACAAATGACCACCATTTTGCTCGATACGGGCATTGGGTCTTTTTAGCGCATTTTGCATTACACGGCGTAATGTTTCTGGTTGCAGGCGCCGTATTTGGTCGCGAATATTCTGCTTGAGCTGTCCAAGTGTCTGTGGTTTGTTAACATACACTTTGTCTTTTGAATATCCCCATAAAAAAAATCGGGCGCAGTTAAATCTGGTGAACGAGGAGGCCAAGGGAAATCTAAATGTTTTGAAATTATGCGTTCAGAATAGCGAATAGCGGGTTGTAGTCGTTGTTGGGAGTCTTGCGGTAGAAGCTGTTGCACAATTTGAACTTTGTATGGATACATCTTAATATCCAACTTAAAGATTCTCTGTAATGTTGTTCTGGGTATACCCAATTGGGCGGAACGGCGACGAGTTGAGACAGATGGATCATTTGCAACACTCTGCTGCACAGCTTCCGCGTTCTCTTCAGTACAAATATTTCGATGAGCACCTCTTCCTGGAAGGTCGGCAACTGAACCCAGTTCCTCAAAACGGCGAACTAAACTTGTGATCATGGGAGATGTGGGCGCTGATCTTACGTTAAAAAAACGGCGATAATTTCGCTGCATCAGAACAATTGATCGTTGAGAAGAATAATAAAAATCGATAATTTTAATGCGTTGTTGTGGACTGTACGTATTCATTTTAAATTTCCAAGAGTTCAGCTATAATCTGCATAAAGAAAAACTAAATTATGTTAAAAAATAAAAAAGTTATTTGTGTTTCACATCAGCTGGTCTTATTTGGGCCACCCTGTAGTATAATTGTGTGTGATCATACTATGGTTGTAGGGATCATAATATGGTTGCGTGTGAATCATACTATGGTTGTGAGGATCATACTATGGTTGTATATGAAACATACTATGGTTGTGAGGATCATACTATGGTTGTGGAGATCATAGTATGGTTGAGCGTGAATCATACTATGGTTGTGGGGATCATAGTATGGTTATGTGTGAATCATACTATTGTTGTGAGGATCATAGTATGGTTGTATTTGAATCATACTATTGTTGTGGGGATCATAATATTGTTGTACCACAACCATATACCCAACAATAGTATTATCCTCTTCGAATATTGTCACCACAACCATACTTTTTTTCTGCGTGTACCTGATTGTTGGCTATTTAAAACAAGAACGACCGCCGTTTGATTCTGTTTTTTAAGTACTTATATTTTGTTTCATTTCGAGCACTTTAAATCATTAATTTTTTAACATTTTCTGAGGTGACATCGTGAGATGTTTGTCTTTCTTTGACATTAATCAATCACTCTTGTTGTACGCGTGTATAAAGCCGTTAAAAAGCATTATTAAGTTCGCAATATATCCTATTTTCATCCACTAGAGAACAAGTTATATGGGTTATAATCTATACTGAAACAGGTCCATTTGAGTGGGAGGTACCTAAAGGGCCGTGGCTAGCAATCCGATTATTTGTCACCAAGTTAACCTCATAACTCTGGTCTTAAGTATTAATTTTTAGTAAAATCATATCAATACGAACAAGATATTACTGCACTAGACGATAGTTTATGTGGGTTCCTATCTTGAGGTTCATTTGTGTGGAAGGTACCAGAAGGGGCGTGGTAAGAAGTCCAATTCTATGTCACCAAGTCAACCAAGAACCTTCATTCATAAGTATTGATTTTTTGTGTGATCGTGCAAATATATATTTTTAGTATGAAAAATATTACTGTAGGGTGATCCATCTAGAGGTATTTTTCAGAACAAAAAACAAATATAAAAATTCAAATCATGTATGGAATCTTTATTTGTAATTTGAAAAGACATTTTATGGCATTGCTGGCCGCAACTACGCCTCAGGGTTTCCACTCTGAGGGTCCAATTTTGGATGACTCGTTTGAGCATTTCGACCGGTATGGCTTTAATGAATGTTGGCTTCCAAAACCTGAATCGAAGCTGGTTTGTCAGCATCAGCAAAGTTTAAACCAAGTGTCGTCAATTACGGGTTTACGGGCTTCAATTTCAGGTAGCATAAAGATCGATATCAGGACGCGATAGCGAGCATCATTCACGGTTACGTTCCGGCCATCATCATTTTTGAAAAAATATGCACCGATGATTCCACCTGCTTATAACCCGCACCACATCGTGGTTTTCTCTTGGTATAATGGCACCTCTTGAACATCTTCTTGTTGCTCTTCCGCCCAAATGCGGCAATTTTGTTTATAGACTTTGCCGTTGAGCCAGATATACCCCTTATCACAGAACAAATTTTTGGTCGAAAACAGCGGATCTTCCCGTTTCTCACCGAACGCTCATTCCATTATACAGTTGCCAACATTTTAAGGAAATTATTTTCAAAAAATAAAGGCCTAAAATGTCGTTTCAAATTACCAATAAAGACTCCACACTTGATTTGAATTTTATATTTTTTGTTCTGGAAAATACCTCTAGATGGATCACCCTTTATATGCAAAATTCAAAAACGATTGGTAGCCCTTTCGAGAGTTATAGTGTGAACGAGCCGCACAGACGGACATGGCTCAAATGATTTAAAAAATAATGAAACGGATTTGGTCAAAACATATGTAGGGTCATAAATGTTTTTTTCGATGCGTTACACTTTTTGTCCGTACCAAATGATGTAAACCCTCATATCCAGTAGGGCAAGGGTATAATAACGGAAAACAATAGAGCAAACAATTTACGAACAAATATGTAAACCCAAAATAAACTAGTGGGCCGCAGCTTTGTGCTTTCCACCATGGATAGCGGTGTAGTATAGTACTCGTATTGACAGTGTTGGGAGACATGGTGGTTGGTGGTGGACCCATGTTAACAGAATTTAATTTTTGAGGCCCTATGAACCTTTGTATTGTTTACATTCGTGAATATTATTCTTTTGGGAGTCCTATATGTTCATTAGACACTAGAGAACCCACAAATTCAGGGTTTAATTTAGACAAATCTAAAAACTTAAAGCATATTGAGATTCGAGTGGAATTTTCACTATTTCTAAGAAAATATATGTCGAACTCCCAAGGGACATCATTTTCGACATTCTAATGACCTTTTACCTATGTGCCAAGACTTAAAATATATTATATTTGGATAAGAGACGATGAATTGTTGTTTTTTAACCTATACGCCCATAGTTGAAGAAGGTATTTGGCCCCTATGGGCAAGTCAGAATCTGTTGGAAAATTTGCGAGAAAATTTTACTGTTTCTAGATACCCATGTGCTTCCGAACATTACGGGACTATTTTTGAGCCCCAGGTATCATAGACCACGCCCGTTGATCAAAATATCGAATTTACCCAAATGGTAAAATGAATGTCATATTCAGATTCTTCATTAAATTCCACTGTTTCTGAGTACTCATGTTTGAAAGGACCAATTTCTCGGAATCCTAAGGACCTTAGATCCTTAAGTCAAGGACTTAAAATTAACCATATCATAAAATTAATTAGTCTGGATCCGTGACGAAATATTATAGTACAATTGATTACGAGCTTAAGATTAACACCAGACGGACAGGCAGATATCGTTAAATAGTTGGGTGGATAGTTACAAACATTTCTTCTGAGGTAACGTCGAGTGCTCTGAAAACATTTGACATTATTTATCGGTGGATAGATATGGTCAAATATACGCCTTTACGAGAAATTTTCATGGTATCATATAAATATTTGTACCACCAGATAGGCCTTGGCTTAACGATTTGCAGAATCATATAACCATTATACTTTGTACACTATTTCAGCTATAGAATTTAAACATAACACTGTATGACAAATTTAAGCTTTTGGTTGCACACATGAAAAAAATTAGTATATTCTGAAAGAGGAGGAAAAAATAAAATACACGTGTATCCCACTTTTTCTGCATCAATTCGTATATTTTGCAAAAAATTTATGGATATGGACTTGTATGTTAATACAAAATATGTATATATAAGTGGTTTTTAACCAAATATATATTCACATTTTTCGCGAAAATACGAATTGATCTAGAAAAACTGGGACACACGGGTAGTTTATTTTTCGACGTAGACTCCGAATATATAGGTCTTCTTCATGTGTGCAAAAGCGTGTTGAACGGTGTAATATAAGCATTACACAAACCCAAATTTTCCGAGAGCCTTTGATGCTAGTCCTTTGTAAACCCAGTTTATTAGAATTCTAATTGAAATAAATATGTAATAATTAAATAAAAAATCCACAGTTTTTGTAACTATTGTTGTTATCTTTAAATTTTGTTGTAACTATTGATTAGAATGTGACAAATAAGCGCGTGTGAGAGAATAAGTTCGGTAATATTGTTGTTTTATCATCGTTTGCTCCTGAAAAGTAGAGATCGTTTGATAGAGAGTGTTGATATAGAGGCCTGAATGTGCTCCGGTGCGTATCGTTGTTGATGTATCCTCTTTTATCTACAATAAATAACATCCATTCACTCAAGGCTTGCCATACGCCCACAAACTCAGAAACACTGAATCTGACTCTTTAAAACTCAATAGAAAAATTAATTCAAACGATACCTTCCTTTATGATGAATATGCAAAGCAAGCTGCAACCAAAACTAGGCCTGTTTTTAATTTTTTATTGGAATGAAAAAGTCTTTAGTCAATTATGCACGAAGTGGAAGTTTTTCTTCAAAACCAAAAAATCGATAAATCGGGTGATCAATCTAGAGGTATTTTTTTAAAATCTGAGGGTCCAATTTTGGATGAATTGTTCAAGAATTTCGACCAGTGTGGCGTTAATGACACGCGTAATGTTAGCTTTCAAAACCTGAATTGTAGCTGGTTTGTCAGCATAGACTTGAGACATTACGTAGCCCCAAAGAAAAAAGTCTAAAGGTGTGACACTCGTTTCACAAGATCTAGTCGGCCAACAAACCGGTTCAAAACGTAAAATTAGCTGCTTCTCAAAATAACCTCTCAATAGATCCATGGTTTAAACAGCTGTATGGCAAGTAGCATCGTTCTGTCGTCAAGATTACGGGCTTCAATTTCAGGTAGCAAAAAGTCCGATAACATTGCGCGATATCAAGTGCCGTTCACGGTTACTTTCCGGCCATCATCATTTTTGAAAAGTATGTACCAATGATTTCACCAGCCCATAAAAATCACCAAACCGTGCTTTTCTCTGATTATAATGGCCGGAAACAGAGAATCTTCTTCGACCACAATTTGGAGACGTTGTTATGGAGTAAGTCTTTCCATGATAAAATTTTAAACAATACTGAAAAAAAAAGTTTTAAACAGCTGACGCTTAATCTGAAAAAAACCCTATTGAAATAATACCTCCAGATTGATCATCCGATACTTCTTCGTGAAATCCGATCTCATGGATTACCTACGGAGTCTGGAACCATCAGGAGGTCCAGACTATAATCTTTGGAAAGCTTCAGAAAACATGCAAATACCGAAAGATTATGAAAGCTAAAGCTAAAGAGAAAATAAATTAGTTTGCAGTAATTAGTAACTGTATTAGTAACTGTATTTACACCAAATACTAATTTATCCAACGTCGTTTCTATAAGTATGAGCAGTACAGGTACCCAAACCGACAAATATAAGTAGAATCCAATTAGTTTAAGTCTCAAAAAGATAGAACACCCGATAATAAATCTCAAACTGATCCAATCGTTAGGAGGGGTTATTTTCATCAATCGTGGAAACAATCTGTAATAGCCTGGCAAAGACTCAACTAAAAATAATTCGTATCGACCGTTATTGTTATTATTTCTGAGAAGAATTTACTGTAAAAACCTTAGTTATCGATAAATTAAGTAATTTCCGACAACCAGTACGGAGATAACCATAGGACAGTAGAACAAGTGTATCGTACAGCATACGAGGCCAATACCACAGAGAAGACAACCTGCAAATACACTTTGGAGCTCCTTGGTACATCAGGAACGCAAATATTGTAAAAACTTGAGGACAAGCGCCACCATTTAAATACAATTTATTTATTTTAATGCACTTTATGTAAATATCTTTATGATACTTAATACTATCTTTTTAAATTACATGTGCAAATCTAACAGGGATTTTAGATTGAAATAGAATTGTTGTTATTTTTATTCGCTGAAAGATTTAATAAATAAATATAGTTTCACAAAATTTTCAAAAGATTGTTTGACTTTGTTAAACTCTTAAGATATTAAGGGTAATAATACCACTTCAAATTGTTAAATCAAAAGATGGAAATAAACAAACAATTTTAATATATGTATAGCTAAACTATTTTGGGGTTCGCTCAAAACATATCAATCTTAATTTTTGGAGGGGTACATTAATAATATTGGCTTCACAGAAGTCAAGCCACTCTAGTATACATAGTTTATGGCAGGAGTTGCTATATATGTATTTATGTACCTGCCAAAAAGAAAAATATCATTATTATGTGTTGTTAAACTACAAAGTGTATGCTTTTGGAGAGAATTTCAAAAACTGGTTATTCGATATAGAACACCGTATTATTTGAAAACCGGAAACTTTAAGTAACCGACGTTTTTTTCTGTCTTAAGAAATCGAACCGCCGGTTTTTAAAAACCAAATGAAAAAGTTTGAAGGCGCGCGAAGAGAACTGTCATGAAAAATCAACTCTTGGGAATTAATTAATATAAAATAAGCAAGGAAAAATGCAGAAAGACGCTTACATATCAGCAAAAAATCTATCTAGGATTGTTTGAAATCGTTATAAGTACTAACTTGTAAGGAATTCCAAAAATTTTACACAAACTATTTAGGTTAATTAACAACAAATTTGTGTAATAAACCATTGAGACAAAACACACAAAATATAAAAGGCACACAAACGAGCACACAGTTAAACAAATACATAGTTTGATGATCAATGAGCTAGAGCTCTTGAGTGAAACGAGGCGTAAGCAATGGAATGAGAGAGTTACGTCACAAATACAAATACCCTCTCACCCAAAACAAAAAAGGTGTACAGAATACATAGAAAACAACAAAATAACACAAGTCAAAAAAGTAAAGGCGGTACAGAGAGACATGGATCGCTACATTACCATTAAGCGTAAATCAGCGAAAGGCAACAAACACACACAACAAAAGTTGTTATGCAGAGTGAAGAACCACCAAAGTCTGCTGCAAGTAATAACCGGTTTGCATTTCTGAGCGAAGAAGAGCCTCATTCTTCCACTTCAGCAACAGGTACAAATGCAAGGCCGGCTACAATATACCTTCGAGAAAGGAGAACTAACGAAATGGTACACATTATTGGCCAACTAGCGGTGTTTACACATTGTTCCCCTAAAGAAAGTCAACATACGAGAAACCAAGCTACAGACATACACTAGAAATGGGTTTCATTCTATTTCAGCATATTTCAACTGTAATTTTTTTTTTCACACATAGCTTAAAGAGCAGTAAAGGTATTGCTGTAGTTATAAAGGGCATTATTCGTAGAATCTGAATCGTTAAAAACAGCGATAGAAAAAGAACACTTTAGTGTACAATCCGTGGTCATCGTTCTGTACAATAAAAAAACGTTAAAATTATAACGTTGAATCCGATACGCGTAAACTTAAGAAAAATGAAGTTCAGCCAATATATGAACTCCAGTATTTGTTATATAGGAGAATTAGTGTTAAAGAACGGCATAGACGGAATGGTCCCATTCAATGTCAAAATTGTCAAGAGTACGGACACAAAATATCGTCCTGCACTTTGCCAACCGTTTGCGTTGTCTGTAGTGATCTACACCAATGGTCCGTTTGAAAAGTCAAATCGCAGATGCAGACAAAGTGTAGCAACTGCGGGGAGCAGCATACTGCAAACTATAGAGGTTGTAGGCTTTACAAATAACTCAAGCAAAAAAGAGAAGCATAAATTTATTTGTAACCTAATGACGACGAGGCCTTTAATAGACATCCAACAGACTCTAGGTTATTCTAACAGCGGAAACATATGGTAATGTTCTAAAGGTGCATTAACCTAACGACCCTGCGCAACAATTTGATAACGCTAATCGATGATTCAACAGCTTGTAAAGAGTATGAACATGTTCATGTCTACTATGCAATTAATGATGCAAGACTTCATGTGTAACCAAAATCAGTTAATTTAAGTCCTACTTAACAAAAAATACCCCCAATGCACAAGAAACGCAAACGGTGTGAACTTATATAGTCACGAACTGACAAATTACCTAGATCATCAAAATATTGATATGATGCTATTATAGCAATAGCATCTAACAGTCAAATACAACTTTAGATGCCTATGGTATACACTGCTCTGACGGTATGGCGCACGGGAGCAGTGGTATTCTAATACCGAAACGAATTAAACACGAAGTCGCAGAAGGGGTATCACAAAACTACCTACATTCTACAATAACTCGTATCCAGGTTGTTATCTAACTATTTCGGCAATATATTTCCCTCCGCGGTTCGCAATATTAGATATACTTACGAACTTGTTCAATGGCCTCGGACGCAAGTTGCTTGCTGCTGCTGACTACATCAATCTTGTCTGCTTGTTCTTGCCCCGATTTATGGTCGGACCATTTACCTGTTCCATTTCTTCTCCATGTGCTGAGGTTCACGTCTCCTAACACAAACTGCTTGAAATATGGGGAGTACATTAGCAGTGATATACTTATAGATTCTAATCCAATTATCTCTAGTTCCATAGATATCGACAAAAGCGTATCCAATTATAATTCTATCTTAGAACAGGCTATTGAAAACATAAAAAAATCTACAAGAAACTTGAATACACACAATAACAGAGAAATTGTAAACGAGAAACGGAAGCTTTAACGGGAATGGCAGCGAAATAGATCGTCAAAAAGAATACAAAGTGCTCTTAAAAACGAAGACAATAGACATCATCCAAACTTTTTTGCAAGTCTTGCTCCAACAGCTTCAACCAAATTTTTATTATAGAAAACTCTAAAAAATACAAGTATGCCTACGGATACTCAATTTCCTTTACGCAAATTTCAACTGGACTATATCAGACGAATCCAGTTGTCACGCAAACACCAACCCCGCAGAAATGCCATTGCTTACAAATGCTAATGAAGTGCTGTATATTATAGGGGAAACCGTAAATCCGGGAAAGGCATCCGAATATGATATTGTAACGCCTAAAATGATCCCAATTTTTTCCCCAATTTTGAGACACAGCTTCTTTACCAAAGCGTGGAAAATTTCTTTGTTTCAAACGATCTTAAAGCCTGGAAAGGACCCTGCTTTCCGAAACATTTTAAAAAGTTCTAGCAAAAATTAAACCGTTCAATCAATACAATACCAAACCATCAGTTTGGATTCCGGGAAGAAAACAGTGCCATTGAACAAGTAAACCGTCTGATATGTAGAAGTCATATAGAATCTAAGAAGTCTCAGTTGAAGCTTATATTGCCCCAACTTCACGGGTTCATTTACGCAAACTCAAAATTGAGTCTTGAATACAAAGTTTTGTTATATAATAGTTCAATCAAACCTATCCAGTGCCTATGGGGAAATGCAAGTACAAGCAACTTTGACAAGGTGCAAAAAGCCTAATCGAAAACATTGCGGTTGATCACATTCACCGAGATCTGAAAATACCCCTCGCCAAGGATTCAAAATTGAGTAAATCCGTCGATAATTACCAAAAGAAACAGGTTGCGGTATTTGCTCTTACAAATGGACCTAAATGTTCGTCATGTATTGTATGGAAAGGAAAGAAATTCCAGCAGGCTGTTTATTGTATAAGAATACAAAACATGCACCCACGAATCTTTTTACATAATTACGGAGTATTGGAAACCTAATCTAATTAACAGTTTTATCGACCAAAATGTGACACATTTCATTATGACATGTTTGAACTATTTGACATCTTGCATTATCAGGAATATACAAAAAATTACTTTTAACTCCGGTTTTGAATACACGGCCTTCTATTTTGACAAAATCGTTTTGGATTCGTTAGTCGACTTTGGCTAATTCATTTTCTGTCTGTAGAGCTTCAACAAAGTTTATTATTTTCGATCACTTTTTTACAAAATAGTTATTCAATCTGTAGTCTCCAAACTCAAGTGTAAAATGATACATCAGCAAGAGTTGTTGTATTTTCTATAGAGTCATATGGATTACGATTCTCTGCACCAGAATTATGTTTTATTTCAAAATCAAAATCATTTTCAGACAATTTTTCCTAATGGTATTATGATTATGATATTATTGACCCTGCACCTTGTGACTTATCGGGGTTACTCATGTCTGTATTATTGGCTTCACTTCAAAACCAATCGTGCTTCAGATTTTCTGTTGAAACTTTTCAAACACACGTAGTATCTCAGCAAGCAGCAAAGAAAAAAACAAACAGCGGCAGTATTTTCTCGAACAAAATTACTAGCGATTCCCCAGGTATCTTTGTTCCGCTTCTGATTGTAAGATTCCTTCTAAGCTACTCGTAATAGGCCTTTGACAATGTCCCGAAATTTAACACTCGCTAATTTAACTGTAAATTTAATTGTAAATTAAACTATGATTATTTAAATGAAGAAATAAATTGATGTGCCTGTAGGAACACTAATACAATAACACAGTGCAACATCCAAAATGCGGATGGGATGTAGCTAATTGCAAATGAAAATTTACATTATCCATAACAAAACCTTCAAGGATTTTTTTAGTTCAGGGCGAGATTTTTTTACACTTATTTGAAGTTGGTGATTTTGGAACGCTGTCTAACAAGAGCAGATCATTGAAAATTTCATTAAATAATGATTATTTATTTTTATTATAAAGAAAAACTGTGGTATCTTACTGTTTTTGGGGCCGTGGAATTTATTTTTACCTAAAACTCACGCTAGATGTCGTTGTCATACAAATGGTGCTATTTCTTTTAGATTTTCATAAATAAAAAGGTTATTTTTTTTTAGGCTGAAAATTCAATTTTTGATGTTTGCTTTATTGTAAAACATATTTTTAATGATATTGCGAAGTATATTTTAATATTCTGACTACGTTACTATTACAAAAATACAATTTTTATGGAAATCAACTGTGTTTTTTATTGGAAAAAATATTTTTTTTTTTATTACAAAAACAAACTTTTTCATTTAAAAGTATTATATCTTATTTGGATCCGCTAAATAATCACTTCTCTATTACTTTCAATTTGCATGTTTGAAGTATAAAAGGCTCCAGAAGTATCGTAGATCTCTGTATGCTTCTGGTTGTTGCTCTTCGATAGTATCCTCTTCATCGGTTTTCTCTTTAAGCACCAGCATAAATTACCTAACGTAGAATCTAGTTTCTTTTCTCTGTACCTAGTTTCCATGGTTAAAGCTACTTGCTCATCAGATTCGGTGGGGAAAAAATTAGAAACAAATATTTTAAATTCATTTTTAAAAATCATTTATTTTATTTGTATACAATACCTTCTTTTACTGAGTCATGGAAATGTAGATCTTAAAATTGTAAACGCTGGTCCATCTACAGAAAACACTTTTACAAAATTTTTGAAAAGACCCAATTTAATATTATGTTGTAGTACTTTATCAGCTTGTACAATAGGTTTATGGATAACATTAGCTGTTCCAACACGAAAAACTTCTCTCTTTTCAGTCCAGCCACACTTTTGATATTGATTTCCTTTGTAACGTGTTTTCCATAAGCATATAAAGCACACATTTTTGTAAACCACAAAGTAAGGCCACCATTTTCAAATCACAGTATATACGCAATATATGCTTTTCATAATTCACTGATTACAGTAGATATTTTACTGATTCGTAGGTTTCTTTAGTGTTTAAATTGAAGTAAAACTGCATTCATACTGGTTTTTGTAGAATCTATAAATAATCTCCATTTGTGAGGAACATACTTCATACCCATTTCTGCCAAAGGTTTTGTTGAAAAATTGAGTTTTTTTCTTTCAACTTCTATGGTCTTTTGGACATAAATTTCGAAATTTCATAAAAATCGTACCAGCCGATCTATGGGCATGCAGTAACGGGTTAAAATCTGTTATTATGCGCTTGTGTCTTTATGGTCTTGTTATGAATGTGCGCTTTACTCTGTTGTATTGCCTTGCCGTCCTGTTTTTTTAGAAGTTCTTTAAGGGTTCAAATATTATATCTAAAGAATTTTTTTTATTATCCTATCATCAAATGTCTTTTTTTTTGTATATTTCCATGTTGATGATCCTTTTTATAAGACAGCGTTCCAAAATCACCAACTTCAAATGCGTGTAAAAAAATTTCGCACCGAACGAAAGAAAACTTTTGAAGGTTTCGTGATGGATAATGTCAACTTTCATTTGCAATTGGTCTCATCCCATTCGCATTCGGCAAGTTCGATTTGGATCACTGTGTTATTATATGTATATGTGCAAATGTATGTGTCTACAGCAATGCAACACAGAAGCAAAATACGTCAATAGCTAACACCTAAATCTGTTTTTATGTACATTACTTAGTTTTTATTAATTTATTAGTGTTCTGTTTTCAATAAAAATAAATTACATCAAAAAATATTTTATTCTTATGATTTTTGAACCATTGAGCCAAACCAGGGCCATGGTTCAAGAGTACCTAAAAACAAGTTTTAATACCAAACAATTGGTTCAGACCTGCTCTAAACAAGTGAACCGTACCAACAAGAATTCTGAAATGGTTCGCATCCCTGGTTTGGACATGCCTGCCTTCTTTTGTTATACAATTAAGCATTTTCTAGTTTGTTTAAAGTGTAATCCTAATGGAAATTGCCATAGTGGAAGAACTGGTTATTTTCTTTACTAAATAAGTTTTTAGTAAAAATATCCACAATAAAGTAGCATTATATTTTTTAAGTTTCGTAAAGGGAGTTTTTTCCGATTTTGTTCAATTTGATCCGTCTTTAATACTAGATTTTCCACGACACTTAAAAATGTGCACATTTGGTATGTAAAAAAAAGTTACACATGTGACAAACAATATGGGCTCCCGAACAAAATTTTAAAGTATAACAAACAGAATGACAATCTTAACACCTATAGGGAAGGGTATATTGACCGTTGTAGTCCTAGTAAATATTTTGAATGGTCATGCAAAGACTACAAATTGCTGTTATTTTAAAGCGATACACATAGAAAATTCTGTTATTGTTTATGTCCTGGACTACGGTTATGTTACGAAAAGCTATTTGTGCTTACCAAACCTCCAGATTTCCAGCTAGAATTTGCTGTGAGACAATCATAACAATTTTTTTTTTGAATAATTTGTTTATGACGATGAAGCGTTTGTACTTATGAAAATGCAATGAAGAACTATTCATTGCGATATGAATGAGGTGTAATTGTTTTTTTTCATATATTTATTGTTCGCAAAATGTTTTTTCACCGTCAGACACTTTGGTACCATTTTTGCTTTTAAACCCAATTACAATCAACTACATAAGAATATATTAAGAGTTCTAGGTTTGTGTATATTTATGTAAATAAGGCATTCGAACTAAGAATGCTGGGATTTACTTGTCAATCTTAGCCGTGTTGAAGATTCGCTATGCAGTATGGGTATGGAATGGGTATTGATTATACGACTTGAATCGAAAACAGCTCACTGACGTGAGAAAAGTTTAGGAAAATAAGTAAGAATATTTTTAATTTTTTTATTTATATTTTTTTATTTAGTGAATTTCTTGCTTGTCAGGTGGAAATTGCATACACACAACACCTCTAAATAGACAAGTTTTTCCACTTTTGTGCTTATTAGGCCGACCTTCCCAGCGCTCATTTTTCATTTTTCAAATTAAATGAAATAGTTTCCCAGTTTAATAAACCTTTTTTAAATAAAACTAAATCTTTGTCAAAGCAAATGAAACCTTTTCCACTAAAATAAACTTTAATTTAGATTAAACTATTTCAAATTAGATTAAACTATTTTAAAAACAAATAAAACTTAAGTATTTTTGATACACATTTGTGCCCGTTTCAGTGCATTTTTTTTAAAACGATCACAAAATTTCCATAACTATTCGCATTCCTGTCAAATAAACTCATTTTGATTTGTGATTGACTGAGGTTTGTTGGCGAACACGGGCGACTTTAAGAATTCCCAAATATAGAAGTCTGGATTGGTTAAATCGGGCGATCTTGCTGGCCATGCCAAATAGCTAAAACGGGAGATTACGCTACCAGGAAATGTTTTCACACAATTTTCGCACGCTTCTACGAAGTATGGATTGTTTGTTTGTATTCTAACGCTATCTAGTTCACAAATATCAAATATGATTGACATACGACGTCATTTGCAAAATATGTAACATCTTTCTATCGGGGCATTAATTTTGCCCGCCCTTGTATAAATTACACAATAAAGCGATATAAATTCATGGAAAATGCACTTGTATATTTCCGGATTATTAAAAAAAATTGTTTAAATTATTTTTATTTTTGCCGACTGCACAGGGTGGTCCAAAAGTGGCCATTGGGGTTTAAAAATTAAATACTTATTACTTTTTCGTTTATATTTTTTTCAGATTATATAAACAACACTTGGAGAATATATAATATAAGTAAATAGGTAGAGATTCACAAATGAACAAAGAACCACAATGATAGAATTTTATTATTTAAATCAGCGATCAATTATTTAACGCAAAGTGATGAGTGATGAAGCTCATTTTCATTTGAGTGACTTCGTTAAAAAGCGGAACTGTAGGTTCTGGGGTTCTGAAAATCCAAGAGCCATTCATCAACGCCAACTGACCCCATTAGGTGTACAGTATGGTATGGGATCACATCTGCAAATATCATTGGGCCTTTCTTCTTCGAAAATGAAGATGGAAGTGCTGCAACCATAAATGGAGAGCAGTATCGATTTATGATACATAATTTTTACGTCCTGCTCTTGAACATAGACCTGAGATGTGGTTTCAACAGGACGGAGCTACTGCCCACACTGCCCGAGACACAATGGCACTTTTAAGTAAAATTTTTGGAGTCCGAATAATTTCCAGAAATTCGGAAGTTATTTGGCCAGCACATTCGGAAGTTATTTGAGTATCATATATACACTAGGTTTCGATTTTTGTTTCGCTAGTCGCAAATGTTATTAAATATTAAGATAAGCGTATTAATAAATATTATATAAGTACATAACCATACCATATGTACCAGATGATTACGGAGCCCCAAGAGTCAATAAACACGTCGTTTTGTGCGACTTTTAATGCGGTATGCCTACTACTCTCAAACAAAGATAAATTTAAATGGTAATTATTGTTGTTGTTCTAGCTCCAACTGTGTGCGGGGTGGCAGCCCTTGGCCGAAGAAATGCTCTTCGGATCCGATCCATAGAACCAGCAGTCGTGGGATTGAAAAGGCATTTGTTAAAGTTTTATATTGGAATTGGTTCTAAGTTATTTAATCCCCCGAAAATGAATTTTGTCCACATTGGCCATAGCAACCATTTCCAATACCGATCGCCGCCCATTAGCCATAAGTTTTAAATCATAAGTTTTCGTTTGAAATGAATAGAGCTTCCAACATACAGACAGACGGACATGACTAGATCTATTTAGAATTTTACGACTTATTTTTACTATCAATAATAAAATAATTATTATAGAAATAAAAACAATGATCCACGTAAAACAGTGGTTTGCCGATGACGCTGTCAGTTTGATACTTTCTATTGCTTTTCCGTATTTAAATCGATCACAGGAGCAAGAATCCGGAAGGCCTAAGAATATACGTATTTGCATTATAATATTAATCTGGGTTATCGCCCCATTGTACACACAAGTATAACGCTAGAAATTAAACGAATAACACGAAGATGGTTTGTAGTCTGTTTCCCTTTAAGAGATCAAACGTACTACCTCGGAAAAAGTACCTCTTTTGTGCGCTTGTTGAACGGTGGAGTTTTAAAATATTATTTTCAGATTTAATGGAACCTTCTTTAAATTAAATGAACATTTTGACAACCAAATGAAACTTTTTTCAAATCACATTAAACTTTTGACAAATCAAATAAATCCTTACCCAACCTCATTCAAGTTTAAAGAAACAATTTTCAAAACAAAAGAAAATTTTCTGAAATGGAATGAAACTTTTTCAATTTAAAGGAAACCTGTAAACAGTAACTTACAATAAAGCAGTACTAAAATTGTGGCAGACATATTAAGTCCGGAGAATTTTAAAACAATGGAAAACGTTGGAAACTTTGGCCAGGCCGAGTTGGTAAAGGCGACAAGTCAACTAAAGCCCCTCACAGTATATGTCAACCACAGCTGGACCGCGGTGGTCCCTGCTTGGCACAGTTGAGGCTCTGACGACCGAAAAAAGCGTCAAAGCCTTATTTTCGTAAGTTATCAGTGATGATCGACTAATTCTATATACGCTTCTTGTTCAAGGAACATGCATATCATAATGGGAATACCAATTGAAGGGTACAATTGCCCACCAGGTACTCGTATCTATACCGTTGTTAGAGTTGGTCTTCCCACTGTTATTTTATGAGGGTAATAACAATTTATTTTTAGTTAACGAATGAGAAAAACAGTGATTGGAATTTTTCGTAAGGCGCGTGGGCGACGTTACGACCACACGCATGTGGTTTTCTTGTGCCTTTAAAAAGATAAGAACACATGTTTATCAGTTGTGTATTTAGGACATGTGTTTTCCGTAACGTGGCGCACTCTGATTGGTTGGAATAGTTTAAGATTATTGTTAGAGTGAAATAAATAGTTGTCACTTTCTTTTGTCAACAAAGAAAAATGTAAAGCGGATCGAAACGAATATTGCAATGAAATAAAGTGCTTAGTATGAAATAATTACTCACCCAGATTGGTTGTTTAAATCGTATCTATTTGTTCCTTAGAAAAAGTGAATCGGTGACTACGGCTTATAGTCAAGTGAAATCGACAAATTATAAAAATCGGGAAAATATTAATAAACTAAAATCGTGTTAAATATTTTTATATTCAAGTTGGTCGCGGTAATAACAAAAAAATGGCATTCAAGCATTTATCGAAGCGCAGAAAAATATGGCTGTAGGCTTCGTAAGACTAAAAGTAAGCTGCTTGCAGAAAGATTGACGAGAGAAATTTTCGACCATCTGGAACAGACGTTTCATGAGAATGTCGCTAAATTTGAGAGCTCAAGACATGGGAGTCGAAGAGTCACGATTATTTCGTAAATGATTTGTACGAAACAACGTTGGTTGGACAAATGAAGTGGAAAAAATCTTTAGTGATTTAAAGAGCTCAGTTGAAAATCAAAGTGTTAAGGGCGATGGCGCGGATGGATTTAGTCTTCGCTATACAAAGCTACGACCATAGGAAGCGCACAGGACGATTGCGCAGGCGAAATGGTTCTGGGATCGTCTTCGGTAGAAAAAGCGTGGCGAGAAGTAACACGCAAACGACGCAGGAGAAGCCAGTGTCCTTAATAAAACTCCTATTTTTTATGAAAGTTAAAAAAATTGAGGAAAAACTTGAGTATGACAATGTCGACGAGAGACATATTCAAGAATTGTTGCATCAATTAACCTGCTTTTACGAGAAAATGCTGGCAATGAACGAAATCGATGAGGAAGTCTTAAACCAATATGAGTTTGTAGCGGAAAGATTAAACTTCCAAAGGAAAAATATTGAAGCTGAGAAGGTGAAAAATAAAGAGGGATATGAATTCCGCAGCAACATCAAGTTGGGTGAGCTGCAAATCCACAAAACAGATAGAAAATGAGACAGTTCTGTGGAGAAAATTACCATCAGTGTCTACACAACGACAACCAACGAAATGTAAATCAGCCTGCGAAACCTACATCATCTATGGTAGCAACTCCAAGTCTTGTTGGCTACGGCGCAGGTAAGAGTACATTCTGCGACATTTCTAAGTAACCATGTATTAAATTCGCAAGCGATGATCCAATTATAATGAGCCTACAACCAAGTTATTCTTTCGACGTGGATATGAATGATTGGCAAAATTACGTGCTGACTAATCCTTTTTCGATAAATCAGATCGCATCGACAACAGATGCAACTTTGTTGGATAATATCTGGCAAAATATTCAACGTGAAAAGCAAAACGACCATAGTTCGTGTGGCTGCAACAACCCTCGAACGTTTTTGGTAGGTGGATTCAGAATATCAATCCGCAAGTGACGACCAGTGGTGTGTGCTGAACTTCGAGAAGATAGCAATGATTCAAGATGACGGTACAATTGTGGTGCAGTTACCACTAATAAATCAAAGCGGCGAGCAATGACTAGATTTTCGAATGGTGATAGGGAGCAGGAGAGAAATGCAGAATCAGAATATGTTGCCTTCATGAGACAGTACTTGGAAGTGGGGCATATGGTTCAAGTACCGATGGTCGTTAAGGGGAATAAGGAGGAGTAGACCGTCGCATACGGCGAATCGGCGGCTTCATTCTTGGCTGCTAGGTCGCAATTCATGATCGGTGAAAAATGCAGCGATAAACATTTGACAGAATTTATAAAACAAGATTTCTACATGGACGATCTTAAGACGGGTGCTGACAGTATAAAGAGGAGTCAATACACTCTACGTGGCGTGGCACAACAGCTATTTCATTTGAGAAAGTGACTTTCAAATGAAACAACGATCACAAAAGTTGTTGATAGTCGAGGACACAATGAAGTTATATCAATAAAAGATAACGAGTCAATAAAGACGTTGGGAGTAGAAGGGATCCAAGCATCGATGAATTTCGGTTCCAAGTCAGCTTCAGTCAGTCAACAAAAATCGCGAAGAGGAAGGCATTGTCAATGGTTGCAAGAATTTTTTATCCATTGGGCTGGCTATCACCAATAACTGTTGCGGCAAAATTAATTATCCAGAAGCTCTGGTTGCTAAACACCGATTGGGATGAAGCATTGCCTGATGAAGTTTTGCTTAGCTGGCAACAATTCACTGCTACTAAAGCAGCACTTAAAGCTATACGTGTTTCAAGATGGCTCAGTACAACTACAACCACGATGTTCGAGTTATATGTATTTGCAGACGTTTCTGAAAAGGCGTATGCGGTTGTAATTTTCATGAAGTATGATGCTAAAGTGACTCTACTAACAGCAAAAAGTAAGGTCAATACTATCAAAAACAGAAAGACGTTTCCAAAATTTGAGTTGTGTGCTGCACATTTGCTAGCAAGATTACCAAAGAAGGCACCCAGCATTATAAATCGAAAATGTAATGTCTTCGCATGGAGTGATTCAACGATTGCGGTGGGTTAAATACAGAATAATCGCAACAAAGATAAATTAATCAGGAATAAGTTGCAAGGTATAAAAGCTCTCATAGCAACAGCACAATGATGATATGTAAGCACAAAATAAAATATAGCAGACATTGCATCCAGATACATAAATCGCATAAGCTTCAGCACCACAAGCTATGGTGGAATGGTCCAGAGTGGTTACGGAAGTCATTAAAGTTTTGGAGACAAGTTTTGTGCTACTTGTGTCCATAACTTAAATGACGTCCGCAGTATTATATAATAAGATGCCAAAGTACTCGAGCTACTTAAAATTGCTGCGGACGGTGGCTGTTTGTCAACAAAGTGAAATACATAGCTCAAGTATCTAAGGCATTGTCAGCTGACGATCTAAGAGCAGCGGAACAATATATAATATTGCAACATCAACAGGACATGTTTACCAAAGGAGTTTGCAGTTTGAAAAGAGGAACTTTAATTGATCGAGGTAGCAGAATAGTTGTGCTGCATGCATTTGGGACAGCAGAGGAATTCTACGGGTTGGTGGTCGACTACAAAATTTAAACATGTCTTTCAGTCAGAAACATCCGATAATTTTGGATAAGTCACATCTGTCGTCTGGAATTTTGAGATTATTCCACTTGGCAACCTAATATGGTGGAAACAGATTAACCGAAGCGAAACAACAAAGCGAAAATATTGAATATATGGGTTAAAACAGTCATAAAAAGTGCAAACGATTGTGTTCCCAATGCATTCGTTATAAACAAGAGACAACGATGCAGCCATTCTTATACACTGGCGTGGACTATACAGGGCCTATAATAATACTGTTCCAGAACTAGAGGCCAATAGTATTTTAAAAGATATATTGCCGTATTTGTCTGCATGTCAACAGCGTTTTGCGCGTAATACAGCGACGATTATACCAATTTTATTTGAGCTAAGAATCGATTAGATGCGGATTACAAAGCAGCTATTAAAAATAATACCAACAAAGCACTGGCATTAGCTTGCTGCAAACGGCGTAGAGTGGCATTTTATCCCCCGGCAGCGCCTCGTTAAGGGGGGATTTGAGAGTCCGGTGTTAAGTCCGTGAAACACCATCAGAAATACACACTGCTGTACCAAATAGAATCCGTACTGAATTCAAGACCGCTGCTGTATATGGATAATGAGGACAGCTAGACCTTTTGTCCCCAGGTCACTTCCTGATAGTAAGACAGCTAATTGATGTACCGGAACATGAAGACGAAGTCGTTTGATTTCTGAACAAATGGAAGTTGATACAAAAAATGCGAAAAATTTTTGGAATCGGTGGAATTAAGAGTATTTTGTGACGTTGCAGCAGCGAACAAAGTGGCCCAGACCAGAAACGAATATTGGCAAAGGTGATGTGGTTATTCCAAAAGACGAATTGACTCATTCAGCGAAATTGCCAGTAGGACGAATAATTGAAACGCATCCTAAAAAAAGGGAAAGGTTCGAGTATTCTCTCTTAAGTTGCAGAGTGTTGTAGTGAAACGTCCAGTACAAAAACTCTGTCCATTAATAAAGGCCTAAGACGAGAATGATAATGAGCCTCCACCTGAAAGGGCGTCTTCAATTGCGAGAAAACGGGCGATTTCAAGTTTGAGTAAACAGGCCTTTAGTTTATTCATTGGGGGATCATTTTCGGAAATTCACAACTATACGGCTATTTATTTGGATCACATTGGATCTGTGGATGTGGTGTCTTCCTCGTGGAATATGGTGATATATTTCAAGCACCATCCGTTCATTGAAGTGATAAACAGATCTGAAAAATTACTTGTGGATATGAGGAAGATTTGTGAAAGGTTGCGCGGTTTGGAATACCAGTGCAACCATGTCCTAGACACGATGTAAAAGTGAAGATAGATACCAACAGATATCTGTTTTAAGATGATGTTGATAGATCTAAAAGAACACTATTAGAATTCGTTGGTTCCCTACAACATATACTCTTTGGCACTATGGATGCGGATGACAGAAAAGAGCTAGAAGATAATTTTGAGAAACCTCTTGGAAAATCAACATGATATAAGGTATCTTGTGAAAGAGCAGACATATTGTTTTGGAATCGTCGGTGAACGTGATTCGCAAAACTGCAGAGGAATTCAACAGCAATTTTAAAAATATAACGGAACGTGTCAACAACATAACCCAGAAAAAGAAAGAGTCATACTTCGTGTATAGAGAGTCCATTAAATATCCATGGTGACGAGAGAGCTGCATATAATCATCCGCGAGAACGGGAAAGTAAAGGCGAGGATCATCGAACTTTTGATCGATATAAATCATGGGAAGTTGAATCCATAATTACTTAAGCCAGTACAACTTCAAAACGAGATTAATCAACTCCGGGAGCATATACCATAAATCCTGAAATTACCGGGCAAGAAATATAACCAGCTAGGCACCATCTTTGAACTGATGAAAGCAAAGACCTTCCTAAGTGACACGCAATTGATAATATTGACATCAATTCCATTTTTTAACGACCATGTTTCCCAGCTTCACAGTATAATATCAATAGCTTTCTTGTATAACGCAGTAGCAGATAACTATTACAAAGATCAGTTTGTGTTTTACAATTTCAATATTGATGCATATCATCTGATGTCTCAACTGGAATTAAGTAATTGCTACCAGCTGTCAGGCAATGAATACGTTTGCTATGGGGGATGGCCCTTGATGGACGCGAATGATAATTCATGTGAAATATCCTCGATAATACCACTAGCTACGCATCAATGTCAATATAGACACCGCATATTGACTTTTTCTGGGTAAAGTTACATCAAGCAAATTATTGGTTGTGCAAAATGTTCAACAAGTCAACCTACCGAAGAAATCGCTCGAGTACAAGGGATTATGAATTTACAACCGGGTTGTACCCTTCGAATGAAAGGTGGTTTAATATCGGCACCACTCCAACTGCCATCAGATAAGACAATCGCGGGGAAAATAATATTGCTTACTTAGGTGGAGCGAATGACCAGCTTAAACTTGAGTTCCTTGGGACATATGACTATTGAACATGCGAAGGAGATTGCTGTCTATAAGGGCCAGGATTGAATAAGGATAAATTGATTTAAGAGGTCTGAATTTTTATCATGTCAGCGGGCACTTATCATTGTGTACAGTAATTGCTTTAATTATTGTTGGATGCATTATTTTTGTATATTTAAAATGTAGACATAAGCAAAATATTGTTAAGATAAATTTAACACCTCATCAACCAACAGAGATTATGTGATGCTTCGCGACTACACGTGGGGAAAACGTTCAAGTAATATGCATATTGTAATGGAAATATCAAGTGAAGGGTAAAGTTGCCCCTCAGGTATCTATCCCGTTGTTAAAGTTGCTTTTCCCATTGTTAAAGAAAAATAAGGGCACATGGTCCATACACATTTATTTTGAGGGAAATAAAAATTTATTTTTGTGTAACGAGTGAGATATACCAATGAGTGGAATTTTTCGTAAAGCGCGTGGGCGACGCTTTATATGGGGTACGCTACGACCATCATCGACCATCCATCATCTTACGGCGTACTCGTGGCGCAAAACAAAAACATAAAAACAAATAAAAATGACGTTCTGTCGGACTTTGTATGAGAAGGAATAACTAGCTAACGGATAGAAGACGAAGGAAAAATATTCTTTGTTAGGAACCTTACGACCGATTTTATTACAACTTTTTTCAACAAAGCCAAATAATATACAAAAATAACTTTAATGATGATGCTTTTATCCGTCCGACAATAAAAAACTAAGAGATAGTATTTTGACAACAGGTTAATGTTAACAAATTTAAGACTCCTTTTGCACCTTTTTATGGTTGAACTTATTCTCAGCGACAAAGAAAATGATTTAAATGATAGTTTTGATTCCTTTTTTGTTTCCTTAAAGAAGGACAGGAAACAAATTATTTCAGTTCTTGATTATATTCTGTCAAATGGTTAGCCGTGGATACCAAAGGGCGCGTTGAGAGAAAATTGCGTTTTTTGCTTTACCTTCTATAAGGTAGTTTTTCATCAAAAGAACGATTAACAATACCGAGTGCAACGACCGGTAAGATGTGGATCTAAGATCCGGAACGACCCGCGATCAACTCGACAAAGGATTGTCAACTCAGTAAAAGTTATATCAGTCAAAAAAAATTCCCAGGTGAGCAAAATATGATAGATTCTCCCATTAATTTATTTCCGATAAAATGAGTTAGAACAATCGAGACGGTTTAAGTTTTAAGAATTTTCTTTTAATTAAAAACTTTTTCTTTTCACAACTTGTCACCTTCAGGGTCTACACAGGAATGAATAAAATAAAAAAAATTTAGAACATTTGAAAATTTTGTCACATAATAGACTCAAACGAAACTATATTCAAATATAAAATCTTCATAGAAGCAAGAACTAAAAGCTGCTTTTATCGATGTATTTTTTGCTCGGGAAAAAACAAAGAACACAGTAATAATTACGTTGTTCATATATCTCCAACACAAAATAACAATTAAGTGATCCAAGTTTTGTTGCAAAGACTAGATAAAAACCAAAAAAAAACCTAATCAGACCAACATAAAAAAACTTTTTTTATCCAATTTGACTTTTCAAATTCAGAAACTAAGCAGTGGAGCAGTGGTTTCGTAAGCAAAGCAGCCAGCTGATTATATAAAAATTAAACTCAATTTTTATTAGTTTTTTATCTGTTTTCTGGAAAAATGGTGTTTAATATCGATCTTCTCTTGTGATATAAGGGATTATTTGCTATACTCCTGCAGCCTTGCTAATCCTCATATATCAGAACGGAATCATTCAATACAACACCAACAGATGACGCTGCTACAGATTTCTGCTTCCTCGTGTTTCAACAAACCAAACACGATCCGAACATCATATAAAAATTACCAATAGTGCTCAGTTTCACTACCACCCCAGTCAGAGTCAACAATGTTCCTTTATGATCACAGTGCTTTTTAATGTTTAATTTGTTCAATTATTGTTTGTAAGAATGTTTACAATATTTGTTTTATGCTTAAGTACTTTTAGTTTTTCACAGTAATTGTTTCAATTTGTATTTCAATGCTTAACCTTTCTTATTTAACGAAGTCACGGGGAAAGCTCACGCACGGTTTGCAATCAAACTAACAATTAAACAAATCTTCGCTTTGTGTGAGCCTATGTGCTGCTTTAGAACACACGCATAGGCTCGCCACAAAGCGACATTAACAAATCAAAAGGACAAGGGAGAGTGTGCGAAAATGTGAAAAAAGGGCTTGTGTACACAACGGTGTCAATGTACTTGACTATATTTTCCATTTGGTTTATGTACACAAGCCAGCGCACATTCTTGATAGAAACAGTGCTGCTACAAATTGCAGTACTGTTTCAACAATAACTAAGAACTTTTTTAAGACATTGCCACAATTATTTATTTATTTACGGCTATATCGACATCAAGTACAAACGGGTATACTCAAATCAGGTCTCGTGCATACATCAAAGAACCTAATAAGGGGAATCGTAATCAAGTTAATCGGAAGCGGACTTCGAAATGGCTTAGAGTCATCCATTCCATACTTTTTCAATACATTCTTAATAAAGCCGTTTGACTTACTGTATCGCCTTCTCTCTGAATTCTATCCTAACAAAAAATGCAATCATAAATAAGTCTTTTATTCTAAATTTAGTCATAAAATATTCTCTAAAATGCCTCATCGTCTCATCATTTGCTAAATCTATTACCAAATCATATAAGTACAGCAACACAAGAGTATTGCCCTTAGCCAAACAAAAATTCATCAAAATTTGAAAACTAGAAGTTCTTGCCACCGGAGCAAACGTCTCGTCATAATCTACCAAACACTCCTTAGTAAAACAGCTTGCGAAAATTCTAGCTTTATATCTAACTGTATTGCTTCAACGCATATTGCTTCCACTAGATGTCCACCACATTACTATTATTTGGCACTGGCACAATAGTAAGGTCCCTTTTCAAAAGCAAGTTCCTACTTAATAGCCTTATTCAATGCAACCTATCACCGCTGCATTCAAGCTCATCAAACGATTTCGGTACGTTATAAACAAAGGCTTTCGCTGCACCTTTTTAAAGACGAATAATTCTTCTTATAAGAAACCTGTGCCATTTCCTTTAACCACTAACTTCTCCTGGCATTAGGCTGTGTCCTCTCACCATGTATATCTGCATCCGATTATTTATTAATTTCCGTTACAACACTAGACATCACACCTGATCTAGAATCATCAGAGCGACTATCCCTACTCTCATTCGGAAAAACATGCTGCACTTTTTCCATACTAACTTTCCGGAATTTAACACTTTCAGAACTACATTTTTCTGGTTCTCTTACAGCTCTAGAATGCTGCATATTTCAAATCACAAACTCCACATCGCACAATTTATATCTATTGGGCTTTGCCTAAAAAAATTGCTTTCCACGATTTCTCATTAAATTTTCTTCTTCTCAACATATCTTGTTTATATACTGGCGAACCAAATACATTTAACAACTCAAATTTAAACAGTGTTTTTGAACCATCTTTCAACAGCAAACTTAGACTGCCTTGCTCCAAAAGGCCTTATACTATTGCTTTGTCCGTTATCGTTCTTACTATTCGCTCACACTTACTATTCAATTCTGGTGAATGTGAACTGTAAAGTGATAAGTGATGCATTTACTTATAAAATGTACATGCATATTATTTGACAAATTATCAATACATAAATTGACAGCTTTCAAGCCAAAATTTGTTAGCCACAAATTTCTTAAAAACTGAGAAAACGTCAGACTTAAATGCCATCAAATAAGCTACACAGCAGCGAGTAGAATGATCAATTAAATAGCGATTCCAGCAGCTTGTATGTTTTTCATGGAGAGCAATTTCTGTGGAATGTCATTGCAAATCCACCAGTGTTATCTGAAGTCGATTACTGCTACATAGTATCACTTTACCTCTTTTTGTGGCATAAATTACTTACCACAGTTTGCATCTGCTATTTTGACTAGTGACTTCAGACCAATATAATCGGAAAACAAACTCTAATTTTTAAATACGGTCAGATGTTTCAGAGTCCAGCAGAAGAAGCGCGCTTCCATTTCTTCGGCTGAACTACGTTATAAGCTTTTCTTGCAATCTGGTAAGTCTTCGAATCTAAAATCTTCGTGTAGGCGTTGCTATCCTTTTAAATGTGTATTTCTATAGCAGTGACGGCACTTTTAAATGGTTTAAAATGGTTTTGATGGGCTTGAATTTGTTTCTGCTTTTAAAACCACACGGTACAGTTCTATTATTTGAATAAAAGGTGCAATTTATTGTCTGTTATACATTTGAACTTGTATCTTCACATTCCTTAACTTCAATCTGGTGCAGCAAACAAGTCTTTATAAATGCAAATTTCAAATTGTTTCAGACAACGTCTTAATTGCTTTTATAACCCCATCATTAGATGGCGGCAGCATCAGCAGCAAATGATAAACCTTTTTCTTTTCCTCAACCTTCGCTCCTGAGGCGAGCAATTTAGCTAACAAATAGTCAAACACGTAAAAATGATTCAATAGAGGGGATTTCCCCTTCCTGCATATATGGAATTTAAGTTCCTGAAAATTTGTTTCGCAGTGCATTCACACATTCAACTCAAAAATTCAAATTGGATATTTTTCGCCACCAAATGTCATGCCTTTTCGCTTTACCTTGTCGATATATATACTACCTTTGCTATAGAGCGTAATCTGGGCCCATTATCTGTTAGATTATCCCCATAATTTATTCCCGATAATTGAATTTTAAAAATTCACTATTCATTTAAAACAAATTCTTTTCACTTATCACCTTCAGGGTCAACATAGAAATGAAAATAAGAAAACAACTTTCTCGCACATTTAAAAATTTATTCAAATAAAAAACTCAAACGAAACTAAAATACAAAAATGATATCTCCAAAGAAACAATATTAAACCTACTGAGAAAAACCAGAAACACAATAAGTTTGCTTTGTTCATTAATACTTTCTCCAACATCCCACTTTTATTTTTATCCGTAACGGCATTGAACAAAATTCAGGTTCAGTGTTTTGCGTCAAACTCCTACTCAGTCCTATGCAACTTTTGCAACGACTGGTGTCACTTGAGGAAGTGCTCAGGTCTCACCTCACACCGCGATTCGTCACAGAAATTCATAGCAAGCTGTCGCCAGCAGCCATCAAGGTCGCGAATTTTCCTGCACCGCAAACACACCATCCAGTCGCAGTAAGCTGCTCACGAAATACAATGGTGTAAACCGGAAAACCATAACGTCCGATCAGTGCAATGACTACAAAAATTGGTGCCACACGAGGAAATCTACTAACCTGCGATCTCACCGGTACGCGAGTCCCACCTTTCTGTCACGTGTTGTATAAACACTGCAGCGGCAATAATTCGTACTCTAAATTAAAATTCACCTAGTACTACGACTAGCAATCGCTCTAGTTCTCCAACCAGTAGTACTCCTATTAGTCTTCAAACTATTAGTTCTGCCTGTTATCCTACTAGTCCTCTAGTTCCTGACTTGAATGCTGTTCCCAACCAGAGCCACAACATAGTAGACAGGCATTCCTCCACTGCATAATATTATCCGATTGTCTCCGCAAACGCACCATCTGCACGTGTTGCTGCATAGCGATAACTTAGCCGCCTTATTTCGAAACATGCATTTTAATTGTATTTGTTTAAGAAATAAGGAGGTTGAAACTTAACAAATTTTATGCATGAAAACTACATCCTCATAGCTGCGCTGTAGGACACAAATCTGTAAAGTATTTGTTCCCTTTTGTGCTCTGTAAATTATAACATCCAAAGGTGGCACAGTCCAGCGAGATATCAGATATCGACTGACATCTCCCATCCCGATCGATTGCTAGATGCTATGAACATTTTAGACAATTTTTGAGATACTGATATTGAATTTATGAATGTATATATTCCGCCAGTCAACAGCGTAGGTGCCATTTATCACCGTAGTATTTTCCATTTAATGCAGAGGGAAAGCAAAATTATGCTTGGCTATTTCAAAGCTCACCACGAGATCTGATGCTCCCAACATCCAAGCGATTAACGCGGTATTCTTATTACAAACCAGATATACGAGTACGAGTCTGACTTCGCCTCCATCAATGAGGTTTTCGAGCTAGTCAGACAGTTCCATCGCCTCCTAATCGCTCCTCCACGCACATGCTGGCAAACACTTTAACTTCAGCTCCTATTCCAATCCTGGTCACGGTAGAGATACCCAGAGATTTCGTTGGGACCGATAAGCTCACGTTTGAAAATTATAATAAATCGACCTGGCATGGCTTTACGAATCTACTTGAAGACTCCTTACGTCACTTTCCTGACTTGTGCCGGAATGGATGAGAAGAAATTTTCCACCTAGCGCTTTGCGGTTGTCACAACCACGCGATCAATTACACGCCAACGATACTGCTGGCGGTAGGATTCAGCAGTTGAGTACTGAAATTGATATTGTGGAACCAATTTTCAATCGATGACAAACGTCACAGAACAGGACCATCCAAGCCATAGTTCGGAGATTCAAGAATCTCAAGAGAGATCTGCAACCATCCTCCTTCAATTCAACTAAAGTCGAGGAAATAATCGCCAAGGTAAACCTATCCACAGCACTTGGTCCAGACGGTATTTCAATGCTGATGCTAAAAAAGCTTGTAATAATAGATTTGGGCTATCTGCCCAAAGTTCTGACGCTATCAGTTCGTAAACTGGTGATCCGGGAAACTTGGAAAGTCGCCCGCGTAATTTCAATTCCCCCTGTCCGATTTGCTGCTTCCACCAATAGTAAAGGTTTTAGAATCGTCATAGTTTCCAACCCTGAAAGAGCATTTTTAACTTGACGCGCACCAACACGGCTACAAGAAAGCGCATAGTACAGCAACGGCTTTGCAGGAAATAACATTCAATCTGATTTCTGTCATTATGAGTTAACGAAAATACTAAAAAATACACAATCCAAAGACACTTGCAGTAGTCTCTATTAACTTCTCCACTTCTCTTATCTGGCTACCTACATCAACCAGAAAGTGAAATCGAGGAACAAGGTTGCGTTAGCTGGCGCCTTCTGAGGATAATATACAATATATAATGACGACTTATAAATCCAGCAGTCGCTCCATCCTTAAGTATGCCACAACAGTATGGACCTCGTACCTCAGCGACACTAATTGGATAAATTTGCATCAGATCCTGTTGAGATGATCCTCCTTCGGGGCACATCCGTAAGGACTTCAGGTGCAATAGCGAGGACATTAAGACGTAATCCATCGGGCGTCAAACGATTGTACATATCGAATGCCCTGAAAACCGTGCAGCAATAGACGTTTCCTTAGCCATAAACAGCTATAGATGCAAAAAAAGTGTATGTCTCAAATATTATGTGTTATATTTATATATAAATTGTTATGTTCTTAATGGAAAACCCGGTATATGTGCGTGAAAACTGTTTACAATGTAGTAGACGCTAAAACTATTTTTAATAAACTTCAATAGCACCTTTTATACAAAATACTATATTGCAACTTGTCAACTGATGTGAAACATGAAATCCGGGTAATCACCCAAATAATGATATTATTGACTTTTATGTGTTGCCATCAGTGGTAATAACTTTATCTATTTTTCATGATTAAAAGGAAGCTAGCCAAATAATATGAAGAAGACATTTTTAAGACTAGGCAACAAAAAAATTTATTTCGAAACTATAAAGTTATTTTTTGTGTGCATTGAGGCACCCAAATTCCTAAAATCAGAAAAATAGAACTTAAAAAATGTACCTTTAATATTTTGACTCTAATTGGAAGGGGTCTTCCGACCGAAAATAAACCAAATTTAAGGTAATTATTCGTACTTCAATTGTAATGTAGAAATGGTAGTTACGGAACAGTGGGCAAAAATATTACAAACATTTTGTGTTTTTTAAGAAAATCGTTTTTGTTGATGTAAAAAGCTTCAATAAAATTATAAACTGTTCGTTTTAATAACTAACATCCTAATAAAAAAAACAGTAGGTTTTTGAATCTATAGATAAATATGGAAGTTGAGTCCAGTTTTGTAAAAGTACCGCATGTTCAAAAGAATACAGTTTGCTAATTTTTTCTTAAATATTGCGTTGTAGTTCTGTAATTTATTTTAATAATTTATTTAAATTTTTGTTTATTTGTATGGAATTGACTTTATTATGTGTAATTAATTTCATTGTGAAACCAAGTCCATCGATGCGAATGTAAGAAATGAATTTTGAGAAACATATTTACACATGTTGGAATATAGAAAACAAAGAAAATTAAAATAATAAATACGATAAAGAAAAATATGTACATTTCATACTAATTTTTGCATAATTATTTCAAAAATCTTCATTTATAGTTTTATAATGGGGGCTTATATTGCATCCAAGAAAGTCTGATACTACATGCTTAAAAGAAATCTAAGCTGCTTCACGACAGTTTTATGAGACAATATCTGACATACACGTTAAATCATAAAATATACAGATTTATATTCAAATTGCATTGTATATCACCTTCCCAACGTTAGCAGCTCATTAGATATGGCTTTTCTTCATTTTGGGTGTTTGGGCGGGGCCACACTATTTTCGAATCACTACATAATATATGAGTATTCTAAAAATGTGTTCTGGTAAATTGTACGAGTAACAACTGTGACAGTTTTATAGCGATTGGTGTCGATGGCGAAATATAAGTCGAAAACGCCTTATATTTATATTATTTGTAGCGTGCTTTGCTTTTACTGACGAACATGTTTACTGATGAACATGGCTAAATCGTCTTAGAATTTTATGCCGATTTAGAATATATGTATGTACTTATACTTTAAAGGGTCGTATATCTATGTTTCAATGTGTTTCAAATGGAATGACAAAGTGAATATACCTTCATCCTATGGTGGAGGTATGTAAATCAACAATATAAATCAGCAATGCATCAGTTATATGGAGTAGAAATGAAAAACTGCGTATTTTTAAATTGTTATGTATTTACAAAAAAGCCCAAACATCTACGTTTATCCATAGATATCCTTCAAATACGGTTTGTTTTCTTCTTTGGAATGCTAGCTATAAATACTTAGTAGGGACATAAATACTGTTACAACATTGAACACACCCATTTCCATAGTAGAACTGAACATACCCAGTTAATGTCATATGGGTTTTGAAAGCTAACCTCAATATCGTTAGTCTGTAACGGGATTTTAAAATTGTTTCAACTTTTATCGCTGTAATAGCACTTTTCAAGTGTGAAATGAAAAAAAGCGATATTTTCAAAACGCTCTGGCCACTAGGGATTAGCCGCATGTTCGTCTACCGATGCATAAAACTGTTTGAGGAGACTGAAGATGTAAAAGACCGCCACCGGTCGGGCCGCCCACGCTTTGTTCAAACACCGCATGTCATGCCGTTAAATAAAGAAGTCTCAGAAATCCACTCCGATAACAGAAAATCATGGCCCGTGAGATGAATATCACGCAAATGTCCATGAGTCGAATCATTAAAAAAGACTTGGGACTTGGGCCTTTCAAAGGACGTACCGGACATTTATTGGCTGCAGCGCGGTCAGTGTATGCGCGGTCATCTAAGGAAGCATCTGAACTGATCCCAAAGGTGGAAAAGGGTCATCACCCAGCTTCAGTCATGGTTTGGTGGGTTGTCTCTTACGATGGGGTCACTGACCTGCATTTCTGCAAACAAGGAGTCAAAACATCGGCCGAAGTTTACCAAGAAACCGTTTTGGAAGCTGTTGTGAAGCCTCATAACAATTCCCAGTTCCAAAACAAGCCATGGACTTTCCAGCAGGATTCTGCGCCGGCCCGTAAAGCTAAAACGTCCCAGGCCTGGCTTCGAAACAATTTGTCAGCGTTCATTTCCTCTGAAGAATGGCCCTCAGGCAGTCCGGATTTGAACCCATTGGATTACAAATTGTGGACGGTTTTAGAGGACAAGGTTTGTCACAAAAGATACCCCAACATTGGATCTCTTAAGACTGCTTTGGTTCGAGCTGTGGCCAATTTTCCAATGGACGAGGTTCGTGCAGCTATTGACTATTGGCCAGTGCGACTTAAGGCGTATGTAAAGGCAAAAGGCGCACATTTTGAATAAGTAGATTCTTTTTGGATACAATACATCAATAAATATATTAAAAAATATGTGGTCTAAAAACATTCAGTAGTTTTTATTTAACAGCATAAAACGCGTGTAAAAGTATTTATGTCCCTATTAAGTAATTTAAAAGAATATTTTTTTAATTTGTTATGTATTTATTTGTTTCAATAAAAATCACTTTAAAAAAACACATTTTTTGTTATCTTTTTGCCAACTATTTCGGAACTAACGTTTCATAATAATTATAGTTCATATAATTGCCTTGAATCCAAAGTCAAAATAAAAAAGGTATATCCGAAGAAAATGGCAATATTAAAAAAAAAATCCATAAAAATTTTTTTTAAAGTTTTTTTTTGTTCGTGTCGCCAAAATACACCAGAAAATATTGTAAACATCCCTTCGATAAAATGGCTGTTGCCTACTGTTATTGGATTTTTTTATGTTAAACTCCGTATTTAAAAATAAAGTAAAAACCTTTGACTTTTGGGAGTGGCGATTGGGTCCTGGGCACAAAACCGGCCCTTAATGTTTGCGGAAATATCGGTATACAGAAACAGTAAATTTTTCAAACCAATCTACACATGTATTTGAAATAGGACCGTCCAAATAACCTACGAGCACATTAAAAAAACATAACTGTCAAGAATTCAAATATTACATAATTGTACGATTTAACTAAATTAAGGCATAGGTCTAAGTTTTGAGGTCGAAGATTCTTCTTAATTTCGAGTTCGAACCTACGGATATGTGGGTAATTCAAAATAAAGAAATTTCCTCACGAATCTAAAAATGGCATTAGTTCTGAATTTGAGGCCATGACGCATTGCTCCTCAAAAATTAGGTCCAATCAAATGGTCAACTGGAATGACTATTAAACGACAAACAGCTGATTTGATTTCACCTAACACTCTTTGTCGCTCGAAAACGTAAGCATTTCAGTACAAATTTTGGTTATGATATCGAGCAATTGACAGTCCTGCTCGGATATGTGACTTGTTTTTTTTCGAGCGATAATAGCACTATCAGTTTAAATGTAACTTTTTTCAAATTAAAAGAAGTCCATTGAAAAAGTCAACAAAAATTGACAAAACGTCGGTCAAAAATTGACAAAAATTTAGGTCATAATGGCTTACACAACTACACTGGAAAAAAAAACGTTTTGACAACCAAATGGACCCTTTTTCAAATTTAATGAAACACATGTTCAAGCAAATAAAACATTTTAACAATCAAATAAAACCTTTCGTAAATAAATAAGAAGACAAGTTTTTAACAAAATGGCAAAGTGACATTGATTTTTGTGGCTGCACACTTCTTTTATCATGATTTCGGGTGCGTGACAACCCTCTTCAGAAAGCTTCGCAGCAATTGTTGAAAGTAAAACCGAACTCTAGAAGGCCAGGCTCTCCTCAAACGAATGAGAACTACTGTTGTATACCTTACTTATCAAGTTTTCTCCACACAACTGCCACGAAAATACAACCAGTCTCTTACCACCTCTACAAAGACTCCACATTGACAACCATCACTAGATTTCTTTTACAACGTGTGTGTGTTGTAAAAAGAGTTTAGTTGACTATGTCAACTTGTGTGCCGTGACGTGCATGTATTAGCACATATGTTTAGCTCGTTTGTTTTAAATCTGTCTTTTGCTCTTACACATTGAACAGGGATTAACCGGCTCGAGACCTCTTGCATGAGTTATTTTTTTACCTGACTTATTTTTTTAACAAAAAATATATTACGACAAAATGAAAAACATGTGTTTTTTGTTATTGATACAGAAAGAAAATAGAAAAAGAGCGATAAATCCATTTCCATAATTTACAATGATGCAATACGGTAAGTGAAAATGTTAATTGTTAGGATTTAGAGTAATTTCGATGCAGCTATATTATTTTGAGAGTGAGCAAGCTGTTGGCTTGCTACTAAGCCGGAAAGGGCGAATTTGAATGTCCCTGGCGAAAAAGAAATGCCTACCAACGAAGTTACATTTGTCAATAAAATGTTAACAAATCAAGAAACTATACGAAATAACAAAATTTGTTTTTCACATTTTGCTTTTTCTGTTTGTTTGTAAGCTTATGTTGAGCTTATGCTGCCACCTGATTCAAAATGTTGTTGAAAGTTGCCAGAATACCATATTGGCAGCTAACAAGGTGACTAAGCTAGTTACCTGAAAAGATAACTAAGGTAACTAAGCTAGTTACCTTACAGTCTCTGTTATGTACGTTACCGTAAATGCCGAGAGCAAGTACTATTTTCTCATTGCCCTTAAGTACATTTGTGCTATTCTTTGTTAACTTTTTCGCATGTAGCGAAATTCATATTGGCGTTTATTAAAGCAAGACGACTATAGTTCTAAGCAAAATATCAATATTATTGTTTTTAAGTATTCAGAAGTCATTGTGAAGAATGTAAACACAAAAAAAGTTATAAAACAAACAAAAATGAAGAGAAGAAAAGTGTATGCAACCAGTGCTGTTATTGTTGTACGGTTGTCTTTTTTAAGCTAATATATAAAATATATTTATACACATCTTATGTAAATGCTAAAATTTACGTTATTATTTACTCACCACTTATTTTCCATTTTACTTTACTTTTTATTTTATTTTTTTTTTGCCAATTTAGGGTCAAACCAAAACACAAGTGACTGCTTTTAACATTTGTGTTCGCATAGAAAAAGTTATTGTTCCCGATTTGGTACTATAACGTTTTCGTTCGCAGTGAGTTTCGTTCGACTTCTCGTTGGGACGCAAGTTCTTCGTGTAGAAGTTTTGCGAACGTTGACGTTTGACTTCGTGGGACACGATGGCAAGACACAAAATATCAGTACAGCTGTCCAAATTCTTTCTCAAGCACACACATCTTAAGCTTATACTACACCACAAAAATAAATGCACTACATTAGCCCTTAATTAAGCTGATATGGTGCACAAAATTAAATAAAAAATATGATTCTGCATGCAAGACCCTATCCTAAAAATGTGTCACAAAAAAACCTTAGCCGTTTTAATATAAGGAAAATCTCACACTTTTCGATTGCAAGTTTATTGGCTCTACAATTGAAGGCACATGACCATCCGTTGCGTTGCCGCTTCTCAGTTTGGATCTTAATCGGACCGGAATGTTTAACGATTTTGATAGAAAAATCCGTTTTCTGGCGTTTTATGTCGACTGATATGATAAAAAAATAATGTCACATTTGAACTTGTTGAAAAATGTCATCGTTTTTTATGGTTACCAAAAAATGTTTAAATAGGACCTATTTTGGGCCCAAGGGTCTATTACTAAAATGTAGCTAATTAGCAAAAATAATTTTATATTTGGCTTTTTTGTAATTTGATATCCATATTTCCATGTAGGAAATACGTTTTTTGGCTTTAGATCATTTGTATGGAGACTATATCAAAAAGTGTACCTTTATGGTCCAAAATTGGTTGTTTGTCCATAGTAATATACGATACAAAATAGACACCGCATTGATGTTAGTGCTCTAGAACAGTTGCGTGTATTATAAAGAAGGACATTTGAACTAGAGCTATATATTAAAACAATGATCGATATGAACCAGTTTTTTTAGAGACGTTCACTCGAATCGATCATATTAAACAGCACAAACTTCTTCAAGATTGAATAAAATCTTATTCAATCTTATAGATTGAATAAAAAATAGTTTAAACATTTATGTGGAAGCATGGGCGTTTTTTTTTAACTCGGTTATTAAGCAAGTAAGTGGTCTCTAACGCGATAACTTTTCAACTTTGAAAAAAACTGAAAATAATTTCTATGTTAACAAGACCTGAACAACTTTTCAACTTTGAAAAAAACTGAAAATAATTTCTATGTTAACAAGACCTGAACAAACTCTATGCATCATAAACCGTTTGATATAAAAGCAGAAAAAAAGTTATTTAAAAAATACTATAAGCGAGTAAAAAGCGACCCGTAAAGATCATTGCTAAAAAACTTTTTTCGTTAAATCTTAAAATTTTTAAAAACACGTTTTTTGACGCTAATCGTAAATAGCTTTCTGATTAAAGAAATATTTTTTTTTTACTTTTCAATAAAAGAACACACCTTATATCTATCTAAATCCGCCTTGATTTTCCTCACTCGTCCGCGGTCCAAATATAACCTACTTATGCGAATTTTCATCAAGGTCAATATACATATGTGCCTACTAGAGCAAAAGACTTATTACCGCTATATCTAAATCTGTACCAAATTTCTATAAATTAACAGCATCCATAAAATCACTTCTGCCGTTTAAATTCTTGCAAAAAGTATGTATAAGTAGTAATGTGGTTTCTAATCGTCGCTCTTTTGTGGGAGGTACAAGAAGGTGCGTGGGTAAGGCTCATATTGTTTGTGAAGTCTTTTTTATAATCAAATTTCTAGTAACCAATTTTCAGCGGAATTATAAAATAGTAACGGGTGGTCTAACCATAAGGCACGATGTTAATTGTTAGTCACACCTTAACGTCAAGTGTTTCGCCCAACTTGATTGACATGGCTTTGTTGCAGCGTTTGACAAATTCAACCAAAAAAAAGGTACAGCAGCAAGATTGTAAAAGCCTTTTACGAAAATCGGCGTTTAATCGGACAAATGTGTCAACGATCGGGAGAATTATGTGCAAATTTCGGAAATGTGAAAACACCTGTCCATGCCCGCCCAGTTCGTTCTGCCGAAAACATTGATGTTGTTCCTGATAGTGTGGCAGAATAGCCGTCAACCTAAACTCGTCGTCGTGCCCAAAAATTTAATATCTTATGTACGAACGTCACTGCTGAGAATTCTAAATACATTTGAATTTACACGCTTACAAAGTTCAACTGACTCAAGAGCTGGAGCCTTCTGACTAATTTTAGCTTCGTCAATACGCCAAATGGTTGGTTAAACAGACAGAAGTAAATTTTGGTATTTCAAAGAAAATCATCATCAGCAGCGAGGAAAACTTTCACCTCAGTAGATTCGTTAAAAACAGAATTGCAGCATTTGGGCAAATGTAAATCCACGAGTGATTGTTTAAAAGCCGATGCATCCACAAAAAGTGATTGGTTGGGTAGGTTTATTTGCTAGTGCCGTCATCGGGCCATACTTCTTCGAAAATGAGGTCGTCCAAGCAGTTACCGTGAATGGTGTTCGCTATCGGGAGATGATAAAGGACTTTCCAACAGGATGGTGCCACTTGCCACACAGCCAACGCAACAATGGCTCAGCCATGTTATCTCACGTCGTGGCGATGTTAATTAATTGGCCTCCACAATGATGTGATTTGACACCGTTAGACTTCTTTGATTATGGATATTTAAAAGAAAATGGGTACATAACAAGCCAAGATACATTCAAGAGCTAAAGAATGAGATATTTCAGCACATTTATTACATTGAACATTGAATTATGTCACAGTCATTGAAAATTTGGACCAGCGGATAGAGGTATGCCACCAAAGCCTTGGCGAGCATTTGGCCAATATTTTGTTTCACGCATAATTGTCATAGATCCTTCTATTATAATAAAAAATATTTTGAAAACTTTTGCGTTTAAGTTAACCCACCCTTTATAAATATTATTAAGCGAATAGTAGACGGAGTGGTCAATTTTAACTGGAGGTACCAAAAATGCGCGTTTTATCCACTCTTTTTTGTGCGCATAAAAATCCGTTTTAAAAGTAGATGGGAGTTCGCAAATTAAGCGAATTTCATACAATAGGAGACAAGTTATGTTGGTTCTACTTTACACTGAAACTGGGTCTTTTGTGTGGGATGTACCAGAAGATGCGTGGCTAGGAATCCAATTAGCCCAGCTAGCCGTTAAACTAAGTTATTTAGCTCTAATTTTAAGCTAGATTGTATAAATAGCATTAATGTTATTATTAGAATACCACAAGTGGACGCAATGGTGAGTTACACTGAAGGTACTAGAATGGGTTTATCATCCACTCTATTTGTACAAACGCATTAGGCCGTTAAAAAATTATTATGGAGTTCACAATTTTAGCCAATTTTTTGGGCTAGGTAACTAGTTTTGTGGGCTCTAATCTGCACTGAAGCATTTATTCGTGTGGAAGGTACCAGAAGCGGCGTGGCTGAAGTCAAATGTTTATCACCACGTTTGTCATATACATTCATTCTTAAGTATTGTTTTTGAGTGAGATCGTGCAAATTGTAATTACGATATTGCAAAAATTTCGTGTATTTGTACATTGTGTGAAATCTGAGCACAATTAAGTACTCAAAAGACAATTAATTTGGTTGGTTTTTTTTTTAAATTTCCTAAGGGTTATTTTTCTACTTTTTTGTCTCCTGTTTGCTACACATTTTGGTGTCATTCGCCCACGACCTTTTGTTTAAGGAGGGCACACTCTTCAATCGATCCTTTGCGTGCCAAGTTCAGTATTCATATTATCAGCCGATTGACATGTTAAATGGCCACTACGGCTGCACTTTGCGCCGTTGGACTGTTTGTTTTGGTGTACCGTGAACGTCCGAAAACAAATCTCCTGCGGTCTAATAGGTACATATTTATAAATTAATTTACGACTATCATATTGTGTAGGGTGTACAAGAGGTGCTTAAATACCGCGACGTTATCCTTGCTCCTGGAGGAAATTCCACGACATCTTCCCGAATTTCCAAATCGTTATAAAAGCTGACAACATTTGGCTCATTGTTTTTAAATAAACAGGTTCCGTTTGCTGAAATGAGCAGAATTTTTTTTTTTATTAAATAAGGGAATGCACCACAAACGTACACTCGTACAAAATGTTTATCTGCAGGATGTTTCAACTTACCGCAGTTGTATGACCGACCAATCCACTGACCGTTTTCACATAGTATTTTCCAAGTATTCCTTTCGCCAGAGGCGCTAGGAATGCAATTAAAGTAAATTTCGGTGCCACTTTCATAGGTTCCTTCAACATCCATGTCGCCATTCCTACAAGATGACAGCGTTAGGCCTAAGGATTACAATGCCTCCAAGAACTTACTTATATACCAAAGCCCCATCACTTATACTTGGGGATCCACACATCTTGGAGTCTTCAGTCATGTCATGGTCATCGGTTGAGTTGAATACGTCTTCCATGTCGGAGGTGTCCAGTAAACTAACGCTGCTCACACTTTCCTTTGATTCTTGCAACATTTCGGTTATTTTGACAATTTCTTCTCTTGATTTGCGCATGCCCGATTCGCAGTGTATGTTTTGTGGGTTTATGGCTCCTTTATTACACGTCATTTCAATTGGCAGCGTATTCGTTGAGTAATTGCAGCGCGCATTTACCGAGCTATCGTGGCCGATGGTTAGACCTGCTCTATAACCCCCCTAAGAGAATTTAATAATGCTTTTGTTTTTCTCCTTACAACATTAATACGAAACAAGTTACCTCATATATAAGTCCAGGAATGTTTGGTAAAGTGCACGCAACGGACACACATTTCGAGAAGGCATTAACCGACCAACTTCCGTGGCCACATCTTAACTGACCAGCACCCTGAGTTGATTACTGATTAGGTTTTCCTTTCACAGTTATACTGATATTCTATCTTACTTGTATCTTGAAGCCTTCGGCACACTCCAGTGTTATGAATTCATTGGATTGAATTTCTTCATATGTGGATAGAGGCGTCTGTGATGGTTTATCCGAAAGCTCAGTTGTGTGGGGCTCCACCTTATAATACTTCCCGTTTTCGACTGACGGAACCAGGCAAGGTGCTGAAAAGTCGTAAACCATATTTATATGCAGTTAAAATATTCAAAATTTCAAAGTTTTACTAGCTGCCTTAACATGCGGAATTTAAGGCATCTACTCTTAATAATAAAAAGAATAAAATCCTCCTGAAAAAACCAAGAATTCCAATTGCAGTTTCAAAAACTCGTCAAAAGATTAAATGACTATCGTACAATGTAAGCTGAAGTAAACAGCGCAGTTCTTCTGAAGAACACGGTATATTGGGAACATGGTTAATCCTAACGTTCTGCCCTTAGCTGCTTCTACAAAATCGTCAATAAAAAGAGTCAATAAATAAAGGCAGTAGATTTAGCAATTACCAAATGTGTAGGAAAGTCGGGAGATAAAGGGTATAGATATAAAGTCAAAGCTGCATTGTGTTATTGCCATCCTAATGGTGAGACAAGACGTAATACTTAATGGGCGAGCTTGGTGTAAAAAAAATATTAAATGCAGTTTTTAGGGAGAGTTCTTGCAGTCGTCCTTTGTTATAGAAAAGTGTGGCGCATACTGCCGAAATTGTTTGGAAACTTACCGCTATCTACAAGCCGCTTATTTATTATTTCTAATCAGCCTATCATGAAACATTTTACAATGTTATTTAAAATACCCTAAAAGTTGCGGCTATATGGATTTTACTTTTCTGAAAATATCGTTTTTATTCTCCAGAATCAAAACAGATTTAAGAAATTTTATGCAAAAAACTATCACTAGCACTGTTCGAATTTTTCATCAAGAATTCATTCATCAAGTGCAATAAATATTTCATTGCGCTGCAAGCTTAAACTGATTGTAACAAGACATTTAACCGAATTAAACATTAATTTTGTATTATTGATTAATTTATTTAAATTTACTGCTTTGTTTGTTTTGACAATAATCCAACATCGTGTACATGAGCTCCAATTTACTACAAGCATGTAATTAAAAAAGTCAATTTAATTTGCATCAATTTACGTTATAGTTTTTCAATCTACGAAGGCTGGATGGTCTATTAAATTAGTCGGTCCGTTTGCAACACCGAAATATTGATCGAAGACCACGCGAATGGTCATAAGCTGGTTAAGATAGTAGTAAGTAAGTAAATGGGCAAAATCGGCCCACGGAAAAGCGTATACTTAAACAATACAAATCGAAAACATGCGGAATAAAAAACCAACCGAATTGAATTTTAAGGCCCATACACACTGAAGCTTTTGTTGAAAAACGAGCCTGCTTCTTATGAGATCCCACACACAAAGGAATATATATGTTGGTTGTGAACGCGTAGTTGGTTGTGAAGGGTTTAAAAAAATGTTTCATGTAACATTTAAACTTTTCATCTGCTGCGAATATATTATTTATATACAATATTGTAAATATCAGGTGATGAATCTAGAGGTATTTTTTTTAAAATAAAAAAGAAATACAAAAATTCAAATTGTTAATTCGAATTGACATTTGATTCCATTTATTTTTTGAAAATAACTTCCTTCAAATGTTGGCAGCAACTACGCCACTGTCCGTTCTGAGGGTCCAATTTTGTATGACTCGTTAGAGCAATTTGACCGGAATGGCATTAATTAGGATTAAACTTGCACCAAGATTAGTCCTATTAAATAGTAGTTTAGACACAAACTTTGAACGAGATCGGCCAAAGACTCTCTCTGTAAGAGGGGGTCGAGTTTTGACATTTTAGCCTTACAGGTGGTTTTTAGCAGTCATGTAACTTATTACCTATTGTTCCTAGCAAAATTTGTCCCGAGTGTTTTTAGTAGATAGTTATTTATTCGACCTTATTAGAAAAAATTAAAACAAATAAATTTTGTAAAATCAGTTCTTTTTTAATTTTTTTTCCAAAAAGGCTCCTTTTTTGCTCAAACAAAGCTTAGGTTTTTCTTTAAAATTTATGGTATAATTGCTAGCTTACTCAAAAGAAGGTTTTTTTTTTAATTTTAAGTATATGCACTCTTGTGCATATTGTGGTTTTTGTCAATTTTATAGGTAGTGTTAAGCGCACTTAATGTTAAAAGTGTTTTCTATTGTAAAATTTTATTGTAAAAATGTAGGTACCCCAGAGACAAATTGTTGAATGATGTGATAATAATTTATGGCCATTCTCCAAAATTGTACGACATTTGACTTCAAAAATTGGGTGGAGAGATATAAGTGAAGAGATAGTTTACTATGTTTTTAAGGGAAAAATTAATATTTGGTTAACCCCCATTGGTACGTTATTATTTTTATTATGTCAGATGCAGTTAACTCACACTAAGACCATTTTGACCCAAATAAGAGATTTTAAACTCATTCATAAAAATAAATATGTTCTCCAGGATGCCATACAATTATTCCACTTCAATAACGACCAAGCAACTATATTCACAATATTGATTTACTACTTCACCCTCAGGTTTCTGAGTTTATAAATAATGGGAGTTCCACATGGTCGTTTCAAAAAAACAAATAAAAACAAAACTTCTAAGATGTGGCGGTTCGAACGTCTTTATTGTACGATGATTTGATTTCAACTAACAGACTTAAGCTAAGATGGCCTCAAGCGGCCATGCTACAATGATTTAGAGAGATACAGTTATTCAATGTAAATGAGGCCAATATATGTCATTTGAGGCGAATTCAATTCAGAACCTTAAGGATACTTTAAAATAAGGGATAAGGAGAATTTAAATGAATATATGTAAATAATGATTGAAATAAATATTAGAAAATTAGACCTGAAAACGATTGTTGAATTACGTTTTCAACATATTCCGTGCCTAATTATTGGTAGGGCCGCACAGACATGCATTAACGACAACGCCAAACTTGGTGTTCTTGACTTGAAGAAGAAATAGCTATCAAGAGATGCGGAAGGTCCCTTTAATTTGTCGCCGAAGAGGTCGCGACCGTTATCCCGTGGATTGGACCAAACTCTTGTGGCATAGGATGTTCCCACATATCGCGGACAACATCATCGAACTTCAGAAGCATAGGAAGCAGCTGGTCATTTACCGGAGCATGTCGACCTGTAATTTATCCACGATCACAAAGTCTTGGAGCCAAACTTTATTTTTGGTGACAAACTGAAACACTCCGAATATCTTATTATTCCTTTATTTCGCGCGGTAGATAGAGGTTCGACCATTTCGTTAAGGACATTCGAAAATTGTACGTTCGGACTTAGGGCCAGTGTTACCGCAACGGTTCTATACCCTGCTTGCACATCACGCAGTACGACATAGGCGAGGGCTTTGTAAATCTGTCCGTGAAGACTCTCCAATGGCCTGCACTGCGTTTGAGATCCTGAACGGTAGGAGCGTCTGGAAGGTTTCCTTCTAAAGTGGAAGAACTGGCTTTAATGTCCTCCTGGTGTATCATGGTGTGATGACGGTGCGAAGAAACATTCCCAGCGGCGGAATTAGCAAGGGCTGCTCAAAGCAGGCATGAAATAAGGCCTTCTGAGACATTCCAATGAGAAGCATGCAGGCCTTCTTTTCGCATGCCTGATAAATGGCCTTCTCCTTGCCTTCTAAAGGATCCCGAACACATGTACTATTCCTTCTTTATAAAGGCATGCTGCAGGCCTTCCAAGAGAAGGCAGCAAGAAGGTGTCATTCGATATTTCTAGATTTTGAATACCTTTTCTCTATGGTTACTTACTCTCGATAGGCATGCTAAGTACCTTCTATGAGAAGGGGCATGGAATGTGTATACGTGCCATAAGAATATTCGTCGCTTAATTTTTTTTTTGTTTCGTGAAAAAGAAAACAAAGGCGAAGATCCCGTTAACTTTCTCAGTTTCAGTATACATACAGAAAATAGATGAAGTGTGCAAAAAACGAAAGAAAACAAACAAATAATTTCAGTTTTGATAAAATTGTGGAAGAAGTCGGTGGTGTTGTAATAACTTAAACAAGTGCGTGAAACAATGTATCATATAAATAAAAGAACTCTGCAGAGAAAAACAAAAAAAGAAAAAGAAAACATTTTAAAAAAATTTAAAGGCATTGCCGATCGAGTTGTGGATAATAGAATAGTTATTGAAAATCCAGACGAAATAGTGTATAGTGAAGAAATTTGTGTAGAGGAGGCAGAACAATATAAAAGTAGTTGTGATCAAACTCTGGAGGGAACATTAGTTGTTTGGTATAGGGAATTCAATCCTACTCGTAGATGTGCAAATGGACTTTTAAAGATTTTAAATGAAGATAAATTAATTGGTGTTAAGAGTTTGGAGGGTCTATTAAAATGCCAGAAAATTAAAGCTATAATAAGGACAGTGTCTCCAGGATTCTATTTTCATGTAGGTTTGGCTCATCAATTACAAAAACTTCCGGCTAATATTTTAAAAGATGTTGAAAAGATTTCGTTATACATTGGAGTTGACGGACTGCCGTTGTTTAAAAGCTCCAATACTTCCCTATGGCCAATTATGGGTAAGATTGCTAATATTTCAAAAGTAGATGTATTTATAATAGGTTGCTACGTTGGCAACAAAAAGCCAAATGATGTCAACTGTTTTCTACATGACTTCGTATATGAAATGAAAACCCTTCAGGGCAGTGGCATAGAACTGTATGGAAGAATAGTGCATATAGAAATAAGAGCCTTCATCTGCGACACACCAGCTCGGGCCTTCTTATGTAATACCGTTGGTCACAATTCTTTTGATGGGTGCATGAAATGTTACCAAAAAGGTAAAAGAGTAAATAATGTTACAACTTTTTCTTCTGTTCCATCCGAGTTAAGAACTGATGATGATTTTCGTCTGAGAAAGCAAAAAGAATTTCACAAAGAATCCTTTACTTTTAATTGTAACTCTTTGGAAACACTAGGTATTAGAATGATATCTCAGTTCCCCCTAGACCCAATGCATCTGTTAGACCTAGGTGTTACTAAGAAAATGATTGTGAGGCTAGTAAATAATTGTACATCTGTAATGACAGGCGATAAAAAAGAAACATTATCTCAACGTCTAATTGCTCTTACTCCGCATATTCCGAGAGAATTCCAGAGGAAGCAACGAGGAATTGAGGATTTGGCAAGGTGGAAGGCCACAGAATTTCGCCAATTTATTCTCTATTATGGTCCCATTGTCCTTAAAGGTATTGTTGACGACGATTTTTACTATGAATTGCTTCTACTTCATGTAGCATATAGACTTCTTTCCACACCAAAGCGCTATCACTCGAATATAAATTCTGCTTCTGAACTTTTGCAAATGTTTGTTACAAATTTTGGCAAAATTTTTGGACAAAAAAGCATAACCTTCAACGTGCATCATTTGTTGCATTTTTCTCAGAGTGTAAATGATTTCGGGGTTGCTTCAGAGTTTTCCGCATACCCCTTCGAAAATTATTTGCAAATTCTAAAAAAGAACATACGAAGTCCTACAAAAATTCTGCAGCAAATGTACAATAAATACAAGGATTTACCCTTAAACATTCAAGAAACTCCAACTAGTTTCAAAAGGTCAAAACAGGGAAAAATATTGAGTTTACAGACCGATACTTTTTATTTAACTGCAAATCGACCAGACAATTTTTGCTGCATCAGACCATTTACTCCTATCATGATAACTGGATTCAAAGATGAAAAAGGAGGGTGTGTACAAGGCATAAAAATACATAATTTAAGAAATTTATATGAGGAACCTGTAGAATCCTCAAATATAGGGATTTGTGTAGGGGATATAGTTGAAGAAGAAAACTGTTTCCAAGTAAAAGAAATATACTGTAAATTTGTTGTTTTTTTGAAGGTTCTTCAATAATATTAATTCCACTCCTCCACAACTGCCATTAAATTGCATTTCTGTAAACATAACGATACCTGAATAAAACAATTGAAGTATACACAAATTTTGGCAACTGCGTGAAGAATGGCTGATAAAGGACATAAACATTTGGGAACAAAAATCAACGGTAAGTACACATTTTTTTCATTTATGCGCTGTAACAAATAAACTTTTATTACACCATGCGTCAGACATTTATACCCATGATCGAAATCATACAGGAATGAAAGAAGAGGTCATACATAGTATATTTGCTCAATCAGTTTTTCATTTTCTTTTGATTTTAAAGGACATATCATTTTTATATAGTTTTAGCGTTTATTTCATTATTTTCCAAAGCCCTACCATGTCGATAAGACTATCAAATGAAAAAAGAAAGTCTCGGCAATTTACTAAAATTTTTTATCATTTTTATTTAAGACCAAAAAGTGCGCAAATGTCCCCTTCAACAAAAAATATCTATGTAAAATCTTTGCGGAAGTACAATGAGTTTTTGTTAGTTATAGAAAATATTTCTATAAGTATTTTGCGAAATTTTTATTAAGTAGCCGAGACTTTCTTCTCTCATTTGATACCCACATCGACATTGTAGGGCTTTGGAAAATGATGAAATAAACGCTAAAACTAACATATCCTTTGAAAATGATATGTCCTTTAAAATCAAAAGAAAATGAAAAACTGATTACGCAGATATACTATGTATGACCTCTTCTTTCATTCCTGTATGATTTCGTTCATGGGTAACTCTGGGTTTTTAATTTTTCATGAGAAAACTTTTCTCTTTAATGCAATTTTCAGATTTGGAAAACCAAATAAAGAATATTGAAAATTTAATAAATTACCAAACTGAAGTACTTGCTGGACAATTTGCGGAAATAAAGGTTCGGCTTGACGAAATTATTACAGCGAAAAAGAACACGGAAGGAATTGACAAACTTTTCCCAATACACACAGTTGAAGAACTAAACTCAGTCGAGGAAAAAATTCGTGAACTAGATGAAAATGATATTATTAACACCGTGAAAAAAATAATTCGCAGAGGCGGTTTTATCAAAAATTTTCACAACTTGGTTGGAGAGAAGATTGTTGCATCTTTTAATTATGACGGCGTTCAAAACAAAGACTCTTTTAAGTCTTATCAAAGCATCGATAATATTTTTTTTAAAGCTGCCGAATCGGAAGCATACAGTTTTGAAAATTATAAAGCAATGATAAAAAAAGCTTTTAAATTAGAAAAAAATAAACAACATAAATCAAAATGTTTGAAAGAAAGAAACAAGTAAATTTGACAGCGTATTTACAATTGTCTTTATTTTGACTGAACTATTTTCAATTTTAAAATATATATAACATATACATATGTTCAAATAACAAACTGAAGTATCTCAATTAGTTTTATAAACATTATTTTTTGGTTATGAATTGAATTACTTAAATATAATTTGTGTTTATTTATTTTTATTTACTGACAGCCTTTACTAATAAAAAACAACAAAAAATGTAATAAGGATGAATTTAGTAGTTGGTGTTTTAATTCCTAAAATAAAGCGATTTTAAAATTTGGAAAAAAATCTTGCATAATGCCTTCCAAAGAAGCCCTTTCACATGCCTTATTTTGAAGGCCTTTCACATGCCTTACTTTGGAGGCCTTCCACATGCCTTATTTTGAAGCCCTTATAGAAGGCCTTCCATTGAATAACTTCCGAAGGCCTTCAGTTTAAGGCCTTCTGTAATGTCTTATATTTCCTGCATGCGAAAGGCCTTCCTATGGAGACCTTCTTCAAGGCCTTATAATATAGTCATTCATAAGGCCTTCATTTTGAGATCTTCAATCAGGCCTTGCCGGAGAAGGGAATGTGGAAGGCCTTGCCCTCCAACGACACCCTATGTTATTTGGAAAGGAAGATGGAATGCGGAGGGAAGGCCTGCTGGCTGCTTCTGAATGCCTTATATAAGGCCTTCCAGGTGCTTCTTTCCGCCACTGGGTTGCACCGAGACGCCGAAGTGCACTCAGCAATCCGACAGACAGTTGAGGCGGACTTGTAGTTTTCTGACGGCTTCACGTCGCCCGTGCGCGAACATCCATCAAAAGTTCGGGCAACGCTTGAGCAAGTGATTCTTGCCACAGAGCTGATATCTTCCACGGTGGTCCTTGGTTCTGAAGAGAAAAAAACAAAGAAGAAACAAAAACATGCAATAAATAATTGGAATTTCGCAATATGATCATTGGCAAGATTCAAGTTTAGTTTTGATTTGTGTTAGGTTGTTGAGACGGGAGTACGCAGAGCTTTAAGATTGGACTCGTTATTATTCCGTTTTGAGTTTTAATTTAGGCAACACGACCATTGTTATCTTTATCGTAAGCTACTTTCGTTATACGGGGCAAACGACCCTCAGTTGGAGATAGATAGTTGTCTCTTGTAAGTTGTTGCTCGTAGACTTTCTCTTAAATCTCCTTTCAAATTCCGTAATATACACGGTTTCCATCACTGGCTGAATATATGTTGTATTGCCTTTAGTCTGCACAATCTGGTGAAATACGATAAATTCTCTCTTGACCGGGGGTCAATGGTAACAATTCCGATACGTTGTCTGACTCGACAATGCCAATGGCTTCGAATTCAAAATTGAGTCCATGAAAATCAATAAGGTGCTGAATTGCTCGTAAGTAAAACTCAAATTACTTGGCAGTTTTTTAAGGTGGTGAAGGTAAAGTGCAGCAAGAATGAAATTTACGTTTAAATATCGTACATACCAATTTAGAATGCCATTTTTGAGCCTGGTTGGTGATGCAGAAGCGATGCCAAATGGCACGTAGCACAACATTATATTTCGCATGACATAGTATTTGGTGACTGTATTTTATGAGAAGATCGGCTAAGTGGGATCGTTCTGGGACAAGAATCGGATGTCGTTCGTTAAAACTAAGAACTGAATTATTCTAGCGACCGCGGACTCGCGTCACCCCGTTCTTGTCCAGGAAAGGAGCTAGTGCACTAATGTCGTTTTCGCGTGGGTAGTACGTTTGTTGAGAGATACTAAATTAACGATTTTTGGTTCGATTAATTTCAGATGTCGAAAGGTAATACTTTTATGGCGAGAGTGAGCTTTTTCAAACAACCGTAGAACATAGCTCATAACACGTAGGTTGCAAACGTACCATGAACATTTATTTGCGGTTGTCTAGAAACTCGACGATTTGTACTCGTTTTGTAGCCATCCAAGCACTAGTCCATAAGTGTAACTCAAAGTCATAATTCAAGGACTCAGTCACGAATTCACTATGTTGGTGAGTAATATTGCGCCAGTTTTTGCTACCAGTAAGTTGCTGGATAAAGTGCCTGCATTGTCGATACTCATGTAGACTGCTCTACAAGTTGCTCGCTTCGAAGCATCGCAAAAGCCATAGATCTTAACTCGTACACCTGGCGAAAAGTCTATCCATCTTGTTATTTGTAGGGATTGTATGTGTGCTAAGTTATCTTTAAATGAATGTCAAATGAATGAACCAGCAAATGCGATGGAACTGTCAAATTCCAATTGATGTTTCCTTCCCACAATTGCTGCATCAAAATCTTAGCTTCGATGACGGTTGGACCCAGCCAACCTAGTGGATCAAATAACCTGGCGATGACCGACGGTATATGTCGTTTCGTAACAATTGAAGAATCATTTATCGGACCAATAGCGTAATAAAAGATATCAGATTTCGTATTCCAGCGAATGCCCAAAGATTTGACTGTACTAGAGTTGTCAAATTTCAGGAACTCTTACGGATAAGGGTGATCTTTTTGAAAAAAAAGTACGCGGAAGCTAAATTTTGCATAAGTTGGGCTTGTTTATCTTTCGCTTCATCCAAACTGTGTCCTCCGGATAGAACGTCGTCGACATACAATTCTTCCTTTAGTACTCAGATACTTAAGGGATTGATTTTTGCAGTCACAACTTAATTGTCTCAAGGTTCGTTTGTCAAGAAACGGAGCGCAATTAGTTCCAAATGTGGGCGTTATGAAGCTGAGGTCGAAAAAACACTTTTGGATATGCTCGATCAGGTTTATTAACAACTGTCTGGCGATACATTTCTTCGGTGTCTTCAATGAACAGGTAATGTCGCCAGCGGAGAACAATTTTCTGGATGTCTGTTTGAAGGATCGGACCAGGATACAAAACATTGTTAAGGGAGCAACCACGACTACGTCTTTTAGATCCATTAAAAACAACTCTTACTTTTGTGGTTTTACTCTCGGGTTTTACAACCGCATGATGGGGGAAGAAAGATCTGTTTCTTTTCTGAAGTTTCAAAAAAAGTTTATTTTCTCCTTGAGGCCAAGATCAATGTAAAATTCGTTCGTATTGCTGCTTCAGCTCTTGAGCAAATGCCATATTTTTAGATGGTCCACTGTCTCAGAAAATTATTTACGGAAGGGTAGCCGCACAATAAATAGCCTATCTTGTCGATATGTTGTCAGTTGATAGAATTCCTCGCAATATTCATCTACTCAGCAGCTTTTATCGGTTGCTCAACTTCTTCGATTTCCCAAAATTTCTTAAGTTTAGAATTAATACTCGTAGCAGCATTAGCTGTTTCACTGACTAATGTTGAAAATGTGTTGATTGTCGTTGTCGGTAGTTTGGCAGACAAAAACCATCCGAACTGTGATTCTCTGGTTTCCAGTTCGTTTTTCTGGTAAGAAAGGAAGTCCTCCAAAATATGAGTGGCAAATAATCACTATCTATTATCATATTAATTGATGATGGTTCGAATAAATTTGGGTCTGCCAATTCTGTTAAATTTTAGATTTTGATTTTCTTTGATGGTAGAAAATGCGACATTTTAGAAACAATAAATCCAATGATTTCAAATTGATGAAGCTCTGGTGACTTGAATTTCCGACGACCGTACCTCCTTATCCTAAGATTTGCGTGAGATTGTTGACGGGTAAAGACAAAGATTGTTTTAGACCCAGCCCCCATAAAGCTCTAACTGTAAATATTTCTCTTGCGTGGTCAATATGTACAACAGCAGTTGACAAAACAGTAGTTCCTTCGTGTTAAGAAAAGTGAGTTTGGACGAATTAGTTGCCAAATTATTATTCGACCAATTACTTGAAGGGTACACATGCTAAGACGTTTATGGTTTTACTGGTTGTGACGAATTTCTATCTTCTTGCGTTATATGAGACGAATTTTGTTCCTTAGATTCTACATGAAGTAGGGCATGGTGTGTTTTTATTACTCTGGAAGCATCTCTTTTCACTGGGACAGTTGGATTAAAAATGATTCTACGATAAGCAACTCGTGCAAAATTTACTAGCGTAAACATATGCAATGTAATAATTTAAAAGATTTTCGCAGTTCCTGAACTTATGATCACCATTACATTTTTTGCATTTAATTTTTTGTTTATTCGGCTTCGTGTTTTGCGTGAAACGACTGCGAATTATTGTTAACACTATCATTCGGTCTTCTACTATCATTCGGTCTTCTAATCATTTCTAACAACTCGATTCTCTTTGACAAAAATTCATGCATTTGATCCCAAGTTGAGAGTTTCTTACGGTCAGAGAACGAGTCTTCCCTCGCACGCAATGTATCCTCCGGTATTTTCGAAGCAAAATGATGAAGCAAGATTGGATCCCAATTTTCAGTTTTTATGATATTAGATTTGAATATCGCTAAGCTTTCGTTGATTCCTCGCTGAATTTGTCGATTCGATTTCTCACTTTCAACTTAGACTACTTAAATACCAAATAAAATTTTCGTCTGCTGATGTACAAGCATCCTTGGGTTCTCGTAACAATTTTTAATGCGTCCCACGCCAGCTGAAAACTACCATCTACCAAATCAAACTGCTTTACAATCTGGTGAGTCTCGCCTCTTGATTTGTTCCTAAGATGATCGAGTTTCTGCTCCGAAGAAATTTCCTAATGGGAACCAAAAACTTCCCAAAATATATCTCGAAAGGCTAGCCACTTGGAATACCTTCCTTCAAAAGATTGTGTATCGCATGGTGGAAGTTTTAATGATGGAAACCCTTGAGACCCTAGTGTTGTATTACGTCTGCTGATTTCTTCCAGTTGCGATTGTTTTTGCTGAATTAAATTCTTTTTCTGCAATTTCGAGATTGTTTACTTCTTTGCCGCCATTTCCAACAATTCTGGTGCTTGATCTTCTTCATCTGCCGTCATTTACTTCTCATATTTGCTTTCTTTTTTCCAGCTTATCTTCGTCCAATTCAAGACCAGCAACGCGGTTACCAAATGATCAATTCAAGACCAGCAACGCGGTTACCAAATGATGGTTTACACTTCTCGCAGAATGACCATAATTGATGAAGATTAAAAAGAAATCTGCGCGTCGCCGCCATGTTGTATAAAACGAAGAAATTCACTCCCTTTTTTACAAATTTCTCGACGTATGGTTATTTAGAAAGATATGGTTTTATATTAACGATGAATATGGTCCTTTAGAACGAATATTTTTTTATTTATGATAATTAATTGCGTTATAAATTCTTTGCAATATTATCAGAAATAATAATGTTTGTGCCCTTTATTTAAATGATTATAGGCCAACTGCGTATCGATAACGAATATCTATAAATAAATTTGTTAATTGTTCATTTACCCAAAAAAGAATGTTCCGTATTTGAATTTTTGTGATGCAATGTACGCGTTAATTTCTACTAATTTTTTTTAATTAAAAAATTGGTGATTTTGGGTATTTTATATCGATCCCGGCACACAACCAAATACACTGCCAGTTCGTTGCGTCGACAGCAATGCTGCTTTTCCTTCTACAAAGCAACCACACTAAATTATCGTTATGAAAAGAACGAACGTCGACTGCGATCTTTTAATAAAAATTCCACAGCAAGTATAGAAAAAATGATTTTGTTGACTTACCCATTTTGATGCTTTTGCCTTTGCATCTTCAATAACTTCTCTTGTTGTTGTACTATGGTAGTAAGTATTGTATGCCGGCAGCAATAGTTTTTTCCAAATGTTTTTTGTTGACTTCACAATAATAAACTTTTAATGTATTGTCATGTACTTTTTTAAAAATTGTGTTTTGTTAATAAGTTTTTTTTACAATTTTTTCGATTTTATTCTTCACATTAGTTTTTATACTTCAGCCCCCTTTTACATTCGATCACTTTTGATTTTTTTTTCTTCGTTTCGTTGCCAAATGTTCTCGCGTGTGTGTGTTGATTTCTATTACTTTTTCTATTCTAAGCAAAGTTGATGCCTTTTATCTCTCTCTTCCCTTCGTCTGCGAAGTTGAGGTTAGAAAATTACAACAAGGTAAGGTAAGAAATTTAATTTTGTCTTTTCCTACTGTTTATTAGGGTGGGTACTAAAAATTTAATTTTTCGCCGTGTTAGGTTTGACAGCTATTTTGTTTTTCGTTCCTTTTCTCATGAATTCTTACTTTTTTGAACTTAATAACGGGAATTTTATATATATGTGACAGCGCATAGAAAAAGGGACCTAAGGGTAAAAAAATCAATTTTCACTTTTTTTTGATGTGGACAACATCTGAGCATCGAATGAGACCGATCCCGTGCCCCAAATGTATTCCCTCAGTTCAATTTTATAAAATTTCTGACAAGAAAAGTAAAAAATTATTTAATAAAATTAGGGCAAAGTAAAAAATAATCCTACATGACATATTTTTTCTGATAATGATTAAATTTGTTTATCAATTATTATTTTTATGGATGATTATTTTTTGTCCCTGAAGGTATCATTACCCTGTAAGATCTAATATTCGCTAAATTTGAAATAATCAAAACTTTGGTGATTTTTAATCATTCAAATTTTAAAGAAAAGTATATCAACATCGATTGCCGATATGCGGCTGATTGTTCGCCAACTATGTTAATAAAACTAAGTCAGTCGCTTTTTGTCTTTCGCAATGAGCTCTCACAATTACGTTAGTCATTCCCCGGCGTTGTTTTAAAAAAAGTTCAATCTATTTTATAGTTTTGTTTGTGTTTTTTGAATATAAACTACAGATTGAAGCTAATTTTTCAAAAGTACTTAAATTGCCACAAAAAAACACAGAGGAATCACGACTGAGAGGGAAATGATAATTTAGAGTTATTAAATGAAGTGTATTTGTTTACTTATAAAATTTCGTGATGGATAAAATAAAACAAAAACTAAGGAACAGGCGTTGGCAGTAAAGTAAGAGGCACAACAAATATATAAACAAATAAAGATGATCCAGTTAAGAGCAAAGGGAAATTTTCATGTATTTCAAGAAAAAAGAGAAAAAGCTAGTGAAACCTTTTACTGAAATGACATCGCGTGCAAAACGTGCCAAAAGAAAGACCTGCAAAAATCAAAAAACTACAGAGAAAATAAGGAAAACGTTGGTAACCGATGGAATCTCCTCAACAGAAAGTTTTTCACCTTTGTAGGGAAAATCTGATGACAAAAATAAACAAAACAAAAAGATAATTTACGGCAATAAAGAAAAAAGATAAAATCATTCGTCAATGGAACAATAAACGCGAAATGTATAAAAAAGATACAATAGATTGAAGGCTACATAATAAGCAAATGTAAAATCACCAAATTTAAAGAAAATAAAATGCTTCTAGATTCATTCACGAAGAGAATTTTCGCGAAAAAATTAAAATAAACAGGAAAAATGCGAAAAGACGCTTACAAATCGGCATCAGATCTATTTAGGATTGTTTGAAGTCATTATAAGCACCAACTTGTAAGGAATTCAAACAATTTTAGACAAGAATTTGAAATTTAGCATCAAAAAATTGCCAAAAGTTTAAAGTTCAAAAAAATCATAAATTTTCTTTTCATAAGCCGATTTTTAAACTTTTTTTTGAAGATGTAGTTGTTAACTTCGAAAAAAAAATATAACCAAAAAAATGACTGAGTAATGGCTGTTTTATTGAAAAACAAAAAAATTACGCATTTTAATTTTCTTCACGCTCAAAGTTGATCGGTAGGGAGCAAATTAGTATTAGTTTCATTAAATACCATATTAAACTAGCTTTCTAAAACATGTTTAAAAATTTTGTATTTTTAAAAATCTTAATGATTATATAAATGGAAAAAAGTGTCAAAACCTATTACTTTCAAGTAAATTTATAAAGCCTATGAACAAAATGAGACATAGATCATGCATATCGATGTACGCTCTCGCTTTTATTCACAATTAAGTAATGGTATGAATTTCAAAAATTTGCTCGAGATATGTTCAAAATTCTTTGAAAAAAACGCTGATGACATTTTTATGATTCTCAGGATTAAAAAAAATAAGTAATAAGCAAAAGGTAATTGTGTGTTGTGTTTTTATGCTAATAGGACCTATATTATCTTGTAAATAAAATTCCTTTTAATTTGCGTTTCGTCAATTACTTGTTGACTTCCCCAGGGGTTTCGTCTATTTAAAAAAAAACATATCACATTTTGAACAATTATTTTTTTTATATATGCTTTATTTGAATTATTAAATCTGATCCAAAGGAGCCTAACAATAAGTATACGAATCTTAAGTATAATTCAATAATAAATACTAGTATGGATTTCTTGTTATGTGGATCTCTGTTAATTGGCAGGAATTTACATAAATTTGGTCAAAATTGTATAAAACTAGTATGGATCACATGTCTGAGAATTTTAAACCTGGTTTGGCTTAAACCTCGTGATAAAGGGCCAGAGGACCCTTACAGTCATTTACAGAGTGTTCGCGGTATTATGTAGAGTGAAAAACTCTAGTTATATATGTATAACGGATAACTCTAGAATAGCTGAGTGGACGACGTAATTTTGGTTTTGTAGGCTTTTCGTGTTGACTGTTTTAAGGATCACGTATGAGAGCATTTAAGCCACGTGACGTAGAATAAAGGATTCTACACAGTCTTTGACCGCGATAGATATTGAATGTTTTAAAGATCACGTATAAGAGCATTTAAGCCACGTTAAGTAGAAAAAAGAATTCTACACAGTCTTTCGGGCGCGTGTGTTCGCGATTACTGTTACGGATGAAGCACAAGTGCAGATCAGAAAACACAGCGTTCGTTTCTCCGAAATCTTCAGAGCTTGGACTGCACAATAATTGTCTAGCGAGTATGTTATCATGACGTTCGAGCTTCTCTTTAAGCTTTATATCGATTATTTGAATTGCCTCTTTAACGAGAGATATTTTTAAGTCTCGGTGGATGTTTTCATTCCTCATATACCAAAGGGCACCGGAAATGAGCCGCAATGTCTTCGATTGGACTCTTTGGATTAGGATGCTGGGCACCGTATAACCCGATAGGTTTGATTGCACTGTTGTTATATTCAAGGCTTAGTTTTGAGTTCGCGTTTAGGAGCCAGTAAAGTTGATGGACCTTAAGTTTCAGTTGAGTTTTCTGGGTTTCGTTATGACTTCTCCAGGTGAGTCGGCGATACAGGTAGAAACCAAGGTATGTAACATGATCAGATTGAGAAAAGGGGATATTGTTTAGTTTCAATGTCGGACAAGTGCTAATATTCAGTGTGAAAGTTACCTGTGTGCATTTGGCCTCATTGACTTGTATTCTCCAGTCAGAGAGCCAAGATTCTACTCGTCTGAGATGTATACCTAGATTCATAGATGCAATATCCTGCTTTTTATTTGTGGCTATTATAGCGGTATCGTCGGTAAAAGTGGATGTTAGCACGTTTGGGCTGGTAGGGATATCTGCGGTAAACAGAAGGTAAAGGATAAGCCCCAGGACGCTTCCCTGGGGCACACCTGCTAGTATTTCGCGGTCATCGGTGACGTGTTGCTCACATTTGACTCTGAATCTGCGGTTTTCTAAGTAAGACTTAAGAATTTGATGCATATTTGCAGGTAAGTATTTTCAAATTTTGTAGGTCAAGCCAAAGTGCCAGACTTTGTCAAATGCTTGAGCAACATCCAGAAATACGGCGCAGCAATTATTCACCCTTATCGCCAATTACTTGCGAACATTTTATTCCCTCGGATTTTTTTGTTCCCTCGAACAAAAATTTGGTATCGCGAATGTCCCGTGAACAATTGTTCACTTCGAAACATATGGCTGATTTCGAGAATGATCAGCTGTTTACAAATTTCTGTTGAGAAAAAGAAAAACGTTTCTTGGTGGTTTTTAAATTACGTTATTGATTAAATAAAAATTCCAGTGCATGCATAACATTAAAATGTTTCGAATTGGTAGTATTGTGTTACTTCAGGAAGAAAACAATCAAAGGAAGGCAAAACAAAGCATTATTAGAAGAAACCTTCGGGATGCCTCAAATCCTTTGGAATTGACAAATTCACAGTAAGTGCTAACGATTTTGTTTTACAGCATCAATCTAAGACTTCTCTTTTCAGATTTTCTAAATATTTTCGGGTAAATAAGGCTGCATTTACATATCTTTTAAAAATGCTCACAAATTCTTTGCCACCTGCCAAGAAAAAGTCTGCGATACCGCCAATTATAAAGCTGAGTGGCTGCTTACGTTTTTTTGCCGAGGGTGGTTACCAGAAAGGTGTAGACAAAGATTATGATGTAGCAATGGCTCAGTCTACGTTCAGCGAGGTTCTTTCGGAAGTACTAAATGCATTGGAAGTTCCTCTTTGCCAAACTTGGATAAGTTATCCTACTCAAGAAGAACGCAGAATCAGTGCGCAGTTTTTTTTTTAATAAATTTGGAATTCCCGGTGTTTTTGGATGTATTGATGGTACACACGTTACAACAGTAGCCCCCAAGGAGGCAAAACATCTATACTACAACAGAAAAGGACGCTTTAGTTTAAACGTAACATTGGTAAGTTGATATAAATAATATCTATTTATATACATGACCAAAAACGTTTTTATAGATATGTGACCACGAAATGAAGATTCGATATGTTGATGCCACACATCCTGGAGCTGTCACGATTCGTTCGTTTGGAGTATGAGTGGATTCAAAAGAGCATTGGAGGGAGAATATTTGGAAACAGGAACTAGTATGTGGCTGCTGGGTGAGTTTTATCTATTCAAAAAGACTTCAGTTTGGTATTGGTATAAGTATTTTCATATCATTTTTAAAGGGGATGGCGGCTACCCATTGGAACCATGGCTTTTAATTCCCTACATTGACCCAAATGATAGTGTGAAAGAAAAATTCAACGAAGTTCATAGCAAATGCCGGAACATTATAGAACGAACTAATGGAGTGGTGAAAAATAGATGGAGGTGCTTACTTGGTGCTAGAGAACTTTATTATACTCCAGAGAAAGCGATCAAAATTGCAAACATTTGCTCTGCTCTACACATTTGCATCCATTACAAATGCGATCCTATAAATGATTTCTTTGTGAGCGAAGATGATATTGAAGTGGAATGGGACACCACACCGGCAAACAGTGGATACCTCTCTGCAGGAAAGCGGATTCGTGATAGAATTGCAAACACATTATAAGTTTAATTTTTTTATAGAAATATTTATTTACATTACAAAGGTTTTAGAAACCAAAAACAATGAAATCTAATAGAATACGAGTAATAATAAAAAATTAAAAATCAGTTGATGTTCTTAAAAATAGTTTAGTGAAATAAAAATGAAATTAATTAAAAATAAAAAAAAAAACATTTCAATTGCTATCATTTCTCTGCAGTAATCTTATTTTTAGTTCCTCTATTTCCATTAGTCTCTTGTTTTTTTCTAATTTGCTTTCGACTTCCATTTTTCTATAATTTTCCATTGCAGCATTGTGGCGTTCGTGCTCCTTTAATATGCTCCGCTGGTTGTCACTAATTTTTTCTAGTGATCTACACATTCGCTTCATCATTCCTTGCGTTTCTTTGTTCCCATCTTTCACTAGCTCTATCAAGTCAGATATCCTAGAATTTAGTTTGGCTTGATTTCCCACTTCCTTTTCAATCAATTCGGATGTAGAAATCTTTCGACGGGCATCTTCTCGTACTGGCTTCCGTTTCTGTGTGTTTGGAGATGCCTCTTCAATAATTATTTCTTCCAGAATTTCTTCAACAATGTTTGGGGAAATTTCATTTTCTTTATTTTTGGAAGTAAAAGGCATTGGTACACAAAATACACAGGCATTTCGAACACCTTCGACAGATTCCCGCATTTTTACCAATTCATAAATGGCCTCCTCTGTGGATGAGAGCGGTTTCATTTTAAACGGGCCTCCTCCTGTTGAATCTCGTTGCCTTACATTTGCAGCAGCCTTTTTGCGGATATACCTCTTCTGATCCGTCCATACCTATAGTAAAATCATAATGTATTAAGCATTTGTAATAACCATTATTAATCATTAGTATATTCAAATACCTTTTTCCACTCAGCTACAGATTTCACAGGTGGTCCAGCACTGTTCAGTTCGTTGTTCACATTTTTCCAGAAGGATGCTACATCATGTTTGGATTCCTTTGTATAACCCCCAGCTATGGACGGATTTTCCTGCATTCCTTGCAGCAAAATATCCATTTGGTTCTTATTAGTTGAATTATTCCTGAAAAATTTTGTTATTTTTAATTTCAAAATAGAAAAAAAAGGATACTTACATTTTACGTTTTAACAGTTCGCCGACAAAATGCAAAGTGAACAAAAAAGAAAATGGCGAACAAAATTCCTCTAAAAAAACCATTCACGATAGGGGGAATTTTTTTCGAAGTTGCCACATTTCCCCGTGAACAGATTGGCGATTGCGATTTGGCGAAAAGGGAACAAATTCCGAGAGGAATTTTTTTCGCGATAAGGGTGATTATGTTATTTGACACGAGGAACGGTCTTATTTTCAATAAAAGAACTTTTTCAAATAGTTTGGATAAGCAGGGAAGCAAACTGATCGGCCTGTATGAGGAAGGTATTGATTTGTTCTTTTCCTGGCTTTAAAATCATTTGAATCAGAGAAATTTTCCATTCTTTAGGAAAGTAGCCATGTCTCAAAATAGAGTTAAATAATTTTGTCAGGAACTTCACAGCAATATTGGGAAGTTCCAAGATCATTTTAGGCGTGATAAGATCATATCCAGGAGCTTTACCTGGATTCACGGTTTCTTTAATGACATTCAGAAATTCATTCGCGTTATCATCATCAGGTGGAAGGAGGTCGCTACTTGCAGGATTTGGGAGAAATACCTGGTACAGCTTCAGTCAGTCTTAGTCGGGCCGCTGGTGACCTATTTCGCTGCCATTCGCGACTGAACCTCATTTTTTTCACTTACATTTCCCGATTAGTGTAAGTATTTAAACTATTTGTCACTTTTATTTGTGTGTGTGTAGCGTGAATGGCCGCCTGTTCCAGGATCGCGTTCAAGTTGGATACGTTGTTATCTATCTCTTCCCCCTTAGAAATTAGATGATTCGAATCTAAATGACTGCTAATGTACTTCCTGTATTTTAACCAGTTAGTTGTGTATGAAGTAAGCCTTAGTGGGTCATCTACAAGAACTGTCTTCTCGTGAAGAAGAAATATAACTGGCGAGTGGTTGACGATAAGTCAGAGCAGGTACTAGCAGATAAGTTAGATTTACTAACTCCTCTCATTATACCGAAGTCTATTAAGTCAGGCTTTTTGTTAATATCAAAAGGCCAATATGTAGGTTGACTGGGAGATATGAAGTTCAATTTATTTTGACGTCGCATTAGATATCAATAAGGCTGGCTTTGTAGTCACCAGCAGCAGTAAAGTTGCGTCCAAGACCATTGAAAAAGTTTAGAAGTATATCTTCTGATATCGCGAACCGCGGGGGGAAATATATTGGTGAAATGGTAAGAAAACTACCTTGAATGTGGATACGAATTGTTGTCGCTTGAAGGTAGTTTTGTGAGACTCCTTCAGCGACTTCATGTTTTATTCGTTTTCGTATTAGGATACCAGTGCCCCCATGAGCCTTACCGTCGGGGTGTTGAGTACCATAAAATCTAAAATTAGGTATCTGAAAATTGTATTTGTCTGTAAGATGCGTTTCCGATAGTAGCATTATATCAATATTCCGCCGATCTAGGTACTCTGTTAGTTCGTGTCTGTGTTGGTTCACACCGTTTGCGTTCCATGTACATATCTTAAGAATTCTTGCATCATTGATTACATAGTTGACATGAGCATGTTTACACTCTGTACCAGTTGTTGAATCATTGATTCAGCGTTACCAAGTTGTTGTATTGCGGCATTAGGTTTATTCGCCCTTAGAACATTCGCGTATGTTATACCGTTTGAAATACCGATTCCGTCGCTAGAGTAAACTGGAGTTTGTTGGATGTCGATTATTTCGGTTAGAAATGAATTTACGCTTCTCTTCTAGTTTATGCTTAAGTTCTTTGTAAACCCTACAACCTCTGTAGTTTGCGGTATGTTGTTCCCCGCAATTGCTGCACTTTTTCTGTTCCTGCGATTTGACTTAACAGACGGATGATTGGTGTAGATCACCACATACAACATAAACGGTTGACAAAGTGCAGTATGATTTTGTGTGTCCATACTCTTGACAATTTTGGCATTGAACGGGGCCATTTCTTTTGTGGGGTTCTAAAACCGTTATTCTTCTATATAAAAAATATTGAAGTTTGTATATAGGATGAACTTTATTCTTCTTTAGTTTCCGCGAGTCAGGTTGAGGTTCAACCTTGAACATTGGTTGGGGTACCATTTTTTGTTAAGGACGTTTACCACGGAGTGAACGTTAAAATGCTCTTTTTCCAGTGCCCATTTCACCTCATCTGGTCTTACAAATGATTCAATGTCTTAAGATTACCGCGATACTCTTTAGACGATACGTGTAAACTTTTTTATTTCTATCGTTAAAATAACTAGAAATAGCGCGAAAGCCGTTTTCGGTGTATGCCTGAATTTTTGTCTCGTTAATGTTCCCTTTCTTTATTGGCACTATGTGAAAGCCACCACTACCATTATCCACCACTGAACAATGATATTTACTATCTCATTTGAGCTACTCTCACGTAGGTATATTGGGGGCTGCCTAGGAGTTGCGACATTTGCCAAGGTAGAAGATTGGGGTTCTTCTTCGCGCAGCAATGCAAACCGGCTGCTACCCGTGACGGACGTTGGTGGTTCTACACCGTTCACAATTTTCCAACTTTTTTTGTTAGTGTTACCTTTGGCAGGGCTGGATTTACGCTTTATAGTAATGTAGCGATCCATGCCTGTCTGTACCGCCTTTATTGGTTTGTCGTTGTTTTCCTGTGGTCTTTCTATGTTCGCTGTGCTTACGCCTTCTTTGTTATTATTGTTGTTGCTAGCACTGCCTGGTGAGAGAGTTTTTTTTCTGCATTTATCGCGAAATGTGCATTCCGCGAACTTACACTGCAGAAAGAGTGTCTGCGTTGTTCTAACTCTTGAGTGAGACGATGGCTCATCAAGCTGTGAGTTTGTTTAGCTGTGTTTGTGCCTTTTTTATTATAGTTGTTTTGTTTCACTGATTCTTACACAACTGGATTTGTTGTTTAACCTAAAATTTTATTTTGTCAAAAAACTGCTTGAATTCTTTACAAGGTAATACTTATAATGAATTCAAACAATTTTAGATAACTATTTTCACGGCAATTAAGTTTATTTTTGCACTTTCCCTGCTTATTTTATTAGAATTCAATTCGGAGAGGAGTTTTTTTAACGACCGTTCTCTTAGCTCGCGGAACACAATTAGAATCAACAGCATATTAAAGTATTAATTTAAGTTTAAGTTTAACATCATTACCCCACATCGGCTGCCACTGGCTCTATTTCAGTTCAATTTTAATAAATTTCTGACAAGAAAAGTAAGTAAATAAAATTAGGGCAAAGTAAAAAATAATTCTACATGACTTATTTTTTCTGACAATGTTTAAATTTGTTTGTTTGTTTATTATTATTTTTAAGGATGATTATCTTTTGTCCCTGAAGGTATCATTACCCTGTAAAATCTTATATTTGCTAAATTTGAAATTATCAAAACTTTGGTGATTTTTACTAATTCAAATTTGAAAGAAAAGTATATCAACATCAATTATCCATATGTGGAAGATTTTTCGGCAACTATGTTAATAAAACTGTGTCAGTCGCTTGTTGTCTTTCGTAATGAGCTCTCACAATTACGCTCATCATTCCCCGGCGTTGTTTTAAAAAAAGTTCAATACATTTTATAATTTTGTTTGTGTTTTTTAATTGTTTTTTGAATATAAACTTCTGATTGAAGCTAATATTTCAAAAGTACTTAAATTGCCACAAAGAAACACAGAGGAATCACGACTAACAGGGAAATGACAATTTAGAGTTATTAAATGAAGTGTATCTGTTTAGAATTTCGTGATGGCTAAAATAAAAAAAATAAGGAACAGGCGTATGCAGTAAAGCGAGAGGTAGAAAAAAAAGATATAAAAAAAATAAAGATGATCCAGCTAAGAGCAAAGGGGAAGATTCAAGTATTTCAAGAAAAAAGAGAAAAGGCTAGTGAAACATATTACTGAAATAACATCGCGTGAAAAACGTGCCAAAAGAAAGACCTGCAAAAATCAAAAAAAAACTACAGAGAAAATAAGAAAAAAGGAAAACGTTGGTAACCGAGGAAATCTTCTCAGCAGAAAGTTTTTCGCCTTTGAGAGGGAGTTTGTAGGGGAAAACTAATGACAAAAATAAACAAAAAAAGATAATTTACGGCAATAAAGAAAAAAAAATAAAATCATTCGTCAATTGAACAATAAACGCGAAATGTAAAAGAAAAGATACAATAGAAGGCTACATATAAAGTTAATGTAAAATCACCAAATTCAAACAAAATAAAATGTTTCTAGATTCATTCAAGGTTAAAACCGTTCCCAAAAAAATTAAAATAAACAGGAAAAGTGCGAAAAGACGCTTCGGCATCAGATCTATTTAGGATTGTTTGAAGTCATTATAAGCACCAACTTGTAAGGAATTCAAACTATTTTAGACAACAATTTTAAATTCAATATCAAATAATTTGCCAAAAGTTTAAAGTTCAAAAAAAATAATAAATTTTCTTTTCATAGGCCGATTTTTAATTTTTTTTTTGAAGATGTAGTTGTTACCTTCGAAAAAGATATAACCAAATAAAATGAATGAGTAATGGCTGTTTTATTAAAAAACAAAAAAAATACACGTTTAAATTTTCTTCACGCTCAAAGTTGATCGGTAGGGAGCAAATTATTATTAGCTTTATTGAATATCATATTAAAGTAGCTTTCTAAAACATGTATGAACATAAAAATCGATAGAAAATTGAATGAGTTATGCTAAGTTCGGTGATAACAGATTTTTTAACTTTTTTTGATTCTATCTAAAAAAAAATTAAAATGTTGTATTTTTAAAAATTTTGTGTCAAGTGAACAATTGTTAACAATAGCATATTAAACTTACAGTATTAATTTAAGTTTTTACATTGAATTTATCGTTACATTTAAACATATAAAACAACATAAACACAACTTAAACCGAATATCAAAGAAAGTTTTATGTATTGCAACACTGTAACTGGTACTTATGTTGTCAGTGTCCTCCTTCAGATATATCGTTATTCCAATTTGTTGTTGTATTCTGAAACTTTCTATTGTCAGTCTCTTCTTTTCTTCCTTTTCTCTGTCTATTATCTTTACCCTGTTAAAATCAGCTCTGTCATTTTGTTAAAGATGTGTTGGGATAGCGCTGTGCGTTCTTTCATCTTTACTATGTCTGCCATATGTTCGTTCATTCTCGTCTGTAGTGTTCGCTTCGTTGTACCTATGTAGATCAATGCTGCTGTCATTCATGAACTCTGATTTTGATAAATTCACACGCATGTTGTATATTTCAAGCCGTCTTAATACCTCAACTCTTTCAATATGCTTAATTTCATCTGATGCTGTAATTTTAATGTCGCCTAAGAACACTGACACTCCAGGTATATCGCACAATCAGCCTTATTACGGTTGTCGAAGACGAAAATCGAGAGCAGTCGAAGTCGTTGTCGATTTCGATTATTTTTGGTATTACGTAACTTTTTCGACTCTTGTGATTTTGTAATAGATTGAAAAGTAAAAGATGTGCTATACTGTCAAAACAATGTTTACTTTTTACATAATTGTCCGCCAAAGGCAACATTGAAATTTTCTCAAGATAAAATAAAATAAATATAATAAAAAAAAATATGTTAAGTTTGGGACATTTTTTTCTTCGGATGAAGACGACGAGGCATACACAGAATGTGATATGAGTGCCTTGCGTAAGGAAATAAGACAGAAGGACATATTTGCAATGCCCATCTTTGTAAACAAATGTGAATATATTCAGAAAACGACGCCTGCTTGTTCATTTTTACGGCGACAACTGACACAAAACAAGTGACGGCGACATAAACTTTATATCAGCGGTCGACATCAGATAAAAGTTTTTTGGTAAAATACCGCAAATTTACCCAATGTTGAAAATAGATAAATAATTTATTTTATACAATTTTGTTATATTTATTTATTGTCGAATATAAAATGTCAAAAAAATGTGTTAAATTTCAAATTAGTTAACGGCGTGTTAGCGGATGAAACCAACGGCTAACAATTGTTGTCAATTGAATGCGGCGACGTCTCTAGTCGTATGGAAAAAATTGATCGACTGTTTTAGCCAACTTTGACAGTCGTTTTCGTCTTCCGTGTTACGAAAATTGTAACAGATTGTGCATTTTCGACAACCGTAGTACCGTTTTCCAAAAAAATCGACATTCGACTACGTCTTCGACAACCGTAATAAGGCTGAATATTTTTTCCATTAGACGCTGCCACTTTGCCAGCGCACTAGCAACTCCTAACATCATTCGAGTCGGCTGGTACAACCCTCTGTAAGTACTTAATGTTAAAAGATGTCGGTCACTCGGATGGGATTGAAGCTGTAGATATGCTTTTGACAAATCTACCTTTGTAAACTTGGTACCTCCTGCCATTTTATAAAACAGATTGGGTATGGTAGGTAGGGGATGTTATTCTACCAGTAAAGGGTTAAGGGTCAGCTTGTAGTCTCCACAGATGTGTACTTCTCCATCTTTTTTGGTACGACCACGATTGGATTTGCCCACTCACTCGTATCCACTTTTACTAGCAAGTCTTCAGACACCTGTTTCTCCAATTGTTTTTTTACTGCCTCCATCAGGGGAAACGGTACTTTTCTGGATCTAAAAAATTTGCCTGCTTTTTTTTCTTTTAGGTATATACGAGCTTGTAACCCCTCTATTTTAACAACCAACGTACTAAACACTGTAGGATACTTCTTTACCAAATCGTCAATCGAAAATGTTTGAATTTTAATCACCATCTCTTCGTGGTCCAATTTGTTGTTTAAGAGTTCATTCCAATTGATTTTTATTTCACGCAACCAGTCTCTACCACACGATCTGAACGAGCTATGTACGAGTACTTAGTAGGGACCTAATAATTTTACATTAAACACACCCATTTCAATAGCAGAACTGCACATACCCTATTAATGTCATATGGGTTTTGAAAGCTAACCTCAAAAGCGTTAGTCTGTAACGGGATTTTAAAATTGTTTCAACTTTTATCATGGAGTGGTCAGATAATGAGAAGCGTATCGCTGTAATAGCGCTTTTCAAGTGTGAAATGAAAAAAGCGATATTTTCAAAACGCTCCGGCCACTAGGGATAAGCCGCATGTTCGTCTACCGATGCATAAAACTGTTTAAGGATACTGGAGACGTAAAAGACCGCCACCGGTCCAGCCACCAACGCTCTGTTCGAACACCGCATGTCATCAAAGCCGTTAAATCAAGAATTCATAGATATCCGCTCCAAAAACAGAAAATCATGGCCCCTATGATGAATATCACGCAAAAGTCCATGAGTCGAATCATTAAAAAAGACTCGGGGCTTTTAAACGATGAACCGCACATTTATTGACTGCAGCAAAATGATAGAGTGTATGCGCGGTCATCTAAGGAAGCATCTGAACTGATCCCAGTGTTGGAAAAGGGTCATCACCCATCTTGTCATGGTTTGGTGTCTCTTATGATGGGGTCACTGACCTGCATTTCTGCGAACAAGATGTCAAAACGTCGGCCAAAGTTTACCAAGAAATCGCTTTGACAGCTGTTGTTGTGAACAATTCCCTGTTCCAAAACCAGCCATGGACTTTCCAGCAGGATTCTGCGCCGGCCCATAAGGCTAAAACGTCCCAGGCCTGGCTTCGAAACAATTTGACAGCGTTCATTTCCTCTGAAGAATGGCCCTCAGGCAGTCCAGATTTGAATTAACAAATGTGGACGGTTTTAGAGGGCAAGGCTTGTCACAAAAGATACCCCAACATTGGATCTCTTTAAACTGCTTTGGTTCGATCTGTGGTCAATTTCCCAATGGACGAGGTTCGTGCAGCTATTGACGATTGGCCAGTGCGACTTAAGGCGTGTGTAAGGGAAAAAGGCGGACATTTCGAATATGTAAATTCTTTTTGGATACAATACACATCAATAAATATATTAAAAAAATATTTGGTCCAAAAACATTCAGTACTTTTTATTTTACAGCATAAAACGTGTGTAACAGTATTTATGTCCCTACTTAGTACAGTTTTGTTATGGCTTTTTGGGTTCTGATTTCCACATTAAAGTTTACAACCCAACACACATTCCTATGGCGTACCACGATAACTAATGAGCTCCATTTCAGTTTTATGAACGTTTAGTTTTGGCAAATACTTTTTTGCATCCTTTACATGTATTATTGGAACCGGCGAGTTAATAACCATAAATTTGTAAAACAATTTTAAACGTTTGTTCATTACATCGGTACGATCATCCAATTTAAAAAGTTCTTCCACCATTGCATTTTCTTTTGGATCGGTTGATTCAATGTGATTAAATTGTTTCTTTTCTTTGAAACACATTTTTCTTAAATGGCATATCTTGTTGCAAAAGTGAAATTTGGCTTCTTTATATTTACACTGATCCGCCAAATGTGTAGTGTTGCCACATGGAAAACACTTCCTTTTATTACCTATGCCGTTGTCTTTCTCTCAATGTACTTTTGCTCCGCACTTTTTATTCTTAACTCACATTATATCCAATGTTGCCTTTTCCGTTATACCATGATAAAGCTCCTCCACTCCTTTTTCGGCTACTTCATACGCTATTCCTAAATCTATGGCTTCTGCTAGTTTCATTGACTTCTTCTCAAGTGAACGATGTTGAATATTTAATCTTTCAGACCGAACACGGGTTGATTTCTTTGAGCCACATTTAAGTAGCCTCCAAATTTACATCCAACCGTCAATCTGCGCAACGCCACCACAAATTCTGCACAAGACTCCTCTGCCCTCTGCTTCCTTAAAATACAACGGCAATTTTGCAGCTGCTCATTCGGTTTTGGGTCGTAGTGTTCACCTAATACACTGACAATTTCATTTCATTGAAATAGATGGCTGGGTGCCCTTCGAAGCACCTTGTCACACAAAATATTGTACGTTTTTGCTCAAACAAAATGTAAAAGCAGTTGTTGATGATTTGCTTTCGGACTTTCATTCAATTCCAGTGCTGTTTTAAAACGCTTTAACCAAAGTGTCCAAGTCGTCTTATTCGCATCAAAAGGTTCATAACTAAAGAACGAAATTGATTCCATTTTCTGGTTTCCCTCCGGGTTTACCATTTTCTCAAGTTATTACCAAGCTACACTTGTACTGTAAAAAGCTAATCTTGGCTACCGTAGCACGCGGATTTTTTCTTTCTCGTTGCCAAAATCTGCAGTAACAACATAAGTTAGTTTGTTTTTTACTTTTCTAAGACTGATGTATGATGTACACATGATGTACGGTTTGACTTAACAGCAATATGTAAGAACACTAATACTATTATGAATACATTACATGTATATAAATATAACACTTAGTTATAACCAGACCTCGTTCATAGAAGAAGTGGTTACGAAAAAATTCAAGATTTAAGTACAGACTTAGCCAAAAATATTATGACAGTAACACATATTCTACTTTTCTATTGATAGGATAATGTAAATAATTTTTACTATAACTATTACTACATAAACTGAGGAGGTCCATAACAAAACGCAACAATTCCACTTTAACAAAATGTGGGATAAACGAATTAAATCAATAGAAGACAGTAGGATTTATATATTTGTTAAAACAGTTGTTTTGGCATATTAATTTTCTAAAAACAACACAATTCATAAATAAATACATTTATCTAGTGATTAGTTTTTAAGATAATTATATAACAAATTTGGAAATGTTGCGTTTTGGTCCGTCACATAGTATTTATTTCATTTTGTTATGAATCAAAATGGAAATGTTGCGTTTTGATATGAACAAGGTTTGGAAATATGGCTTTTTTGCTTTGAACAAAACTATAATTTTATGTTTTTTGACTTTAATTACTTACGTTTTATAGGAAAATAATAAACTCTTTGTAATATTACTAATATTTATTACATTTATATGTTAATTATTTAATATTTATTACATTTATATGTTTTTGTAGTATTATAAAAAATCTGCGTTGTTTTACACTCTCATTCCAGTGTCCTCCTCCAAACAATCACATAAGGTTATATTATCTGTTTCATTAGCACTATTTCCTTGATGGTTTATTAATATATTTTTATAGTATTCTAATTCCGAAACGTTTGACCAGTGTTGGCCATAATGTTTTTGCAATAGTTTAACAACATCTTTTTTCTTTTCTGAATTAATTACAACACCAAGAGGAATTTGATTAAGCAAAGTTGGGGGTATTTTACCTCTTTTAAGATAGCTAGTAAATTTTTCCTTATCGTCAAATTTGTAAGTTTCAAAAGCTTTGACTACACATTGCTTGCGCTGATTTGTGGAGAGCTTAAAATATATTCTTTTCATACTTTGTATGCCGTTTATGGGGCGGTAAATTTATACGTTTATACTCCCAACAGTTGCTTCTGCCATATCTGCTTGTTAAAAACGTACTAGATTTATAATTAACATGAAAATAACACAAGCTACTAGAAAATGTGATCTAATATTTACAGTTATTAAAGAGTTGCCATAACAATAAATTTAATGATAGCCTTAAACGAGTCACCAAAAACTCTTAAGTAAATTTTTGCACATTCATGGAAATGTGGCATTTTGGTCTAAACCGATATTTTTGGAATTGAATTATAAAGAAATTATTGATATTTCGTATGTTTTATAACAATTGTTAGATAGATTTTAACATGTAGAATTGGATTCAGTCAAAAAAGCTAAAAACTTGAAAAGTGGAATTGTTGCGTTTTGTTATGGACCTCCTCAACTATAATCATCAAAAAATGTATGTATAATATTGTTTAAAACCATATAAATATTCTTTTTATACATTTACGACTTATTCTACGTGTATTTTAAATTTTATAAATATAAATTCATAAATATACATGTAATAAAATATAGTCTCAAAAAAATAAATGATCTCATTTGTTGTAATATTTTGAATAATATCTCCATCTATGGAAACATTTAAAGAATTGTAAATAAAGATGATGTTAAAAATTCAAAAAATACCTGCCAATGTTTTTAACATCATTACCACCCCGGCTGCCCCTGGCTCTATTCCAGTTCAATTTTAATAAATTACTAACAAGAAAAGTAAATAATTATTTAATAAAATTAGGGCAAAGTAAAAAATAATTCTGCATGACTTATTTTATCTAATAATGTTTAAATTTGTTCATCAGTTATTATTTTTATGGATGATTATCTTTTGTCCCTGAAGGTATCATTACCCTGTAAAATCTTATATTCGCTTAATTTGAAATTATCAAAACTTTGGTGATTTTTACTAATTCAGATTTTTCGCCAACTAATGGCAGATTTTTCGCCAACTATGTTAATAAAACTATGTCAGTCGCTTTTTGTTTTTCTTAATGAGCTGTCACAATTACGTTCGTCATTCCCCGGCGTTGTTTTAAATAAAAAAGTTCAATACATTTTATAATTTTGTTTGTGATTTTTTATGGTTTTTTGAATATAAACTTCAGATTGAAGCTAATTTTTCAAAAGTACTTAAATTGCCACAAAGAAACACAGAGGAATCACGACTAATGATAATTAAGAGTTATTAAATGAAGTGTATTTGTTTAGAATTTGGTGATGGCTAAAATAAAACAAAAACTAAGAAACAGGAGTTGACAGTAAAGCGAGAGGCAGAAAAAAAATTTAAAAAGATTAAAGATGGTCCAGTTAAGAGCAAATGGTAAAATTCAAGTATTTCAAGAAAAAAGAGAAAAGGCTAGTGAAACCCATTACTGAAATGACATCGCGTGAAAAACGTGCCAAAAGAAATACCTGCAAAAATCAAAAAGCTACAGAAAATATAAGATAAAAGGAAAACATTGGTAACCGAGGGAATGTGATGACAATAATAAACAACAAAAAAAGAGATAATTTACGGCAATAAAGAAAAAAGATAAAATCATTCGTCAATTGAACAATAAACGCTAAATGTATAAGAAAATATACAATAGATTGAAGGCTACATATAAAGCAAATGTAAAATCACTAAATTCAAAGAAAATAAAATGCTTCTAGATTCATTCACGATGAGAACGGTCGCGAAAATATTAAAATAAACAGGAAAAGTGTGAAAAGACGCTTACAAATCGGCATCAGATCTATTTAGGATTGTTTAAAATCATTATAAGCAGCAACTTGTAAGAAATTCAAACAATTTTAGACAAAAATTTGAAATTTAAAATCAAATAATTTGCCAAAAGTTTAAAGTTCAAAAAAATCACAAATTTTCTTTTCATAAGCCGATGTTTAAACTTTTTTTGAAGATGTAGTTGTTACCTTCGAAAAAAATATAACCAAAAAAAATGACTGAGTAATGGCTGTTTTATTAAAAAACAAAAAAAATACACGTTTAAATTTTCTTCACGCTCAAAGTTGATCGGTAGGGAGCAAATTATTATTAGCTTTATTGCATATCATATGAAAGTAGCTTTCAAAAACATGTATGAACAAAAAAATCGATAGAAAATTGAATGAGTTATGCTAAGTTCGGTGATAACAGATTTTTCAACTATTTTTGATTCTACCTAAAAACAATAAAAAAATTGTATTTTTAAAAATCTTCATGATTATGCAAATGGAAAAAAGTGTCAAAACCTATTACTTTCAGGAAAATTTATAAAGCCTATAAACAAAATGAGACATAGATCATGTATATCGATGCACGCTCTCGCTTTTATTCGCAATTAAGTAATGGTATGCATTTCAAAAATTTGCTCGAGATATGTACAAAATTCTTTGGAAAAAACTTTGATGACATTATAATGATTCTCAGAATTAAAAAAATAATAAACAAAAGGTTATTGTGTGTTGTGTTTTTATGCTAATAGGACCTAAGTTATCTTGTAAATAAAATTCCTTTTAATTTACATTTACCAAACTTTTCGTCAATTATTTGTTGACTTCCCCAGAGGTTTAGACTATTTAAATAAAACATATATTACAATTTGAATAATTATTAACAACAGCATATTAAACTTACAGTATTAATTTAAGTATTTTACATTGAATTAAACGTTACATTTAAACATATAGAACATTATAAACACAACTTAAACTGAATATCACAGAAAGTTTAATGTATTACAACACTGTTACTGGAACTTATGTTGTCAATGTCATCCTTCAGATTCATCGTTATTCCAATTTGCTGCCGTATTCTCAAGCTTTCTATTGCCAGTCTCATCTTCCTTTTCTCTGTCTATAAGCTTTACATTGTTTAAATCAGATGTGTCCTTGTGTTAAAGATGTTCTTCTTTTCTATATATTCCATATGTTCGTTCATTCTCGCCTGTAGTGTTCTCTTCGTTGTATCTATGTAGATCAAGTCGCAGTGTTTACTCTCACTACCTTTGCATGAGACTTCGTAGACCACATTACATTGTTGTTGTTTTTCTATTGATGTTTTTGTTTTTGAAAATATGTCGTTTAATGCTTTTTTTGGTTTATGCGCAATACATATGTCTTTGTTTTTTTATGATATTTCGCAGTTTTTCGTTGACGATCATCCCAGGGATGTATTTTACACTGCTACAATTTTGTTTTCTTTATCTGCTTGAATTATAATTAATTCTCTCTGGTGTTTAAGAAATTGTCTTGTTTTGTTTAAAATTATAGAAATTAACTTCTCTTGATCCGTGTTTTTATGTTTCGTTTGTAGATGGTAACTCTATTTCCTAGTTTCGCTCTAGATTCTTTATATTCTTCATTCTGTATTGCATCAGTCTCTTTCGTGGTGTTAATCGATAATCCCTATTGTGCGGAAGAATCGTAAAAATCAGTCTTTACTTTATTCTTGTTTTCGAAGGAAATTGTTGTTGTTTCTACATTCGAAAAAGCCAGAAATAAGAACATTGTTTGATAATCCTGCTAATCCCCGTAAGCTGCAGCATGGTGAACAACAACACTAGTGACGGCAAAGCAATGAACAATGTTAGTGACACGGACTGGCAAATTCCTTATGCAAAAGCAACGAAAAGACAACGAACATTTTCTACAATACTGTTACAAGCAATGCGAAGAATGGGGAATACTACCCAAAATAATAGTAACATGTTCTCTGAACTCAGCAGTGATGACGACGATGAAGACAATGTTATCAAAACGCAACTGTAAAGTACCAACAACATAAATATACCAAAACCACCACCAATTATTATCCCAAACGTATCCGACATAAAACTTATGACGACAAAATTCGTTTCAATAATAGGTAAAGAAAATTTTTCTTTTAAAACAATTAGGGACGGAAGCGTAAGGGTAATGATTAAAAATATTGATTCCCACCGAGCTCTTGTAAAATATCTCGATGAGCAGAAGATAAACTTTCATACATTTCAAGTGAAACAGGAAAGATCGTACCGAGTTGTGGTGCAAGGAGTGCACTTTTCAACCCCAGTCAGTGAACTAAAATCTGAAATCGAACGTAGCGGACATAAAGTGAGAAATGTTACAAATGCTCGAAGTCGAATTGACAACAACCAATGTCAATGTTCTTTGTTGACCTTAAACCACAAACTAATAATAAAGATATCGATAAAATTAGGGCTATTGATAATATGATAGTCAACATTAAAACCTATAAAGAAGGTAGATGACATAGTACAATGCCACCGATGCCAGAGATTTGGCTACACAAAATCTTTTTGCAGAAATTCATTTAGGTGTGTTCAGTGTGGATTAAGTCACTCTACTGAGGAGTGCACCAAGCCCAAAGAAACGCCAGCACAATGTGTAAATTGCCTACAACACCATACAGCAAGTTACAGGGGATGTAAAATTGCGCAATCACCAACCAAACTGCCAGTTGAATTTTAAAAATTCGCACGCCAATCCAAATCAGACTTCATATGCAGAAGCTGTAAAAAACAATTCTACCCAACAACCATCAGATTGCTTTAAAAATATTGAAACTTTACTTCAGAAACAGTTAGAACTAACCAACTCACTTTTGAATATGATGTCTTTAGTTCTATCAAAATTATGCAAATGAATTTACGCATAGCAATATGGAATGCAAATGACATTTCGAAACATAAAAGAGAAGTCGAATCTTTTCTTAAGAACAATTACTTAGACATTTTACTTATTTCTGAAACGCACTTTACCAGCAGAAGTTATTTTAACATCAGTAGCTATGATCTCATCACCACTAACCATCCCGAAAATAAAGCTCAAGGTGGTTCAGGGATACTTATCAAATCATCTCTAAAATACAATATATTGAGCGGAGTTCAGAGAAGAAATCTTCAGGCAACAAATATTAACATCAAATGTAGTGGAAGAGAAGTAGTTTTTTTCTTCAATATTCTTCCCACCCCGTTTAAGTATACAACAGAATGAATTCGAGGACTTCTTTAACTCACTTGGTAATACATTTTTAGTTGGAGGCGATTTTAATGCCAAGCACACCTGGTGGGGATCCAGGCTTATTAACCCGAAAGGAAGGGAATTATTTTAATGCATATCAAAAAACCATATTTCAACATTATCAACCGGTTGTCCTACCTACTGGCCATCTGACCCAAATAAAATACCGGCTCTGCTCGATTTTGTAGTTTACACAGGAATACCAGCTCAAAATTTGGACATTCGTGGATCGAATGATCTGAGCTCTGATCACACCCCTGTACTCATAAATTATTTTTCTTCTGTAGATATGTAACCTACGAAACAGCAAATTTTGAAACCAAACACCAATTTCGAGATGTATTATAACATACTAGATGAGAATATTAATCTTAACATTAATTTAAAATCAGAATTGGATATAGACAACACTGTTGAACATTTGTCAAGGACCATTCATGAAGCTGCATCACTCTCAACTCCTGTCAACGCAGTTCAGGTAACAACTCCCTTGAACCTTAATCTGTCATTTGAACTAAAGGCCCATTTAGTCTCGACGGTTGATTCTGCAACCTGCAGAAGTCTACCGTCGTCAACCGTCAAACTGTAGTTATCTCCCTCTAACACATGCAAAATGCAACCCTCAACTGAAATAGCTGATTGCCTACCGTCAACCGTCCACCGTCAACCGTCGAGACTAAATGGGCCTTAAGACAACGCATTAATGAAAAAAGAAGGTTGCGTAGGAGATGGCAACAAAGTAGAAATGCTCGAGATAGGCGGAAATTTAATAAAGCTTGCAAAAACCTTAAGGCTTTACTTGAACAATACGCTAATAATAGAACGGCTCAATACTTGGAGGAAATAAACGACTCAAGATATGGTGAACACAAACTATTTAAAGCCACAAAATACCTGAGAGACCTTTAAAAAGAAACATTTTAATCAGGAACAGAGACGATACCTTTTGTAGAACGGATAAAAGTACAGCGGATGCATTTGCTGAACACCTGAAAACACATTCAAGCCGTTTTCATTTAATACAATGCCACAGAAAGAAGCAATTTTAAATTTCTTAGACAGTCCACTACAGATGGATTTACCTATCAAGTTATTTACGCCCAATGAAGTTAAAAAAGAAATACAAAAACTTAACAAGAAGAAGGCGCCGGGATTTGATGGTATCGATAGCAATGTTGCCAAGCACTTGACGCGCAAATGTATAGTTTTTCTTACACAGATTTATAATGTCATACTGAGACTCAATCATTTCCCTACACAGTGGAAATGTGCTGAGACCACAATGATTCCGAAACCTAATAAACCCGAATCAGTTTATTGGTAACCTTCTCCAAAATATTTGAAAAAATATTTTTGCGTAGACTGTCCCCAATTTTAGATACTTGCCATATTATTCCAGACCATCAGTTTGGGTTCAGACAGAAACATGGAACTCCAGAACAAGTTCATCGTGTTATTAAAGTTGTTACTGAAACATTTGAAAATAAAAAGTACTGTTCAGCAACCTTTCTGGATGTACAGCAAGCCTTCGATAGAGTATGGCATCAAGGCTCTATAAATTAAAAACATATCTTCCCGCACCGTACTATTTATTATTCAAGAGTTATCTATGTGAAAGACACTTTTACGTTAAGATCAACGATGATGTGTCAGAACTAAAGACAGTTGAAGCTGGTATATCGCAAGGGAGTGTTCTGGGCCCAGTGTTGTACACTATTTTTACATCGGACATGCCAACCTCGGCTAATGTCACAGTTGTGACATATGCCGATGATACTGCAATACATTCTTCTAGCGAATCGTCCATAGAAGCATCAGCTCTTGTCCTGAAACAACTTGATGACATGAATGATTGGCTACAACGGTGGAATATAAAAGTAAATGCAGAGAAGTCAAGTCACCTTACGTTTGCGTTAAGACGAGATAATTGTCCACCTATCCGACTAAACGGCGATGAAATTCCTATGAAGGATACTGCAAAATATCTAGGTATAGTTTTTGACCGACGGTTGACATGGAAAACGCATATCAAAAATAAGCAAAACCAATTGAAAACCAAAAAACTTTGGTGGTTATTCGGACCGAAGTCAAAATTAAACCTTACAAATAAATTAACAATTTATAAAACCATACTCAAGCCTGTTTCGGCATATGGTATCCAACTATGGGGTACAGCCAGTAACTCTAACATTGATATTCTCGAACGATATCAGTCCAAGACATTAAGGGTAATAACTAATGCACCATGGTTTATATCTAACAAGGCCATCAGAAGAGACCTTGATATACGATCCGTGAAAGATGAAATAAGCAAAGCTACCGATCTGTACTTACAACGTCTTAGCAATCATGTCAATCCTGAAGCTATAGCCCTACTAGACTGCACTGACGAAACCAGAAGACTGAAACGATATCATATTCTATATTTACCTTTTCGTAAATAATGTAATGTCAATTACAAATGTTATTAAAAAAAATGTTATAAATGAATTGTAAACTAAATTAACGTTAAAGTATACTCCCTATTTTCTGTCGAATAATGTTTATGTTATGTCGCTTGTTGGAGCTTCATAACCAATGTAATTATTAACAAACATTTAACAAATTTACTTATTGTTGTTTAGACAGATTGTAAATAAAGTAATGAAAAAAAATCTGTATTGCATGCATGCATTGTTTAACGTCGGCTATTGTGTGTATAGCTGAGAAGTCTTTGTTTGTGATCGGCAGTGAAAACTTATTCCTAAGTGATAACAGCCATTTTGACTCTATTGGAATATTTATGCCAGTTTTATTTTCAAATCAATGGTCATTGTATATCAGCCAGTATGTTTTGAACTGAATTTCTTTTAGTATATTAACTTTCCTTTGTTGTGTTTCCCTGATGCTGCTCCTTATTCCCTTTATTCTGTCCTTTTGTTTGTTAGTGAACGATAGATGGTCTTTTAGTGTTAACATTGTTATTAGGCCCGAGTCGATTTGGAAAAGTTTCTTTTTGATTAAACTAAATTTCTAAACAACTAAATTTCTAAGTTGAGAATTTTTTGTAAATGTTTTTTTCAATTGTCAGCAATTGACCCTTTATGGTATTGCACTGGAATAACTGAATTGTTCCGGACGTAGTAAAGGTTATTGCGTGTTTATGATTCCATGGCTACTACATGATCATTGTTATTTTTGCGTTTAGACATAACAGGCATTACCAAAACCAACTAGTCTAAATGGATTTATCCTAACTTGTTGTCTTTTACCCAGCCAGTCCTGTACCTAAGTGATGATTCAAAAGCACAACAATCTACATCTACAGAAAGTTAACTTGAATTACGACAAAATTCTCCTTCAATAAGTACTGCAAGTGGATCAGATAACTTCCATTTAGATATTTCTGCTGAACGCCAGCCAATCAGGAGGATCTTAGTGATTTAGTAAGCGACCTTGGAATCTCTAAAAAAGCATCTGAAATTCTAGCTTCTCGATTAAAGTAAAAAAAACCAGTTAACCCAAGAAACAAGAATTTCATACTACCGTAACATAGAAAAAAACTTACTTCCATTCTTTTCAGAAGACGACGAGTTTGTTTATTTTATTGTTCAGATGTTCCTGGTTTAATAACAGCGATGGGATTAGAAAAGAATATCCAAATGAATGGCGACTATATATAGATTCTTCTAAACGCAGCCTAAAATGTTTACTTCAGCATAGCAGTAATAAATTACACATTCAACTAAAGCTAAAGAAGAATATTCAACTATTGCCTCGGTTATAGATAAAATTAAGAACAACGAACACCGGTGGCTAATTTGTGCGGATCTGAAAATTTTCAATTTTCTCCTACGCCAACGCCAGGAGGCTACACAAAACATCCGTGTTTTATTTGCTTATGTGATAGCTGAGCAAGATCTTAACACTGGAGTAAAAAAAAAGCTATGGTTCCAGGAATGCTAAATATAGTTAATAAAAAACTTGTGCATAATACTGCCACCTCTCCATAGCAAGCTAGGGCTTATGACACAATTTGTCGAAGCTCTCTACAAGGACAGTGATTGGTTTAGATATATTAGTAGAAAGTTCCAAAATTTGAGTCGTAGGAAACTGAAAGCTTGGCATTTTTGATGGCCCCAAATCAAAAGGTTAATCAAGGATGAAGGTGACAGATATTGATAGAAATCCTTGGGATGAATTTGTTTGGATAGAACAAAATATCCTGGGAAACAAAAGGGATGCGAACTACTCGGACCACGTGGATAACATGCTGTCACATTTCGAAAAGCTTGGATGTAATATGAGGATTAAGGTGCACTATCTAGTACATAGTCATTTAGATTGTTTCCCCGAAAATTTTGGTGACTTCAATGAAAAACAAGGTGAACCTTTCAATCATGATATTCGTACCATAGAGGAGCGGTACCAGGGTCACTGGGATGCCCATATTATGGCGGACTATTGCTGGAGCATTAAAAATCAATCCTCTAAACCAGATAATTTAAAAAAAAAAAAAATATAAAAAAATCTTTCGTTCTTATTTTCTTTAAACTCGTTTTTATTAATAATTTAAAAAGTATAGCTGATAGAATAAATCTGACTTATGTAATATCTAAAAACAGTGACCTAAAAAACAATTACGTTAAGACATATGTAAATAGTATAAGTATAGCAGCAAACACGCATATATTTATAAATGTTATTTCTGTGCAAAAATCGCGATTTTCTAGCTTTTTTTTACTCCAGTGTTAAGATCTTGCTCAGCTATCACATAAGCAAATAAAACACGGATGTTTTGTGTAGCCTCCTGGCGTTGGCGTAGGAGAAAATTGAAAATTTTCAGATCCGCACAAATTAGCCACCGGTGTTCGTTGTTCTTAATTTTATCTATAACTGAGGCAATAGTAATTTATTACTGCTATGCTGAAGTAAACATTTTAGGCTGCGTTTAGAAGAATCTATATATAGTCGCCATTCATTTGGATATTCTTTTCTAATCCCATCGCTGTTATTAAACCAGGAACATCTGAACAATAAAATAAACAAACTCGTCGTCTTCTGAAAAGAATGGAAGTAAGTTTTTTTCTATGTTACGGTAGTATGAAATTCTTGTTTCTTGGGTTAACTGGTTTTTTTTACTTTAATCGAGAAGCTAGAATTTCAGATGCTTTTTTAGAGATTCCAAGGTCGCTTACTAAATCACTAAGATCCTCCTGATTGGCTGGCGTTCAGCAGAAATATCTAAATGGAAGTTATCTGATCCACTTGCAGTACTTATTGAAGGAGAATTTTGTCGTAATTCAAGTTAACTTTCTGTAGATGTAGATTGTTGTGCTTTTGAATCATCACTTAGGTACAGGACTGGCTGGGTAAAAGACAACAAGTTAGGATAAATCCATTTAGACTAGTTGGTTTTGGTAATGCCTGTTATGTCTAAACGCAAAAATAACAATGATCATGTAGTAGCCATGGAATCATAAACACGCAATAACCTTTACTACGTCCGGAACAATTCAGTTATTCCAGTGCAATACGATAAAGGGTCAATTGCTGACAATTGAAAAAAACATTTACAAAAAATTCTCAACTTAGAAATTTAGTTGTTTAGAAATTTAGTTTAATCAAAAAGAAACTTTTCCAAATCGACTCGGGCCTAATAACAATGTTAACACTAAAAGACCATCTATCGTTCACTAACAAACAAAAGGACAGAATAAAGGGAATAAGGAGCAGCATCAGGGAAACACAACAAAGGAAAGTTAATATACTAAAAGAAATTCAGTTCAAAACATACTGGCTGATATACAATGACCATTGATTTGAAAATAAAACTGGCATAAATATTCCAATAGAGTCAAAATGGCTGTTATCACTTAGGAATAAGTTTTCACTGCCGATCACAAACAAAGACTTCTCAGCTATACACACAATAGCCGACGTTGAACAATGCATGCATGCAATACAGATTTTTTTTCATTACTTTATTTACAATCTGTCTAAACAACAATAAGTAAATTTGTTAAATGTTTGTTAATAATTACATTGGTTATGAAGCTCCAACAAGCGACATAACATAAACATTATTCGACAGAAAATAGGGAGTATACTTTAACGTTAATTTAGTTTACAATTCATTTATAACATTTTTTTTAATAACATTTGTAATTGACATTACATTATTTACGAAAAGGTAAATATAGAATATGATATCGTTTCAGTCTTCTGGTTTCGTCAGTGCAGTCTAGTAGGGCTATAGCTTCAGGATTGACATGATTGCTAAGACGTTGTAAGTACAGATCGGTAGCTTTGCTTATTTCATCTTTCACGGATCGTATATCAAGGTCTCTTCTGATGGCCTTGTTAGATATAAACCATGGTGCATTAGTTATTACCCTTAATGTCTTGGACTGATATCGTTCGAGAATATCAATGTTAGAGTTACTGGCTGTACCCCATAGTTGGATACCATATGCCGAAACAGGCTTGAGTATGGTTTTATAAATTGTTAATTTATTTGTAAGGTTTAATTTTGACTTCGGTCCGAATAACCACCAAAGTTTTTTGGTTTTCAATTGGTTTTGCTTATTTTTGATATGCGTTTTCCATGTCAACCGTCGGTCAAAAACTATACCTAGATATTTTGCAGTATCCTTCATAGGAATTTCATCGCCGTTTAGTCGGATAGGTGGACAATTATCTCGTCTTAACGCAAACGTAAGGTGACTTGACTTCTCTGCATTTACTTTTATATTCCACCGTTGTAGCCAATCATTCATGTCATCAAGTTGTTTCAGGACAAGAGCTGATGCTTCTATGGACGATTCGCTAGAAGAATGTATTGCAGTATCATCGGCATATGTCACAACTGTGACATTAGCCGAGGTTGGCATGTCCGATGTAAAAATAGTGTACAACACTGGGCCCAGAACACTCCCTTGCGATATACCAGCTTCAACTGTCTTTAGTTCTGACACATCATCGTTGATCTTAACGTAAAAGTGTCTTTCACATAGATAACTCTTGAATAATAAATAGTACGGTGCGGGAAGATATGTTTTTAATTTATAGAGCCTTGATGCCATACTCTATCGAAGGCTTGCTGTACATCCAGAAAGGTTGCTGAACAGTACTTTTTATTTTCAAATGTTTCAGTAACAACTTTAATAACACGATGAACTTGTTCTGGAGTTCCATGTTTTTGTCTGAACCCAAACTGATGGTCTGGAATAATATGGCAAGTATCTAAAATTGGGGACAGTCTACGCAAAAATATTTTTTCAAATATTTTGGAGAAGGTTACCAATAAACTGATTCGGGTTTATTAGGTTTCGGAATCATTGTGGTCTCAGCACATTTCCACTGTGTAGGGAAATGATTGAGTCTCAGTATGACATTATAAATCTGTGTAAGAAAAACTATACATTTGCGCGTCAAGTGCTTGGCAACATTGCTATCGATACCATCAAATCCCGGCGCCTTCTTCTTGTTAAGTTTTTGTATTTCTTTTTTAACTTCATTGGGCGTAAATAACTTGATAGGTAAATCCATCTGTAGTGGACTGTCTAAGAAATTTAAAATTGCTTCTTTCTGTGGCATTGTATTAAATGAAAACGGCTTGAATGTGTTTTCAGGTGTTCAGCAAATGTTCAAAGTGAACACGTTTTAGATTGTGTGTTGGGTATGTTGGTTTCCTAATGCATTTTCAAGTGCAGCGGGAAGACGCGTCGAATTATCTTTTATTGTTATCAGCCGAAATTGTAATTCTATTTATGCTCGCACAATGTAATAACACGTACAATGCAACCAACGCACGATGATATGCACGCACATGGTGATAACCTCCTGCTATGTGTGCATTGATTTATGCCTTAGAAATTGTAAGACCAACGTGGTTCGCCTGATAAGAATTTTTGTATAAATAGTCCAAGGCGAACTCTTTTTTAGTCAGTCAGAATAAATCTACTCAACAGAACATTTATGTAAAAAACATTTTGTTTCATTTTACATAAAGTTGGTCCAATCGAACCGACAAAAAGAAAAAAAACGAGTTTTCCCCCACCAGTGGTAAGAGACTCGGAGTAATAAATACTCACCAAAATCGGAATAATAAATATTCCACATAAAAATAAATAGAGTAATCCCCCACCAGTGGTAAGATACTCGAAAAAAAAACAAGATTCAAAAAAGCGTGAACCAAGGCTTGGACAGTGGTTCGTAAAGAAAAATAAAAATTTATAAAATTTTTTGGAAAAAAAAAACACAAAAAAGCCCTAATATGCTGCCAATCCCCTTAAGCAACACGATGAAGGATTTGGTGGAGAGGCAAGAGAAGGTGTATAAACTAATAAAACACCTTGTCAGCGAGGATCCAAATTCAGCAGAAGTGGATGACCTTTGGGAAGAATTTCAGAGGTCCCACACAAAGATGATAACTGCAGAGGCCTTAGCAAACCACCAATATTTCAAAAAAAATATTTTTGGAGAGGTTTCAGCTTTAATGGCAGCAGTTCTAGAAAAACGAAGATCTGCAAAACAAGAACTGGACCACAAAAAAATAGAGGAACATGCTATGCTGCAGGAAGAATATGCAATTCTGCATTCTGGCATTCCAAAGGCTGAAAGTGATCTGCTAAAAGCATGGATGGATCGCACATGGGAGTCACTGGGAGAGTGTAACCGGAGGATGACAGCCGAAAGTTCAGTGGCCGATCTCGAAATAAAAATGAACTGCCTGAAAAGAACGTGGGCAATAGCGGAGGGCAAAAACGACAGCCTTGCCAAACGTTACCCCACAAAACATAGTGCAGATAAAACATTTCTGGATTTGGAGTACGCAGTAAATGTGATGTTACTGGATATGGCTGAAACGATTGAGAATAAATCGAAGACAAAGTGTTCCATACTCGAACCACAAAGACCGTCCATACCAAAATTCGATGGAGCAGGAAAAAGTTGGCAACATTTTATTGAAATGTTTAAGGAGATGGTCCATAACCGGGATGACCTCTCAGATAATATCAAGTTAAACTATCTTCGAATGAGCTTGGAAGGCGAAGCCAGAGCAGTGGTTTCCCACTTATTGTCCGGTGGAACGGGCAATTATGATGCAGCGTTTAAATTGCTAATTAAACGCTACGAAAATGAACAAAATTTTTAATGAGGCGCTAGACTTGCTGTTGGATCTTCCGACGTTTGTGGTAAATTCAGACACTGCTGTAAACAAGTTTATAGACAGCGTAAACGAAGCAGTGCACATCATGAAAAACAAACTGGAAATTGTGGACGATTCGGAAATATCACCGATTTTCGCTCACATTATACTACGAAAATTTGAGAGGAAAGAGTTGCAGAAATACAACCTACAAATCAAAAAGGCTAAAGATATTCAACGGCTGTCAGATGTGCAAGATTATTTGGAACAAGTGCAAAGTTCCATATGCTACAAAGAACAGAAGTGTTACGACAAGAACTTCAATAAAGTAAAAACTCAAAGTAAAACCTGGTCAAGCAGGAAACCTAATAAAAATAAATGTGTATGCTGTGTAAATGAAAACCATGGCATATATAAATGTTCCAAATTTAAGAAAATGGATATTTCGTCACGTTGGAATTTGGTGAAACAGAAGCAGCTATGTACGAAATGTTTAAGACGCCATCAAAGTATAAACTGCTACAAAAATTGGACTTGCCAGCAATGTGGAAAAGGCCACAATAGTCTGCTGCATTATGGAGGGAAAATACCTTCCAAACCACAACAGATATACGCTGCAACAATAACAATCGCTAAACCCAACAACATGGCTTTTCGTAATCAAAATCGCATACGAAACATGAGTGGTGGTGGCGGCAACTATAAAAATCCCTTGGCCAAACACGGCAAGAGAGACACCAACATGACGTCGCCCTGGGAGAACCGGAATTCCGGTGGTATGTTTGGTAGCGGCATTCGTAAGCAGAATACCACTGATCGTGTAAAGAAATGTTTGACTAAAAATGGAAACACTTTAAAGAAGAATTCCGCTTCTGGCGATAAGAAAACTGAAACCAAAGACTCTCCCAATGTAAATGAGAGATTAAACACATTCAGAAAACAATATACGACCTGCGCCAAGCAACATTTTATGTACAACAATACTTCGAAATCAAAGCATAACGATTTTAACAACCATGGTCCAAAGTTCAGCGTGATCCGCCAGGACGCCAAGTATGCTAAGTGTAGCATGGCTTATGTACCCGCAGTTATTACGACACTTATTTCTTGGCCGACGAGCGCAAGTGTCAAGACTTTCCCATTAGCACCAAAGAGGAAGAACTGCAAAACACAGCGGCCGCTAGTAGCAAGTATTAACTAAATTTACAGTCCACTCGATTTAAGAATATATTTAACTTGAGAAAAACTATGGCATTCGTTTCCGCAAAATATTTATGAACAAATTGTATACTGTATATCTTAAGAATGTTTTATGTACTTTTTTCCGCTGGCAGAATGTTCAAAGTTGAACATGTTTTATATTGTGTGCTGGGTAATGTGGTATTCTTAAGTGCAGCTCATAAAATTGTCAACTGCATACTTAGGTACTATTTGTACGCTCGCACATGATCATTCGTTTCCACATGGTGATAAGAGCAGCCCGCACACACAAGAAATGTGACACTATTTGTGTATTTAGGATTGTGTACGGTTGTTGAAGGTCAACGGAGAAACCCTTGATTTGTTATCACCAGGAGACCGATAGTTCTAGACTATTTTTAAGATATTCAATGTACATACAATTATTTCTAATAAAAATCAGTATCTTACAAATGCTCAAAACTGAATGCGTGTGTTTCACTCATTTTTGCTTCGTTTACATTCAACAACCGAACCAAAATGGACATAAATGTATGTGCTGTGACAGTGATAATCATGACATATTTAAATGCGCTAAGTTCAAAGAAATGGACGTATCCGGCTCGAAGGACCAAAAATGAGTGAAACACACGTCATTCAGTTTTGAGCATTTGTAAGATACTGATTTTTATTAGAAATAATTGTATGTACATTGAATATCTTAAAAATAGTCTAGAACTATCGGTCTCCTGGTGATAACAAATCAAGGGTTTCTCCGTTGACCTTCAACAACCGTACACAATCCTAAATACACAAATAGTGTCACATTTCTTGTGTGTGCGGGCTGCTCTTATCACCATGTGGAAACGAATGATCATGTGCGAGCGTACAAATAGTACCTAAGTATGCAGTTGACAATTTTATGAGCTGCACTTAAGAATACCACATTACCCAGCACACAATATAAAACATGTTCAACTTTGAACAGCAAATGCATCCGCTGTACTTTTATCCGTTCTACAAAAGGTATCGTCTCTGTTCCTGATTAAAATGTTTCTTTTTAAAGGTCTCTCAGGTATTTTGTGGCTTTAAATAGTTTGTGTTCACCATATCTTGAGTCGTTTATTTCCTCCAAGTATTGAGCCGTTCTATCATTAGCGTATTGTTCAAGTAAAGCCTTAAGGTTTTTGCAAGCTTTATTAAATTTCCGCCTATCTCGAGCATTTCTACTTTGTTGCTATCTTCTACGCAACCTTCTTTTTTCATTAATGCGTTGTCTTAAGGCCCATTTAGTCTCGACGGTTGACGGTAGGCAATCAGCTATTTCAGTTGAGGGTTGCATTTTGCATGTGTTAGAGGGAGATAACTACAGTTTGACGGTTGACGACGGTAGACTTCTGCAGGTTGCAGAATCAACCGTCAACCGTCGAGACTAAATGGGCCTTTAGTTCAAATGACAGATTAAGGTTCAAGGGAGTTGTTACCTGAACTGCGTTGACAGGAGTTGAGAGTGATGCAGCTTCATGAATGGTCCTTGACAAATGTTCAACAGTGTTGTCTATATCCAATTCTGATTTTAAATTAATGTTAAGATTAATATTCTCATCTAGTATGTTATAATACATCTCGAAATTGGTGTTTGGTTTCAAAATTTGCTGTTTCGTAGGTTACATATCTACAGAAGAAAAATAATTTATGAGTACAGGGGTGTGATCAGAGCTCAGATCATTCGATCCACGAATGTCCAAATTTTGAGCTGGTATTCCTGTGTAAACTACAAAATCGAGCAGAGCCGGTATTTTATTTGGGTCAGATGGCCAGTAGGTAGGACAACCGGTTGATAATGTTGAAATATGGTTTTTTGATATGCATTAAAATAATTCCCTTCCTTTCGGGTTAATAAGCCTGGATCCCCACCAGGTGTGCTTGGTATTAAAGTCGCCTCCAACTAAAAATGTATTACCAAGTGAGTTAAAGAAGTCCTCGAATTCATTCTGTTGTATACTTAAACGGGGTGGGAAGAATATTGAAGAAAAAAACTACTTCTCTTCCACTACATTTGATGTTAATATTTGTTGCCTGAAGATTTCTTCTCTGAACTCCGCTCAATATATTGTATTTTAGAGATGATTTGATAAGTATCCCTGAACCGCCTTGAGCTTTATTTTCGGGATGGTTAGTGGTGATGAGATCATAGCTACTGATGTTAAAATAACTTCTGCTGGTAAAGTGCGTTTCAGAAATAAGTAAAATGTCTAAGTAATTGTTCTTAAGAAAAGATTCGACTTCTCTTTTATGTTTCGAAATGTCATTTGCATTCCATATTGCTATGCGTAAATTCATTTGCATAATTTTGATAGAACTAAAGACATCATATTCAAAAGTGAGTTGGTTAGTTCTAACTGTTTCTGAAGTAAAGTTTCAAAATTTAAAAGCAATCTGATGGTTGTTGGGTAGAATTGTTTTTTACAGCTTCTGCATATGAAGTCTGATTTGGATTGGCGTGCGAATTTTTAAAATTCAACAGGCAGTTTGGTTGGTGATTGCGCAATTTTACATCCCCTGTAACTTGCTGTATGGTGTTGTAGGCAATTTACACATTGTGCTGGCGTTTCTTTGGGCTTGGTGCACTCCTCAGTAGAGTGACTTAATCCACACTTAACACACCTAAATGAATTTCTGCAAAAAGATTTTGTGTAGCCAAATCTGTGGCATCGGTGGCATTGTACTATGTCATCTACCTTCTTTATAGGTTTTAATGTTGACTATCATATTATCAATAGCCCTAATTTTATCGATATCTTTATTATTAGTTTGTGGTTTAAGGTCAACAAAGAACATTGACATTGGTTGTTGTCAATTCGACTTCGAGCATTTGTAACATTTCTCACTTTATGTCCGCTACGTTCGATTTCAGATTTTAGTTCACTGACTGGGGTTGAAAAGTGCACTCCTTGCACCACAACTCGGTACGATCTTTCCTGTTTCACTTGAAATGTATGAAAGTTTATCTTCTGCTCATCGAGATATTTTACAAGAGCTCGGTGGGAATCAATATTTTTAATCATTACCCTTACGCTTCCGTCCCTAATTGTTTTAAAAGAAAAATTTTCTTTACCTATTATTGATACGAATTTTGTCGTCATAAGTTTTATGTCGGATACGTTTGGGATAATAATTGGTGGTGGTTTTGGTATATTTATGTTGTTACTTTACAGTTGCGTTTTGATAACATTGTCTTCATCGTCGTCATCACTGCTGAGTTCAGAGAACATGTTACTATTATTTTGGGTAGTATTCCCCATTCATCGCATTGCTTGTAACAGTATTGTAGAACATGTTCGTTGTCTTTTCGTTGCTTTTGCATAAGGAATTTGCCAGTCCGTGTCACTAACATTGTTCATTGCTTTGCCGTCACTAGTGTTGTTGTTCACCATGCTGCAGCTTACGGGGATTAGCAGGATTATCAAACAATGTTCTTATTTCTGGCTTTTTCGAATGTAGAAACAACAACAATTTCCTTCGAAAACAAGAATAAAGTAAAGACTGATTTTTACGATTCTTCCGCACAATACGGGATTATCGATTAACACCACGAAAGAGACTGATGCAATACAGAATGAAGAATATAAAGAATCTAGAGCGAAACTAGGAAATAGAGTTACCATCTACAAACGAAACATAAAAACACGGATCAAGAGAAGTTAATTTCTATAATTTTAAACAAAACAAGACAATTTCTTAAACACCAGAGAGAATTAATTATAATTCAAGCAGATAAAGAAAACAAAATTGTAGCAGTGTAAAGTACATCCCTGGGATGATCGTCAACGAAAAACTGCGAAATATCATAAAAAAACAAAGACATATGTATTGCGCATAAACCAAAAAAAGCATTAAATGACATATTTTCAAAAACAAAAACATCAATAGAAAAACAACAACAATGTAATGTGGTCTACGAAGTCTCATGCAAAGGTAGTGAGAGTAAACACTGCGACTTGATCTACATAGATACAACGAAGAGAACACTACAGGCGAGAATGAACGAACATATGGAATATATAGACAAGAAGAACATCTTTAACACAAGGACACATCTGATTTAAACAATGTAAAGCTTATAGACAGAGAAACGGAAGATGAGACTGGCAATAGAAAGCTTGAGAATACGGCAGCAAATTGGAATAACGATGAATCTGAAGGATGACATTGACAACATAAGTTCCAGTAACAGTGTTGTAATACATTAAACTTTCTGTGATATTCAGTTTAAGTTGTGTTTATAATGTTCTATATGTTTAAATATAACGTTTAATTCAATGTAAAATACTTAAATTAATACTGTAAGTTTAATATGCTGTTGTTAATAATTATTCAAATTGTAATATATGTTTTATTTAAATAGTCTAAACCTCTGGGGAAGTCAACAAATAATTGACGAAAAGTTTGGTAAATGTAAATTAAAAGGAATTTTATTTACAAGATAACTTAGGTCCTATTAGCATAAAAACACAACACACAATAACCTTTTGTTTATTATTTTTTTAATTCTGAGAATCATTATAATGTCATCAAAGTTTTTTCCAAAGAATTTTGTACATATCTCGAGCAAATTTTTGAAATGCATACCATTACTTAATTGCGAATAAAAGCGAGAGCGTGCATCGATATACATGATCTATGTCTCATTTTGTTCATAGGCTTTATAAATTTTCCTGAAAGTAATAGGTTTTGACACTTTTTTCCATTTGCATAATCATGAAGATTTTTAAAAATACAATTTTTTTATTGTTTTTAGGTAGAATCAAAAATAGTTGAAAAATCTGTTATCACCGAACTTAGCATAACTCATTCAATTTTCTATCGATTTTTTTGTTCATACATGTTTTTGAAAGCTACTTTTATATGATATGCAATAAAGCTAATAATAATTTGCTCCCTACCGATCAACTTTGAGCGTGAAGAAAATTTAAACGTGTATTTTTTTTGTTTTTTAATAAAACAGCCATTACTCAGTCATTTTTTTTGGTTATATTTTTTTCGAAGGTAACAACTACATCTTCAAAAAAAGTTTAAACATCGGCTTATGAAAAGAAAATTTGTGATTTTTTTGAACTTTAAACTTTTGGCAAATTATTTGATTTTAAATTTCAAATTTTTGTCTAAAATTGTTTGAATTTCTTACAAGTTGCTGCTTATAATGATTTTAAACAATCCTAAATAGATCTGATGCCGATTTGTAAGCGTCTTTTCACACTTTTCCTGTTTATTTTAATATTTTCGCGACCGTTCTCATCGTGAATGAATCTAGAAGCATTTTATTTTCTTTGAATTTAGTGATTTTACATTTGCTTTATATGTAGCCTTCAATCTATTGTATATTTTCTTATACATTTAGCGTTTATTGTTCAATTGACGAATGATTTTATCTTTTTTCTTTATTGCCGTAAATTATCTCTTTTTTTGTTGTTTATTATTGTCATCACATTCCCTCGGTTACCAATGTTTTCCTTTTATCTTATATTTTCTGTAGCTTTTTGATTTTTGCAGGTATTTCTTTTGGCACGTTTTTCGCGCGATGTCATTTCAGTAATGGGTTTCACTAGCCTTTTCTCTTTTTTCTTGAAATACTTGAATTTTACCATTTGCTCTTAACTGGACCATCTTTAATCTTTTTAAATTTTTTTCTGCCTCTCGCTTTACTGTCAACTCCTGTTTCTTAGTTTTTGTTTTATTTTAGCCATCACCAAATTCTAAACAAATACACTTCATTTAATAACTCTTAATTATCATTAGTCGTGATTCCTCTGTGTTTCTTTGTGGCAATTTAAGTACTTTTGAAAAATTAGCTTCAATCTGAAGTTTATATTCAAAAAACAATAAAAAATCACAAACAAAATTATAAAATGTATTGAACTTTTTTATTTAAAACAACGCCGGGGAATGACGAACGTAATTGTGACAGCTCATTAAGAAAAACAAGAAGCGACTGACATAGTTTTATTAACATAGTTGGCGAAAAATCTGCCATTAGTTGGCGAAAAATCTGAATTAGTAAAAATCACCAAAGTTTTGATAATTTCAAATTAAGCGAATATAAGATTTTACAGGGTAATGATACCTTCAGGGACAAAAGATAATCATCCATAAAAATAATAACTGATGAACAAATTTAAACATTATTAGATAAAATAAGTCATGCAGAATTATTTTTTACTTTGCCCTAATTTTATTAAATAATTATTTACTTTTCTTGTTAGTAATTTATTAAAATTGAACTGGAATAGAGCCAGGGGCAGCCGGGGTGGTAATGATGTTAAAAACATTGGCAGGTATTTTTTGAATTTTTAACATCATCTTTATTTACAATTCTTTAAATGTTTCCATAGACAATTCTTTAAATGTTTCCATGAGATCATTTATTTTTTTGAGACTATATTTTATTACATTTATATTTATGAATTTATATTTATAAAATTTTAAATACACGTAGAATAAGTCGTAAATGTATAAAAAGAATGTTTATATGGTTTTAAACAATATTATACATACATTTTTTGATGATTATAATTGAGGAGGTCCATAACAAAACGCAACAATTCCACTTTTCAAGTTTTTAGCTTTTTTGACTGAATCCAATTTTACATGTTAAAATCTATCTAACAATTGTTATAAAACATACGAAATATCAATAATTTCTTTATAATTCAATTCCAAAAATATCGGTTTAGACCAAAATGCCACATTTCCATGAATGTGCAAAAATTTACTTAAGAGTTTTTGGTGACTCGTTTAAGGCTATCATTAAATTTATTGTTATGGCAACTCTTTAATAACTGTAAATATTAGATCACATTTTCTAGTAGCTTGTGTTATTTTCATGTTAATTATAAATCTAGTACGTTTTTAACAAGCAGATATGGCAGAAGCAACTGTTGGGAGTATAAACGTATAAATTTACCCCCCCAAAAACGGCATACAAAGTATGAAAAGAATATATTTTAAGCTCTCCACAAATCAGCGCAAGCAATGTGTAGTCAAAGCTTTTGAAACTTACAAATTTGACGATAAGGAAAAATTTACTAGCTATCTTAAAAGAGGTAAAATACCCCCAACTTTGCTTAATGAAATTCCTCTTGGTGTTGTAATTAATTCAGAAAAGAAAAAAGATGTTGTTAAACTATTGCAAAAACATTATGGCCAACACTGGTCAAACGTTTCGGAATTAGAATACTATAAAAATATATTAATAAACCATCAAGGAAATAGTGCTAATGAAACAGATAATATAACCTTATGTGATTGTTTGGAGGAGGACACTGGAATGAGAGTGTAAAACAACGCAGATTTTTTATAATACTACAAAAACATATAAATGTAATAAATATTAAATAATTAACATATAAATGTAATAAATATTAGTAATATTACAAAGAGTTTATTATTTTCCTATAAAACGTAAGTAATTAAAGTCAAAAAACATAAAATTATAGTTTTGTTCAAAGCAAAAAAGCCATATTTCCAAACCTTGTTCATATCAAAACGCAACATTTCCATTTTGATTCATAACAAAATGAAATAAATACTATGTGACGGACCAAAACGCAACATTTCCAAATTTGTTATATAATTATCTTAAAAACTAATCACTAGATAAATGTATTTATTTATGAATTGTGTTGTTTTTAGCAAATTAATATGCCAAAACAACTGTTTTAACAAATATATAATCAAGGATGAAGGTGACAGATATTGATAGAAATCCTTGGGATGAATTTGTTTGGATAGAACAAAATATCCTGGGAAACAAAAGGGATGCGAACTACTCGGACCACGTGGATAACATGCTGTCACATTTCGAAAAGCTTGGTTGTAATATGAGGATTAAGGTGCACTATCTAGTACATAGTCATTTAGATTGTTTCCCCGAAAATTTTGGTGACTTCAATGAAAAACAAGGTGAACCTTTCAATCATGATATTCGTACCATAGAGGAGCGGTACCAGGGTCACTGGGATGCCCATATTATGGCGGACTATTGCTGGAGCATTAAAAATCAATCCTCTAAACCAGATAATTTAAAAAAAAAATTTATAAAAAAATCTTTCGTTCTTATTTTTCTTTAAACTCGTTTTTATTAATAATTTAAAAAGTATAGCTGATAGAATAAATCTGACTTATGTAATATCTAAAAACAGTGACCTAAAAAACAATTACGTTAAGACATATGTAAATAGTATAAGTATAGCAGCAAACACGCATATATTTATAAATGTTATTTCTGTGCAGAAATCGCGATTTTTGTTAATTCAGTTTTCTCAGTAAATGGTTGACAAACAAAACGCGGTTTGATTAATTTGAGGTCGTAACAGGTCTTGCCTTTTTAATTGCTACCGTTACGAGCGCCAAGAAAAAAAAATGTGGTTAAAGGAGTTCTTATACGAATAAATGTACAACACAATTTGCTATGTCCTAAAAATACCACATGCATCGAGAGTGTTGGTATGGAAGTATTCGTTAACTATGAACCTTAAACAGCGGTTTGTTTCAAATCTTGGAAATCTGACATCATATAAATACATTCTTGGAGGCGATTTTAACTGCAGACATAGCTATTGGGGCTGCCAACGAAGTAACCTTTGGGGAATTCTTTTTTTTGACAAACTTCAAACAAATTCATATCAAAAACGATTCCCACAGGAGAATACATACATACCAGCAGACTCAAGAAGACATCCGTCAACATAAGACTTTTTCCTAACTAATATACCACAACATATGTGACGCGCAAAATAGAAAGGGACCTAAGGGTAAAAACCCGTTATGTTCAGGAGAGCCATTTTAAAGATTTAAATACGTGTATCTTTGGTGAAACATCACTTTCATAAAACGCGCATATCTCTGGGAGAGAACACTTTTGGGGCATGGGATCGGCCTCATTCGATGCTCAGATGTTGTCCACATCAAAAAAAAGTGAAAATTGATTTTTTTTACCCTTAGGTCCCTTTCTATATGCGCTGTCACAAATGCATCTTCCGAGAACCATCAACATTAATTTGACGTTACAGGAAATTGGTTTAATAATTTTAATAAAGCAAATTAAAGTCGATACAAAAAACTGTTAGTAGCAACATTGTAATTTCTGAAGCGGAAATGGCTCCTGAAAATAATTATGATAATATGATTATGTAGTTTAATGAGAATACAAGCTGCAATCAACTACAGTGTGCCAAAACACAAATGCTCGGCCGAAACAAAACCAACTCACATCAAGGAGCTTATTTAATTTCGAAATATTTCTTAGCAACCCATTCAATTTCCTTAGATCTTAGCGACTCGTCTACCACAAAAGAGGTTAATATTTTAGCAAATCAGATTCGTTCAACAGATCCAAACTTAGGAAATATAACAATTGTAACAAATCAAGAAGTAGTTTTCATCATAAAAAAGTTGAGCGGGACTAATAAAAAAATGCTTCCTAAAAAAGCCATCATATTCTTACTTAAAATAATTAATTCATGCCTTCAGATTTGATACTTTCCTCGATCTTGGAAAAACTCATAAACAATTCCTATATATAAAATGCATAAACCTTTTGATGATCCAAAGTCGTACTAACCCATAAGTTTACTTTCTTTCGTTATCAAAATTCGGGAAAACGTGATCCAAAGACGACTGCTCAGTTTTATTGAAAAAAACATATTTTACCACAATAACAACATGGCTTCAGAAGAGAGCAAAACACCAGGTAACCACTCTGGAAGATTACCAATTTGGTACCCAAGAACTATACAAAATCGTTGTCTACCGGAATGATACTTTTAGACACAAAAGCTGTATTTGACTCGGTTTGGCACAACGGACTTATTTTCAAATTATTGAAATGTGGCCTTTCAATCGAAACTGTTAAAGTAATTCAGAATTTTCTGATCGATAGACAATTCTGTTTAAACCTCTCAAGAACTAAGTATAGATAATGACTGTTCCAAGGATCTTGTTTGTCCCCGATACTTTAAAATATATATGTGACAGCGCATGGAGAAAGGGACCTAAGGGTAAAAAAAAATCAATTTTCACCTTTTTTTGATGTGGACAACATCTGAGCATCGAATGAGACCGATCCCATTCCTTAAAGTGTTCCCTCCCAGATACACATATTTAAATCTTTAAAATGGATCTGCTGAACAAAACTGATTTTTACCCTTAGGTCCCTTTCTATTTTGCGCGTCACATATACTGCGGATTTCCCTTCTCTGAATGACTGTGTTATTTAAATTTTTGCTGATGAAACGTCAATATTGTGCTCTAATTTATACGCTAGCAACATTGCCTAACACTCTCCAACTCGTTCTGACAAAATTGCACGACTACTTCAAGATAAGAAGCTAAATTTTGGCGATCACATATCCTACATCGTAGACAAAGTGAACAAAACCACAAGGACTATGTATGCTCTTATAAACAGAAAATCTGATCTAAATAAAGATAAAAAATGCTCGTGATAAAGTCAATATCCACACCCATAATGTTTAACTGCACCCCAGTATGGTTACTTATATAAATTACAAGTCTCGCAAAACAAGTTACTCAAAATGATATATAACCTATCAAAATGATATATAACCTTCCTAATAACATGACAATGTATATCCATATATCCTTAAAATTTATTAAAATTTAAACAATTATCAAGTAGAAAAGGAATAATTTTCCTAAACTCTTTATCCGCATAAACAATTATAAAACCTTAAGCTACCATACAAATATACTATTATTATTATATCGCTACTTAAAATAAAACACTTTTTAAAAATTAAAAAAGACAAAAATAATTTGTGTAATAACCATTGTGACAAAATAACCAAAATACAAATTCGAGGCATCGTCTCACTCAAGAGCTAGAGCAACGCAGACACTCTTTCTGCAGTGTAAGTCGCGAAATGCATACTTCGCTATAAATGCAGACGTAAGCAATGGAATGAGAGAGTTAACGTCAGAAAGACAACAAACTCTCTCACCCGGCAGTGCTTACATTAATAAGGAGGTAACTTAAGGAGCAAGGAGATAAGTTGGCTGAGTTGGAATTTTGATCAAGCTGAGCAAAGTGGAAAAAAATTTTAATTTAATAATATTTAAAAGACTGTCACTGTTAAATACTCGTGATTTTTAATATATAAACTAAAAGTATCGCACATTTATGAAATATGCCGAAGTCAAGCAGGCGCAGTGTAAAAACAATAAACTGAAATTAGGAATTAAAGAAAATAAAAAAGTATAAAATGCGATAAGAGCAACAAAAATCTTCATGTTGTGTGTTGTGATTTAGATAAAAGATAGTTTGAACACTTGTTAAAGCATAAGAGTGAAGAGTTTGTTTGTTATCTCTGTGAGAATGACAAAAGCTCTTCGGTTAAAACAGAATTGACAGCGATCAAACCAGAACTTAAAAAACTCGATCAGCTGGCTGCTTTAAATGAGACGATGACTTTTACAAAAATAACTTTTCAAAACAATTCGATGATGTACTTAAAGGTGTAGCTGAGAATAAAAATAAATTGGAGAGTGTGCAAATGAAAAACAAAAGCACTTAAAGAAGTTAAATTGTTGAAGGATTCTGTAAAATAAATAAACGACCAGAGAGTTAAAAATGATTGTTTAGTTACTGGCATAAAGGCAACCGATGGTATGTCAGCTGTGGATTTTATGTTAAAGCTGACAAAGGAAGCCGGCGTTACTATGAATGTAGAAAGCATTAGTGATACGTACTTTAATAAAAAAAAAAACGCTAACAACAAGATGAAATCTGTTGTGGTTAACCTTAACTCTAAGAAGTTAAAAGAAAATATGAGTGATTTTTAATATTTAAACTGAAAAGTATCGCAAAATTTTAAAATATGCCGAAGTCAAGCAGGCGCAGTTGTTGCTAGAGGCAACAACACATCGTAATAAGAGGCAATCCATACAGAAGATTCCAGTTTGCCCAGATGATTCTGATAATTCGTATTTATCACCTTAGTAAATACATGTTTTATAATTGATTTGAAGTTTTGCTTTACTTTTTTTCTTTATATATATTACTATATTTGAGGCGCTCAGCGCCAAAACGGCCTAAGCCCAAAAAAATGGTTCTGAGAAAAACGAAGTTAAAAGAAAATACGTTTTTAAAATATTTTTATTTTTTTTTTATTAATCGTAAATAAATATTAGTTGTAATATTTGTTTAAGGTTAATCATTAGGTCTTAATTAACTTAGATAAATACTGTTTTAAACAGTTAAAAGAAAAATTAAAGTGGCTTAGGCCATTTTGGAATCCATTTAAAAAAACTATATTGATAGGAACTGAGGGTTAGGCCATTTTGGCTCCATTTATTAAAACATAAAAAAATTCTTCGGATAAATAATAAAAATAATTTTTATCGTTTTAAATAATACAAATTAATAATAATAATTATTCGTCTTCTTCCTGAATATCTTCGTCTTCGGCTCTTGAATTTGTTTTTAAATTATTATAAAATGCATGCTTTATAGGAGGTATGAACTCTTTGAGTTCCTGTAAATCCTTAAACTTTGCAGCTTCAATGAATCTTCCTCCAGGATAAAGCGGTTCCAATTCAAAATTTACGAACTTGCTGGAGTTCCTCTTTGAAATATCAACTTCTTGAAAAAAATCATCTTTGTTATTTGAATATTTGTATTGAATTATACATAAATGACTTCACATTTTGGAATCGAAGCCACTGAATCTTAAGCCATTCAACTTTTGAAGACTTGTCTGCGAAGATTTTTCTGTTAGTAACTAGTTTCTCGATTAAGGATATGCTTTTAATTCATCTGCCGTCATCTTTACCAAGTGAAATGGTTCCATTTTTTTTGCCGTGATGATTACACGAACCCAATCATCAGGCGTAAAAATGTCGTTATAATATTTTTTTTCCTTTTCAATGAGACCAAAATCTTGATCGCATGGTAGGAATGAGTGGCCAGGTACTAAAAATTTGTGGTCTATCTGTTCCACTGGGAAGGTCGACTTATTGACCATGTATGTGCAAATAGTGCTCATTCTTATGTTCCGGTTTTGGCCACCACATTGATCGCTATACATTATTAAGTTCTTACATTTAACATTGGCTTTCACGTAATGCATTTTCACGTGAAGCTATTCCCTCTACCAGGTATACATGAATGACTTGTTCGTGATAAGGTCATGAATACCAAGACAATAGGTCCATAGCTGTCTTTTGTAGTAAGCTAGCCCTGTGGAAATGACTGGTGTCGGCAGAGTTTTCATAAGATCGAATGCTATAACTGCATATTCTTCCTTGTTAAGTTTCGAGTCCAATTGCATCCCAGTTCTAGCTGATTCAGTTTTTCGGTGATGTAAATCTCTTTCGCTCGTAATCCTTTCCTTTTCAGAAGGATCACCTGCGGCTTCGATTTTTACTTTAAAAGAATCACATTTTTTGCAGCTGTCGGAAATTGGAGCTCGAAAATGCAAATTAAAGTTTTCTGAAAAGATTTTGGTGAAAACGAATTTAGATACAACTTTGTCCATTTTCATAGTTCCATGATATAGCTCGTACATAATCGATATGTTTAAGGTAGGTGCGAGAAATTCTCTTTGGATATTCTTATTTCTTGAATAGTGGGAGTTATACCTCGGAAATTTATTGATAAATTCTTTCACGATTTCTGTAGCTTCAGCGCTGGTTTTATTATGAGGTGGGTGTCTTCCTCTTTGATCCAATTTTGGTGTAGTTGTGCCACTTCCAGGTGCTCTATGCTTAAGTGCGCGTGTAATACGACCATCGGTTATTTGTAAGATCTGCTTAAAATATCTTTTGCAGACATGCATTCCGACATTATTTACTCCAGGAAGTTTGTAAATTCTTTTACTAGATCTTCGGCTTTCGCCAATAGACTTCTTATAAGATCTTTTTGTTTCAATTACTGAAATTTGTCCACATAAATAAGCATTTTGCAAATCATGTTCACCAATTTTATAAAAATTTCCAAAAATACTTCGCAAATTATTTTCGCTGAAATGCTGATGACATTTTAACGGACATGGACATTCAAGCGCATTAAGTGTTTTAGCTGGCTTCCTAACTCCTTTCACAGTTTTATAAGATTTTCCGGAATTTCTCTGATTTTTACTTACGTGTTTTTTCCAGTTAGATTTTTTGGCAATCCGTTTTCTAGTAGATATTTTCAATTCATTACTGCTTTCAACTTCGATATCTGGTTCAGCTGACCTGTTTTCATTTTCTGTTATTCCGATCTGAGATTCTGTTGCCGCAAATCCCGATGGCCCAGGCAATGTATCTTCGAAAGAGCGCGATGAAATTGATGACCCACTTGGTGTTGGGACGTACTCCGATCCAGAATTTTCGAAGTCTTGTAAACTCATCGAGTCAGCATCAGACATGTTTATTCAAGTACTATTTTTTTCTTGCTAATACATTTTCAATTAAAAAACTGATAACACAATTTAATAGATCTTATGAACTTACCTTTCACAAACTAGTGGATTTATTATCGGTGTTTGTTTCTATAAGTTCTCCCCACATCAAAATGTTTGCTCTTTTGTTTTGAACACAAGTGCACACACAATTACACTATGGTGTTAAGCATAGTGCGATTTTGAAATGCCGAGAACTAATCATAACAAAGAATACAACACACACACATGGCCCCATTTTACAACAACACGTTATACTATGGCCTACTCGATCGTTTCGCTTCAGGAAAATTCAAAAATTTGAACACCCATGGCTAACTTGATTAATTTTTCGAATATAATCTTGACTAAAGTGTAACATGCGTTTTTGGCCTAACCCACACATATTTTTTATTTCTAGGATTCGATTTGGCCTAAGCGGCTTAGGCCATTATGGAATCCACATTTTTTTGAACTTTGCATAGAGGAAAAACAGTTTTCAGCAGATGGCATAACCTAGTGTTATACTATACAATAGGGAGTTTTTTTAGTATTTATATCGAAAGGTTCCAGTTAGATCAGCATAGTCAGTTTGATTTTTTTGAAAATGAGGGTTAGGCCGTTTTGGCGCTGAGCGCCTCATTTATGATTAAAAATGAATACCATACCAGTTTTGAATCATTTAACACTCATTTATCTAAATCTACTAATAGATATTTTATTATAATGTCTTTTAATATCAGAAGTATGTCATCGATGTCAAAATATAATAAATTTAGGACATTAATTTCGAAACTTTCCAAATTACCAGTAATCGCAGTACAGAAAACGTCTTTACAAGAAGGCCTAGTTTCAGTTTTCAATATACCAGGTTACAAGGTTGTTCATTGTTGCAGATCTGACAATTATGGAGACATATCGGCGTTCGTTGGTGATAATCTTACATTTGCAGTAGAAAAAATTGAATGTCGGAGTTTTATAGACTCAGTTATATTGACATTTAATGACATAAAGTTGGATGGGAAGTCTGCTACTTTTGTATCATTTTATAAGTCGCAAAAATGTAACTATAGTAACTACATTGATTTTATAGAAAATTCTGTATAGCAGAACTAGTAAATTTTTTGTTTGTGATGCTAATATAGATGCCTTAGGAACAAAATCAGATGTGCTGTTAAACTATGATTGTCGTAATTGTCATAATTTAGGCACACGCCCATGTAGTGGAACATCGATTGACCACTTTTATAGCAATATTCATAAGCCAATAATTGTTGATTCGATCAAATGTACGCTATCCGATCACAACATCATGTTTTGCAGAGTTGATTTCATAATGCAAAGCACTGATTTCATCATCAAAAAGTTCAGGAAGTGTGACTAAGACAAGTTAAAGCTTATTTTTCAAAATGATATACCGAATTCGTTGCTTACCGGTTATGTTTCATTTAATACATATAATTTATTTTTGCGTATTGAAAATGGTATTGATAATTCTACTGTCGAAAAGCATCAAGAAACGCATTTATGAGACTAGATGGCTCCGTAGGTGAATGGTAACTTGCGTAAACTAATTGAATATAAAAAAACTTGTTAAAGACCCAGCGGAAACATCGTGATGCTACAGTTGAAAGGAAAATAAAGAGTATTAGCAAATTTATTAAAATGGCTTATAAAAACTTAATGAATAATTGTTATGTAAATAGTTTAGACAGCATAAAATGATCCTAAAAAGTCCTTTGAATTTATTAATGAGAGCCTTGGGAGAGTTTCTAACAAAGAGATTTGCGTTAGGGATTCAAATGAAGAACTTACTTCCAGCGATGCTTGTAAATTTGAATTGTTGAATGCTTACTTTTTAGAATTGATAAATACTCTCAAACAAAAAATTGTCAAATTTCCAAATGATGCGTGCAGTGCTTTAAGAACAATAAGACCCCATAATAACAGTTTTCGCATTAATTACACTTCGTGTAGTGAAGTTAAAAATATATAAGCAAGATTTTTACCTGAAAAAAGCTGCGGTCATGATAACATTTACCCTAAAGTATTTCTTCATTGTGCCAATGGTTAACTCAGCAATATACCCTGAGATTTTGAAGGTACATAAGGTTATTCCCAAAGAAAGTTAAGCAACAAATGTGAATCAGTTTCGGCCGATTTCAATATTACCCATTATTGACAATATTTTTGAACGTATTTTGCAAGGTAAACTTTCTAAATATTTCATGGAAAACAACTTAAAAATGACTTTCAGTATGGATTTAGAAAGTGGGACTGGTAAGGCGATCATAAATCTTCAGAACTATATATGCAAAGATTTAGACGAAGGACATAGTTCTGTTGCTGGTGTCTTTTACGACTTATCAAAGGCCTTTGATCTTATTGACCATAAGTTATTAGAGGAAAAGTTAAAGTATAACGGTGTTCAGGGGAATGAGCTTTCACTTTTCATAAGCTATTTAAATAATCGAAGACAGATAGTACAGATGAACGAACATGGAAGTACATTGGGCATTGCTAAATATGGAGTTCCCCAAGGTAGTGTTTTGGACCCTTTCATTTGCATAAATGATTTAAAAAAAACCTTAAATCAACTGGAAAGATGTTCATGTGTGCTGACAATATAAGCATTTTCTATCCTTAAAAGCATGAAACGGCATCCTGAACATGATGCAGCTTTGCGCAACAATTCCACTTTAACAAAATGTTGGATAAACGAATTAAATCAATAGAAGACAGTAGGCTTTATATATTTGTTAAAACAGTTGTTTTGGCATATTAGTTTTCTAAAAACAACACAATTCATAAATAAATACATTTATCTAGTGATTAGTTTTTAAGATAATTATATAACAAATTTGGAAATGTTGCGTTTTGGTCCGTCACATAGTATTTATTTCATTTTGTTATGAATCAAAATGGAAATGTTGCGTTTTGATATGAACAAGGTTTGGAAATATGGCTTTTTTGCTTTGAACAAAACTATAATTTTATGTTTTTTGACTTTAATTACTTACGTTTTATAGGAAAATAATAAACTCTTTGTAATATTACTAATATTTATTACATTTATATGTTAATTATTTAATATTTATTACATTTATATGTTTTTGTAGTATTATAAAAAATCTGCGTTGTTTTACACTCTCATTCCAGTGTCCTCCTCCAAACAATCACATAAGGTTATATTATCTGTTTCATTAGCACTATTTCCTTGATGGTTTATTAATATATTTTTATAGTATTCTAATTCCGAAACGTTTGACCAGTGTTGGCCATTATGTTTTTGCAATAGTTTAACAACATCTTTTTTCTTTTCTGAATTAATTACAACACCAAGAGGAATTTCATTAAGCAAAGTTGGGGGTATTTTACCTCTTTTAAGATAGCTAGTAAATTTTTCCTTATCGTCAAATTTGTAAGTTTCAAAAGCTTTGACTACACATTGCTTGCGCTGATTTGTGGAGAGCTTAAAATATATTCTTTTCATACTTTGTATGCCGTTTATGGGGCGGTAAATTTATACGTTTATACTCCCAACAGTTGCTTCTGTCATATCTGCTTGTTAAAAACGTACTAGATTTATAATTAACATGAAAATAACACAAGCTACTAGAAAATGTGATCTAATATTTACAGTTATTAAAGAGTTGCCATAACAATAAATTTAATGATAGCCTTAAGTCACCAAAAACTCTTAAGTAAATTTTTGCACATTCATGGAAATGTGGCATTTTGGTCTAAACCGATATTTTTGGAATTGAATTATAAAGAAATTATTGATATTTCGTATGTTTTATAACAATTGTTAGATAGATTTTAACATGTAGAATTGGATTCAGTCAAAAAAGCTAAAAACTTGAAAAGTGGAATTGTTGCGTTTTGTTATGGGCCTCCTCAAGTTATATCGTAATCCAGATAAAAGAATGCTTATAAGATTCAAGCCTCATTCTGGATTTAACAATGAATTAAGTGTATTTGTTGATGGAAAGGACATCAAGGATATCACTACTCATAGATATCTGGGAGTTAATTTTAAAAACAACTCTTTCTTCGGATCTGCATATACGCCATGTTAAATCGAAAATATCTCCTGCCATTGGTTTACTGTATAAATTTAAAAATAAATTCGACAAAAAACCAAGTTACTAATATTTCAAGCATTAGTGCAAAGTCATATTAATTATTTAGCCATTGTTTACGGATTTAAAAAGACATTGTGAATTTAGGTCGATTCAAAGATTACAAAATAAAGGACTAAAAGTCGTAGCTTACTTGCCTATTTGGTTTTCAACTCCTGCTTTATACGAAGATATTTTTCCTTAATTTTTCCTTTCTTACAAAATGCAGTTACTGAATTTTGTTTATACTCGTAAATGTCTTCATTATATTGGGTACCATACTTTGCATTTTTGCAGGAATCAGAGTGTATTTATTACTCGACACTGTGAAAATTTAAGAGTTGCCTTCTGTCATTCTGAAACAACGCATTGAACACTCCGGTACTAAAATATTTAAGTACTTTCTTTATGTAAATCCCCAATGAGACGATATTTGTCACAGCATATTGATGAGCTTCTGGTTTAACTTTATAATAAGACTTTTAAATGGATTTGTACACATAATTTTAACATTATTTTCCAATTATATCGTAAAATATATATTTTACGATTATAACACTTGAATTGTATATTTTCCAACTTGCCCCTAAAATGTCTAATGGCGCTGAGGCCACTTTTTATTTGTTGTTATTATTATTTGTTGTTATAGTACAAGACAAACAAGTTAAAGCGGTACAGACAGGCATGGATCGTTACATATCAATAAAGCGTAAATACAGCTCCGTGAAAGGCAACATAAAAATAAGTTTAATAAGAGAATTTGTGTTGAAGAACCGCATAGAATAAATGGTCTTCCGTGGGTAGTCAAATCGCAGCAGCAAACAATTGTAGCAACTGCGGGAAACAGCATCTTGCGAATGATAAAGGTTGTAGGGGTTACAAAGAACTCAAACAGAAACTAGAATAAAAGCGTAAATCCATTTATAAGCGTTTCTCGAAGTTAGCGTTTCTCGAAGTGAACGGTCGTTAAAAGAACTCCTCTCGGAAATTAATTCTAATAAAATAAAATAAGCAGGGAAAGTGCAAAAATAAACTCACTTGTCGGGAAAATAATTATCTAAAATTGTTTGAATTCATTATAAGTATTAACTTGTAAGGAATTCAAACAGTTTTTTGACAAAATAAAATTTTTAAGTTGAACAACAACCCCAGTTGTGTTAGAATAAGTGTAACAAAACAACCAAAATTAAAAAAGGCACACACACAGCTAAACAAACCCACAGCTTGATGAGCCATCGTCTCACTCAAGAGTTGGAACAACGCAGACACTCTTTCTGCAGTGTAAGTTCGCGGAATGCATACTTCGCGATAAACGCAGATGTAAACAATGGAATGAGAGAGGTAGCGCCACTAAGACAAACTCTCTCACCAGGCAGTGCTAGCAACAACAGTAATAACAAAGAAGGTGGAAACACAGCGAACACAGAAATAGCACACGAAAACAACGACAAACCATTAAAGGCGGTACAGACAGGCATGGATCGCTACATTACTATAAAGCGTAAATCCAGCCCAGCCAAAGGCAACTCTAACAAAAAAAGTTGCAAAACTGTGAACGGTGAAGAGCCAACAACGTCCGTCATGGGTAAGAACCGGTTTGCATTGCTGAGCGAAGAAGAACCTCAATCTTCTTCCTCGGCAAATGCCGCAACTCCAAGGCCGCCCCCAATATACCTACGTGAGAGTAGCTCAAATGAGCTAGTAAATATTATTGCCCAAGTTGTTGGTAGTGGTGGCTTTCACATAGTGCCAATAAAGAAAGGGAACATTAACGAGACAAAAATTCAGGCATACACCGAAAACGGCTTTCGCGCTATTTCTAGTTATTTTAACGATAGAAATAAAAATGTTTACACGTATCGTCTTAAGAGTAGTAAGGGTATCGCGGTAATCTTAAAAGGCATCGAATCATTTGTAGGACCAGATGAAGTAAAACGAGCACTGGAAAAAGAGAATTTTAACGTTCACTCCGTGGTGAACGTTCTTAACAATAAAAAGGTTCCCCAACCAATGTTCAAGGTCGAACTTCAACCTGACTCGCGGAAACTAAAGAAAAATGAAGTTCATCCTATATACAAACTTCAATATTTGTTATATAGAAGAATTACGGTCGAAGAACCCCACAAAAGAAATGGTCCCGTTCAATGCCAAAATTGTCAAGAGTATGGACACACAAAATCATACTGCACTTTGCCAACCGTTTGTGTTGTATGTGGTGATCTACACCAATCGTCCGTCTACAAAGTTAAAAAAAAGTGAGTAATTGCGGGGAACAACATACCGAAAATTACAGAGGTTGTAGGGTTTACAAAGAACTTAAGCATAAACTAGAAGAGAAGCGTAAACTCATTTCTAACCGAAACGCGCCGAATCCTATAATCGACATCCAACAGACTCCAGTTTACTCTAGCAACGGAAACGGTATTACAAACGGTATAACATACGCGAATGTTCTAAGGGCGCATACACCTAATGCCCCAGGCAATAACATGGTAACTCTGAATCAATGATTCAACAACTGGTACAGAGTATAAACATGTTCATGTCAACTATGCAATCAATGATGCAAGAATTCATGCGAAACCAGAATCAGTTAATTCAAACTCTACTTACCAAAAAATAGGCCCTCTTAAGATATGTACATGGAACGCAAACGGTGTGAACCAACATAGACACGAACTGACCGAGTACCTAGATCGGCGGAATATTGATATAATGCTACTATCAGAAACTCATCTCACAGACAAATACAATTTTCAGATACCTAATTTTAGATTTTATGGTACTCACCACCCCGACGGTAAGGCTCATGGGGGCACTGGTATCCTAATACGTAAACGAATGAAACATGAAGTCGCTGAAGGAGTCTCACAAAACTACCTTCAAGCGACAACAATTCGTATCCAGATTCAAGGTAGTTTTCTTACCATTTCAGCAATATATTTCCCCCCGCGGTTCGCGATATCAGAAGATATACTTCTGAACTTCTTCAATGGTCTCGGACACAACTTTATTGCTGCTGGTGACTACAATGCCAAACATACGCACTGGGGATCCCGTTTAGCAAACCCTAGGGGAAACCAGCTGTATAAATGTCTAATGCGACGTCAAAATAAATTGGACTTTATATCTCCCAGTCAACCTACATATTGGCCTTCTGATATTAACAAAAAGCCTGATTTGATAGACTTCGGTATAATAAGAGGAGTTAGTAAATCTAACTTATCTGCTAGTACCTGTACTGACTTATCGTCAGATCACTCGCCAGTTATATTTCTTCTTCACGGGAAGACAGTACTTGTAGATGACCCACTAAGGCTTACTTCATACACAACTAACTGGTTAAAATACAGGAAGTACATTAGTAGTCATTTAGATTCGAATCATCTAATTTCTAACGCGGATGAGATCGATAACAACGTATCCAACTTGAACGTAATCCTGGAACAGGCGGCCATTCACGCTACACACAGACAAATAAAAGCGACAAATAGTTTGAATACTTACACTAACCGGGAAATAGAGCACCTTGTAAGTGAAAAAAGGAGGTTCCGTCGCGAATGGCAGCGAAATAGGTCACCAGCGGCACGACTAAGACTGACTGAAGCTACTAAAAGGTTGCAAAGCGCACTTAGAAAAGAAGACAGTAGACAGCAGGCTAGTTTCATTGCAAGTTTAACTCCGACTGCTTCAACCAAATTCTCATTATGGAAAACATTAAGAAATACTAGTATGCCCACCGAAACGCAATTTCCAATACGCGACGCAAATGGCAAGTGGGCAATATCAGAAGAGGAAAAGGCCAATGTTTTTGCAAACCATCTGTCACAGGTATTTCGCCCAAATCCTGCAAGTAGCGACATCCTTCCACCTGTTGATAAAATGTCTGCCGTAATTCCATTGTTTACTAACGCGAATGAAGTTCTGAATGTCATTAAAGAAACCGTGAATCCAGGTAAAGCACCTGGATATGATCTTATCACGCCTAAAATGATCTTGGAACTTCCCTATATTGCTGTGAAGTTCCTGGCAAAATTATTTAACTCTATTTTGAGACATGGTTACTTTCCTAAAGTGTGGAAAATTTCTCTGATTCAAATGATTTTAAAGCCAGGAAAGGACAAATCAATACCTTCCTCGTACAGGCCGATCAGTTTGCTTCCCTGCTTATCTAAACTATTTGAAAAAGTTCTTTTATCGAAAATAAAACCGTTTCTCGTGTCAAATAACATAATACCGGACCATCAGTTTGGTTTTCGCGAAGGTCACAGCACTATCGAACAAGTAAACCGTCTGACCCAAGCAATTGAAAAATCATTTGAACGGCGAGAATATTGCTGCGCAGTATTCCTGGATGTTGCTCAAGCATTTGACAAAGTCTGGCACTTTGGCTTGACCTACAAAATTTGCAAATACTTACCGGCAAATACGCATCGAATTCTTGAGTCTTACTTAGAAAACCGCAGATTCAGAGTCAAATGTGGACAACACGTCACCGATGACCGCGAAATACTAGCAGGTGTTCCCCAGGGAAGCGTCATGGGGCCTATCCTTTACATTCTGTTTACCGCAGATATTCCACATTGAAATTAAACAATATCCCTTTTTCTCAATCTGATCATGTTTCATACCTTGGAATCCACCTGGATCGCCGACTCACCTGGAGAAGTCATATCGAAGCCAAGAAAACTCAACTAAAACTTAAGGTCCATCAACTTCACTGGCTCCTAAACGCGAACTCAAAACTAAGCCTTGAATATAAGGTCCTGCTATACAACAGTGCAATCAAACCTATCTGGTTATATGGTGCCCAGATATGGGGCAAAGCAAGCTCGAGCAATCGACAAAATCCAAAGAGTCCAATCGAAGACATTGCGGCTTATTACCGGTGCCCCTTGGTATATGAGGAATGAAAATATCCACCGAGACTTGAAAATACCTCTCGTTAAAGAGGCAATTCAAATAATCAATATAAAGCACAAAGAGAAGCTCGAACGTCATGATAACATACTTGCTAGACAATTATTGTGCAGTCCCAGCTCTTTAAGACTTCGGAGAAACGAACGCCGTGTTTTCTTATCTTCATCCGTAACAGTAATCGCGAACACACGCGCCCGAAAGACTGTGTAGAATCCTTTTCTACGTCACGTGGCTTAAACGCTCTTATACGTGATCTTTAAAACAGTCAATATCAATCGCGGACGAACACTCAAAAAAGACTGTGTAGAATCCTTTATTCTACGTCACGTGGCTTAGATGCTCTCATACGTGATCCTTAAAACAGTCAACGCGAAAAACCTACAAAACCCAAATTACGCCATCCACTCTGCTATTCTAGAGTTATCCGTTATACTTACATAACTAGAGTTCTTCACTCTACATAATATCGCGAACACTTTGTAAATGACTGTAAGGGTCCCCTGGACCTTTATCATGAGGTTTAAGCCAAACCAGGTTTAAAATTCTCAGACATGTGATCCATACCAGTTATATACTATTTTGACCAAATTAATTAAAATTCCTGCCAATTAGCAGAGATCCACATTACAAGAAATCCATACTAGGATTCATTATTGAATTATACTTAAGATTCGTAAACTTATTGTTAGGCTCCATTGGAGCAGATTCAATAATTCAAATAAACCTTTTTTAAAAAAAAAAATTTATAACCGCATAGCGCCGAACCCTATAATTAACATCCAGCAGACCCGTTTACTCTAACAACGGAAAAGGTATAACAAACAGTGTAATAGGCTGTTTCCACTACGGTCGCGTCCGCGTCCACGATTTATCGAAAATTTTTAATGGTGTTTCCATTGTGTTTTGCGTCCACGTTTGCGTTCAAACAGCTGTTTGTGTTTATTTTTTTTTTGCGGTGCGAAAAATTTTAATATTTTTGTGTTGTGACATTATCATGGAGTTAAATTTGCGATGTTGCCATTAATAGGTATGGGTGGGTTTCGATTGCAAAAATAATCGAATTTATAGTAAACGCGACTTATCGGAAAACGCGTCCAATATGAACGCGACTTTTTCCCATACATAACTGCCTATGTTTTTTGTATAGGCTTTAAAGCGCGTTCATTGTTTTTTGGACGCGACCGTAGTGGAAACAGCCTATAACTTACGCGAATGATTTAAGACCGCATGCACCTAATGCTCATTAACAACAATTTAATAACGCTGAAATAATGATTCGACAGCTTGTACAGAGCATGAACATGTCTACTATGCCAATCAATGGTGTAATACTTCATGCGTAATAAAAAGAGATAATTCAAGTTCTACTTAGAAAAAATAGGCCGCCTTCAGATATGCGCATGGAACGCAAACGGCGTAAAGTAACAAAGATACGAACTGACTGATTACCTAGATCGTCAAAATATTGATATACTGCTATAATTGGAAGCGCATTTACAGACAAATTTCAGATACCTAATATTTAGATTTTATGGTACACACCACCCTGACGGCAAGGCGCATGGGGTTACTGGTATACGAAAACAAGTGAAACATGAAATCGCATCGGTCCCACACAACTACCTACAAGCTAACTATTTCGGCAATATATTTCCCCCCGCGGTTCGCGATATCAGAAGATGTATTCAAAAACTTTTTCATTGGCCTTGGACGAAAATTTCTGGCTGCTCGTGACTACAACACCAAACATACGCAAGGAGGATCCCGTCTAGCAAATCCTAGGGAAAACCAATAGTACAAGTGCCTAATGCGGCGGCAAAATTAACAAAACTTTATATCGCCCGGCCGACCAACATACTGGCCTACAGACCTTAACAAGAAACCCGACTTAATATATCTTGTTATAATTAATGGAATTAGCCAATCGAACTTGTTCGCTTGTACTTGTCTATTTACCTGTTACATTTTTTCTCCACGAGAAGGCTTATAGATGAGCCTCTTAGATTCATGTCTTCTGACACAAACTGGTTGAAATACGGGAAGTTCATAAGCAGTCATATAGATTCTAATCAACTTACTAATTCCGTAGATATCGACAATAGCATTTCAAGTTTGTATTCCATATTAGAACAAGTGGCCATCCACGCCACGTTGAAACAGAAAAACGCGACAAGAACTTGAATACTTACATACAGAGAACAGATTTGTTGCCAACCGAATGTTGGAGGTTGCACGTACTATCCATGTAATCCATTGCTGCAACCGAATGTTGATTGGGTTCACGGCAATTTTCAGTAGAGGCAACTGACCCTATCGGTTTAGGATGCAAAGTAATAGTAGCCCTAACCAGTTAAGGTGGTTATTAAAATTGAATTTTTACACGTATTAGTTGTTGTTACAAGTGGCTGGTTAGAAGTACTCTGTGAACTTGATTGTCAAAACCACGAACGTTTGTAAACTGGACCAACTGATGGTAAAATTAAATGAATTTGGTTAATATGATCGAACTAATAAATCTAATTGAGTTTGTATGTACCGATTTGAGTTTGTATGGATCGATTTTCTGCATCTATTTTGTGTAGTGGGGCATAAAGAGAAATTTCGGTGCTCCAGTGTCCAAAGAAATTTTAAGAAAAAGCTCATTATGGTTAAAATACCTCAGTAAGTTGGAAGTTTGGACGAGATGCTCTTCCTATATAAAGTGCTAATAATCTCTCTTAGTGTTTTTATATTAAATCTCCGATTAATATTGGTAAATTGTATTACTCGTACAGTAAAAATTTCCGAAACAGATTACTTAAATTTTGTTTTGTTCAAACAATCTAAATCGAATAGCGGAGGCTTAAAAGTATTGGGTCCGAAAAAAATGTCTATGCGTTTGATTAGGAACTCTATAAAAATTGATTTTCTTTCGGCTACAAATATTTTTAATACAACTAAAAACTAATAAATCGTAATGGCAAACGCCTTCTATGATATCATGCCTTAAATCGACACAGTTGTTTTCAACCAGATAAAAATTCGTTAAAAATCGTGTTTGCTTTCATTTCTTAAGTATGGGGGGTTTAGAAAAATCGGTAAATTAGTTTTTCAAGTTTCTTAAGTAAGTTACATTGTCGGAACATATACGAGTATATTTTACTTCATTAGAGCTAACTTTACAAACCCTGCAGTAATACAATGATTTTAAGGATTCGGAAAAACCATATATTGAACTCATTCCTAAATTAGCATACCCTATTACGCATTAAACTAACTTTTTAATTATTCCATTACAAGAAGTTCCAGTATTCTGTAAATATTTAATGTGTCAACAAATTTTTGGAAAGTTATGATATTGCTAAATTTATTTTGGTATTTTTTCCGGTAGAGATAAAATTGCGTTTTTCTTAATTTTAGATTGTCTAAAAACCACACAAATATATGTTAAAAACTAACAAAAAGTTCATGTTATTGTAGTGTCTGCATAGAAAAGTCATGTCATATGATGATTGTATGTTTTTGGCGCTTGTTTCAAAGGTTTAGACTGCCTAAAGTAGAAAAATACTCAGCGTAAGTGTTTTTGTTTTAAATATCGATTTAGTAGAAATTATAACTGATAAATTTATTATAGAGATTATATTCTGATATTGGGATAACGGATAATATGTTACAATAGTGATCTAACCGTGATTTGGTTGCTACAAAAAACGTATCTGTTGTCACAACCAATTGGTCCAAAGTACCATGAATTTTAATATTGGTTGGTTGTCATAATCATCAGTTGGGGCAACCAAAAGTTTAACTGACAGCGACACAGTACCAAAACAAAACTATATTTTATTTCCTCGCCATCAAAAAAATAAAACATAGTCCAATGAAAAAGTTAACATGGAACTTCAGCGAATCTGGTCACGGAAAAGGTGCTATTGGAGAACTGGTAAAACAACGGAATATCGTCTTGTTGCACTGGATGCCGATTTGATGGATTTCACTATTATATTGTAGAAACTAGAAGACAATTGCCTGGGAATTAAATTTTTGTAATAAAAAGTAAAGATATTGAGGTCAAGGAAAAGGAGAGAGAATTCAAAACTTTTTTACTATTTCCCGGTACTTTAATAGTTCATCAAATTACAAATTAAATTTTGACATACATATATTATTTTTAATTATTTTTTTATTTTGTCAAATATGCTGCTATTTGTCAGAGGACTCTAGGGATGAAAAAGTTCAAATTGCAAAACTTCTAAAGCGAACATCGAATATCTTTATTGTAGCTAATAATAACATATCTTTCATTTTGATAAATCAAGTTCTAAATATATTACCAACATCGGAAAATACCGTTAAATACAAGCTTCCATGCAAAGTAGACGTTGACCATTAGACATTGTTAAAATAAAATTATTTATCTTCTTAGTAATTTTAAATAATTTCTAGGAAAGGAGGCTAATAAATTATGAGATTATTTTTGTATTTTTTAACTGAACTGAATTAAAATGATTGATTTTCATTTCCCGGAGTAAACATTTTCAAAATGTCGTATAATTCATTTAATAATAAAGAAATCGATGTGTACCTTCTATAATTGGGTAGCTGTTTTAAAAGGATTAAAGCTACTTACCTGAAATACTAAATTGTTGAAAAAAGCTAAAATGCTAAAAATGGTGTCGAAATTGGCGTAATATCAGAATCATCCACATGAAAGATGGAAAACTGGAACACAAAAGTATAACAATCATATCCGACGATTAAAAACAGTTTATGAGTACCAGAAGATAATTATAATTTAGTTAAAATCGAAATTAATTGTAGAAAAGGTTTACTACGTTTCGGAAGGAGCTCGTAATATTTTAAAACCAAAAGTAGTTTCGCAAAACTTAAAGCTCATAAAAAAGATTTAGGAATGCTAGCCGAGCTCATCCTACTGTTCATGGTAAAGTGGCGTGAGATGGTATTAAAGCAAACCTCAAAAAACGCAGCGAAGTATAGCCAACAGAGCTCTCATCAAGATCGTATCTTAGGCGCGACAACTATATTCCATTGGGCAATGGAATATTGTAAATAAACTAAAATATTATTTAGTAGCAAAGAAGATCATTAGGACTCATTGAGAACACTGAAGAACAGATTCGATGCTGTGGTAACAATTCATGTTACCACTCAATACCAGCTTTTATACCGCTTGGCGATGGAAATGACCACATTAAGCTCTTAAAGAAAAAGCTCTTAGCTTTCTTTGGATAAAAAAGGGCCTTTTTGTAACAAAATTTTTGATTTTGCAATTTGTTTTATTTTTTTCTTAAAATATTGAAAGTTCTGGGTAATTATCCGGATAATGTAGTTACAGGATAACCTCACAGGGTAGTTATAGGGATACAGTTAATTACGTCATATGGGTAATTGTCATACGATTGAACAACAAGTAAAAAAATTGATAAATATGGCCAGGCCGAACTTTTTAAGCCCTCTACCATCTCTAATCTAGGCCAAAACTTTATCTAGATTGGTAGCTTTACGTTTTGACCATTAGAGACGATTTTTGGCAACATGAGCCAGAAAGTCTAGCAACTATGCTCTTTTTAGAGGAATTTTGTACGTAACAACACACAAAGGGGGAAACATTTCTTCCCTGGGCCGATTTCGCACATTTACAACCCCAAACAGCCTATGACCATAATCCATCATCATGCACATTTTAGGATTCTAGGTTGATTCGGTTGACTTCGATCAAGTTTTCAACAGGCATACAGTGGTGTTGCAAACGGAATAACAAATTTAGTGTTAGTATTGTCTACGCTGGACACCTTAAATGTATACCCTATGTCGAAGAGTGGATGGTATACTCAATTTGTCATCCCGTTTACCAAGAAATACCGATCGAAGACCCTATGAAGTATATATATTATAAATTTCCAAGACGACGAGGCCATGTCCGTCCGTGTTCCTGTTGAAAGGTGATAGCCTCAAACGAGTTAACTTAGAATCATGAAATTTTGCCATAATAATTAAATTTATCGTTTTGTATTTCTCACTGATTATCAACGTCGGTTTGCGTGAGTGATGCGTTATCGTTCAAACAGTGCGGTTTATTGCCTCCTTCGCTTTCGTTTACTGCACAGTGGGCCCGTACCGAACAAAACGTGGTCGTAATCATATTTTCGTAATTTAATCGGAAATTGTTTCTAAAGGGTTTTCCAATAGCGACATAAAAATTTCGTATCTTTATGTCAACGCACCTTCAAACATTTTAAATGATCTTTTAGTGTCAAAACATTTTCAACATGGTAAAGTTAACTTACGAGCATCGGTTGGAAATCATTAAAAATTACTACCGAAATTCTGAGCCGTGCTCGCAACTTTAAAAGCGCTTACTGCATTTTATGCCGGATATGTGATTGGGTCGTAATTTTTCGTCGATGAAAACAATGACCATGTTGCAGTCAATGGAAAGTCTATCGTGCCATGTTAGAAAATTATGTTTGGCCAGAATTGAATGTGCTTGGCATCGCCGATATGTGGTTTCAACAAAACGGTGCCACTAGCCACTAGCAAATTCGGTGAACGTGTTATCTCGAGAAATGGTCCGGATAAATGGCCACCTCGTTCATGCGGTTTAACGCCATTGGATTTCTTTTTAGGGGGCCACATATATTCATTGGTCTATGCCAACAAGTCAACAACTTTAGACGAGCTCAGAACAACATCCAACGCGAAGTTGCCAACGTTCCGTCTAAATGCGTGCAAGAGTGGTATCAATACACCTGAAATAAATTTGAACTCTATATCTTAGATATTCTGTGTGTTTATTAATATATAAAATTGTTATATACTTAATGAAAAACCCTGTACAAGACTAGGATCATTAACACGAGCTATTTATTATTATAACTAGCTTGATTTATAAAAAATATTTTATACTCAAACTTTTCCGGAAGTTTTGACCCGATTAAAATGTGAATGTTCTTGCACACTGTGAAGTCTGTACAGTGGTATTGGCAAAGCAAAATTGCAAATGTAAAATATGTATACACACGTATATCAAACTTCTTATTCTTAACGTTTTTTCTTTAATGATTTGGATTTGTATCAGTATTTCGATTCTTTTTCTTTGTTTTTAAATTGTACAATCCGAACTTTGACCGTTTTTTATGAATTTTATTTCAGACATTTAAAGGTATAAACCGATTTAAGAGATATTTTCTAAATTTGTTTTCATTGTACGAAAATGTCAACCCATTTTTAAATTTTTGAGCATTGATATAACAAAAAATATGTCGGATTTTATCGCATTGAACAAAGTCTCGACAGTTTAGTCAATTTTGAATTACTAGCGACATCTTAAGGGAAATTAAAAATAGTTACGTAGCAGCGTATAAAGGCCCATTTAAGGCCCATTTAGTCTGCTACCTGCAGAAGTCTACCGTCGTCAACCGTCAAACTGTAGTTATCTCCCTCTAACACATGCAAAATGCAACCCCCAACTGAAATAGCTGATTGTCTACCGTCAACCGTCGAGACTAAATGGGCCTTAAAACGTATGTATTATCATATATGGCCGACCTTATTGAGAAAAACAATGCTAAGAAGAGGGAGACTAGTTCCCACCTTCCTATTCAGTAGCCTCCATGTGATACTGAAATTTTTACCTGTGATTTCAAAAAAGCAAATCTTTCTGGACATATTTTTTTGCTATTTACAACGACAACACATATATCATAATTGAAGGCGAAACGCGAAATATAATAAAAACTTGTCCGATGACAAATGATGGCCTTGCAAGCCATCCCTAGTGTATCTGCTAATACGACCCACAATAAAACCGTTGAGTCAGATAGAAAATTCTTACGATAGTAGAAAGTTTAAAAGCTTTCACCCTGTGCCCGCAAATTCTTTACATAAAAATGCCTATTATGCTCTGAACACCCAAAAGGATAATGTACAGAATTTCTTACATTATTTGTTCGAAAACGAACGATGCTTTTGCAAACAGAAGTATTATTCGATGCTGCGTCGAACAGAAGCATCATTCGATGCTGCATCGAACAGAAGCATCATTCGATGCTGCATCGAAAAGATGTTGCAACAAGCAGAACTGCTTTAACCCGACATGAAATACTAGACATTCAAAAGCAATTAATATAGACCCTCGATTCTAACAAGTCCAATCAAATATTACGAGTAATGATGGCCACTCGACTGGTAATCGCTCTTTGCAAATTGCAATCCTTTGCAACTCAACTCCAATCAAGCATGTACTCAACTGTCCTTCTGAGGACAACCGTTGTAGACGTGTGCATGCATAAACTTTGCCTGAGATGCTGCGTCGTCGCGAAAAAAGTATTTGCTCACCTTTAGCGCACCTACTGCCGAAATTATTGGCTAAAATGACGCTTTATCAGAAAGATCGACAAAAATATGTCAAATATCTACTGGCTCTGCCAATTATCCACTATTTAACTTATATTGTAGGTTACATACATATTAGTTGGCCCAATTTTTAGATATCCGTTTATCCGACATTAACATGAACAATCTTAAGTGTTCTCATTCTCATATGGATTTAGAATTAAAATAATGCTCACTGTTCAGGAACGCATTCCATACTCATATTTATTTAGTTAATATGTACATATTTCATTCAATCATTAATTTACCCCTTTTTGTACCTTTATTGCACATCCCTATTTTCCTTTCATAAATACTCATTTCTATTCATACATTATTTCTATTTGACACTATCCTATCATTTCTATTACAACCAGCTATGGGCGAATGCAAAATGAAAGTGCAAAGAGAGCGAATGTTGTGTACATATACAAAATTGATGAGCGAAGCAGATAACCAGCTATGGGCGAATGCAAAATGAAAATGCAAAGAGAGCGAATGTTGTGTACATATACAAAATTGATGAGCGAAGCAGATAACTTACCCAATAAACATTGACGTAAACTAGTTTATTAACAATTGTTTTCCAAACACTATTTCCAAACTAGTTTACGAAAATTAAAACTCACAAATTTATTGTAATGTATTTATAAAAGATGTACTAAAATAGACATTTACAATACTTTCGTAAGTATACTGGCCTGCTTGAATTACAATCGTCGCCACATCCGTATTTACAATCGTATTTACATCCAATTTTGAAACAAACAAATATACACATTTACAACAAACATTCCACATGATTTATTAAATATTGTTTTTTCAAATTGATTTCCAATTGTTTTCCAAGCATGGATACAATTGTAGAATACCCTTTTGTTTATCCGATAATTGGAAATCAACATGTTACAATGATTACCATAAAGAATTTCCAAGCTTACGTTTACTAATGTAAGTTTATAATCAATTTATAGTAAGTTTATAATGTTTATTGGGTATCTGCTTCGCTCATCAATGCAAAAGAGCATAAAACCAACAAATGCACCAATACAGTGTCACATATGAAAAGCTTTCAATGTAGTGGTGCCCATACTTGATTACAACATTCAAATCAGTCCACATCTTGCGCTTCTACGAATAAGACATTATACCGTCCACTCAGTTATATTTTGTGAATAACTCTTTATTTAATAAACATTGTAAAATCTTTAAGTGTCGTGGTTTCACTTAAAAGCAAACATTAATAAAGGGCTTGTGAATAATTATCAAACATATCTTTGGTACTTACGATCCGGATAGCTGGTGCCTCATAACCAGATCGGTATTGTGAAATTACATATGAACATTAATATGTAATTATGTACGTCGTTTCGTTGTGTGTGAACATTTCAAGAACATTGTGAAATTTATTTTGGTTGAACGCGTTGTTGCGCATTGAAAATACGTTGCAAGTGTACAGACATACATATGTACATGCAGATGTGTGGATCAAATGTACAGACATATGTACATGCAGATGTGTGACTCAAGAGCATGATTGTGCGCATTGAAAACCGTTGTGTTATGTAGAATTGTGAGTGTGCGCGAAAGGGTGAAGATCGAACCATTGTATGAACTTTATGTTGTAAAGTAAACTCAGTGCGTGGTCGTGTGTATGAAAAGACGTATACAATGATGCTCATCAATAGGACATGTTTGTGGTTACGAAGACTGTATTCGTAAACGTTCGAAGATTTATTGTTGAAAAATTTATTGCTGATTACTGTATGTACATTTTTGAATTACCTAAGAAAAGGCTCAAAAAATGAACGTAATTCTGAAGAGGTCGACTGTGTTGAAAGGGTCTCTTAGTAGAGCATTTATATTTGCTTCCGAACCGCCGGACAATACGACAGTTCGTGAAATTATTACACGTACTGCCAGATTAGATGCTGCTTGGGAGAAGTTTGAACAATGTACTTCGCAATTGTGTTCCTTCAACATCATTAGAGGGATATGAAGATCCGGAGAGTTTCTTTTACTCATACGAAGAGAATTATGTTTCGATGAAAGGAACGCTTGAGACACTGAGACATTCTTGGGTGCTAGGGATTCAACGCCAGAATTGAATGAAGCATTTTCGCGTTTTGCGGATCAACAATCAACATTACTTCAAAGAGTCGCTGAGGGTCCTAGCACGTCTAGGAGTGAATTACCAAAGATACGAATTGAACCGTTCACTGGAAACTACAAAGGCTGGCCGGCATTCAAAGACTTATTTGTGTCCGTCATTGATTCAAAAAATGATTTATCGAATACTCAGAAATTTCATTATAAAAGTTCTTTATTAAAAGATGATGCTGCAAAACTTATTAAGCATATGCAGATATCAGACTCTTCGTACACCGCAGCATGGGAGAGACTGGTAGAACGTTTTGACAGACCATGTCATATAGTCATGTCGTATATTGAAACATTTATGTCATTAAAACCTGTCAAAGAGGAAGACGCTATAGCTCTACGGAAAATATCCGACGTTACTCATGAGGTTGTACGAGGTTTAAATGCAATTATTCAAAATGGTCGTGATCCATTATCTTTTGAACAATAAATTGAATACTGACACGCGTAGAAGGTGGTTTGAGAATAGTCGAGATGAAACTGAACCGACAGTGGATATGTTATTGAAGTTTTTAGATCAGCGTTGTGAAGAGCTTGAGCTTGGCTCTAAGAAATCTAAACATTTAATAGGTTAACATCATACATACATCTACAACAATGGTCACAACGAACAATCCAAAGTCATGCTATAAGTGTAACGCTTGTAATCATGTTTTAATGAAATGTCCTCAAATTTTGTCCCTGACAATCGATCAACGTCGTTCATTTGTTAAAGTCAACAATTTATGTTTCAATTGCTTGAGTAAGGGCCATTCTTCGTACGATTGTAAGTCAGGCAATCGATGTAGAACATGTAAACATAAACATCATACTTTGACTCATCCGTTATCAGGGCCTATGACAGGAAATAGAACTTAATCCTTGAGAACACCTGCATTGACGTCCGTGCTCAGGGCTATGAATACTCAACCTAATACCTCTTCTGGAACTTTTACTGCGAGTTCTTAATAAAGACAATGTTTTTAATCATATTTTGCCGACGGCAGTTGTAGGAGCTCGGGATCATCAGGGTAACTTAGTGCATTCTCGTGTACTTCTTGACACTGCTTCTGGGCTCTCCTATATTACTGAAAGTTGCATCAAACGACTTGGAATAAGACGGCAGCCTTCCCGGATTGCACTGACTGGAATTTCATCGGTAAAAGCAGACACGACCAACGGGCACGGAAATATTCATATAAGATTAAGAGTTCCTGGTAGACCAATAGGCGCACAAGTTCATGTTTTGAATAGGATTTCATCATCGATACCGAAAACTTCACTCCATGCAGATATCTTACGCAAATTTGATAACGTTACCCTCGCAGATCCTGCATTTTACAGATTATCGGAAGTAGTCATTCTACTTGGCGCAGGGTATGTCTGGGATAAGTTTACATTCGACAGAATACGCGATCAACATTGAACTTCATAGCTGTTTATTCAATATTTGGATGGGTTGTAACATCCAAATACCAGCTTTGGTATCTTTAGTAGACATTGACAGGTCATTACGAGCTTTTTGGGAAATTGAAGAATGCCCAGGAACGCCTTCAGAAGACGAATCATCAGTCATTGCAGAGGAACACTTTAAGAATACGCATCTTAGGGACAGTAACGGGAAATATATTGTTCAGCTACCATTTATTGATAAGGACGTGGCATTTGCCGACACGTACAAAGGCGCTCTAACGCGTTTCCATTCGACTAAAAGACGCTTATCGAGAAATTTAATTTTGAAGCAGCAATACATCAATTTCATGAGGGAATACAACAATTTAGGACAATTGCGCGAACTTCCATCGCATGAAATTGGAGTCTCGGACGGCAGAGTCTTTTATCTACCGCACCACCTAGTTGTTGGCAAGAAGCTACGTGTTGTCTTTGATGGATCATTTTCAGACTCAGAGGGAGCATCATTAAATAGCCGACTACACATAGGTTCACCGATACAAAGAAATCTTTTCGCAGTTTGTTTACGCTTTCGTATTATGGCAAGAAGGCCCAGAAGAACAACTCAGACATTTTCATCTCTGTACTGTGACTTACGGTACAGCATCAGCACCCTTTTTAGCTGTAAGGGTTTTAGAGCAAATAGCTAGGGATCATAAGGAGACACATCCAAATGCATCCAGAATTTTAATGGAAGATTTTTATATCGATGATGTCGTGACTGGCGCTTCATCCGAAGCTGAACTACTTTGTTACCGCGATGAACTAATTGATGTTCTTTCCTTGTGTGGAATAAAACTGAGCAAATGGGTATCTAACTCAATCTCTTTAAAAGAAACAAAAATTACGAATAACAGCGAACTTAACTTTTTAAATCATGACGAAAATGACTGCAAAGACACTCGGAATTTATTGGAACTCGGAAGATGACATTATGCAATACAAGGTCAAGCTTAATGACTGTGAACACATAACCAAGCGCAGAGTTCTTTCGGATGTCGCTCGAATCTTCGATCCACTTGGTCTAGGGTCACCTGTTGTTGTTGAGTTTAAAATCCTGTTTCAGGACTTATGGTTGAAAAACTTAACTTGGGACGATCCGCTTCCACAGAACGTTGCGGAGCTTTGGCGCAGATACCGGAACGATCTCTTCAGACTTGATCAGTTAAAAGTAAGTCGTTTTGTTGTACATACTGGTGAGATACAATTACATGGCTTTGCGACGCATCGACGTAGGCCTACTCAGCCGTCGTATATTGCCGATCCAGGGATGACAAGAGTCCTATACACGTTTCTCTTATTGCATCTAAAACACGTGTAGCGCCGTTGATGCAAATCTCATTGCCAAGATTGAAACTGTGTGGAGCTTTGCTACTGACTAGACTTATAAAGACTTTCGTTACGGATCTTGCAAACAGAAATCTTACACTCTACGCATGGTGAGATTCTACGATCGTACTATCTTGGTTAGCCATTCAGCCGATAAAACTAAAGACTTTCGTTGCTAATCGTACTTTGGAAATATTAGACACACTTCCTCGAAACATATGGAATCACGTGCGCTCCAAGCAGAACCCAGCAGATTCTGCATCACGCGAAATCATGGCAAAACAATTGATAGATTTTGATTTGTGGTGGAAGGGACCTACGTGGCTAACAAATGCACAGGAGTTCAAAGACAATGAACTCAGTACCGCTCTACGCTCAGAAGAAGATGATTTGGTTCAGTATGAACTAAAAAATAACCCGACGACGTTATTATCTTCGACTGACATTCCAGAGGGTCCTCTGGAAAATTTGATAAACAGAACATCATCATGATTTAAATTATTACGTGTAACAGCATACGTAATTTGATTTGTAACTGCGATAAGGACGAAAAGTAAACCTGAATTTACACACATGACCATACGTACCAGGAAATTCACGACGCTAGAACTAAATGCCTAATTATTGCTCATGAATGCTTTCGCGAAGAAATTACATGCTTAGAATGAAATACTGCATTTCCAAAGAAGTCAAAATTATGGAAACTTTCTCCCTATATGGACGATTAGAGACTTCTTCGCGTTGGTGTACGAATAGAAAAAGCAGATTTACCAAATGAGACCAGGATGAGACAAGGATGCTATTCTATATTGTTTCTATTACAACATTCAAATCAGTCCACATCTTGCGCTTCAACAAATAAGACATTATACAGTCCACTCCGCAATATTTTGTGGATAACTCTTTATTTAATAAACATTGTACAACCTTTAAGTGTCGTGGTTTCAATTAGAGACAAACATTAATAAAGGGTTTGTGAATGTGCTTATTATCAAACACTCACTACTGTACGTACATAAATATTCCAATGACGACCTCATCGCTCAAAAGGCCGTATTTGAATAGATTGTCACCGGAAAGATCTCCCAAATCAAACCATTACAATCAGTTGTGTATTACTATAGCTATTTGAAGCAGGTTAACAAACTGTATCATTTTTGGGAGGTGGAAAAGGTTTTTAGCGGACCAAAAAATATGCATTCCACTTATCGAAGTTGCAAAGATTTAAACGTTGATTCACTACCCTTTAAATACAAACTCCTATTAGAGTTACAGTTAGTTCAATTACGAAGGTGAGCTGTTCCCCAATTCTTGAGAAATAAGTCCCGTTTTTAAAATCCTTTTATCAAGACAGAGTATGACTTTGGCATAAAGGAATATGTTCCTCTAAGAAATATGGTTGAAGTTTAACCAAGACTCGTGTTATATCTACCACATCACGTTATTTTTAAGCCCGAAAGCGTGCAAACCAACCTTCTAGTAGTTTCAAATGCTCAGAAACCCACATTAAATAGCGTAAGCCTAAATAACGGTTTTCATATCGGGCCCGTACTAAATCAGATTTGATGATTTTGGTTCTGCGATAGACTTTTTCAGTATGTCTTTCACGCTAATATTAAAAAGTGTTGTGGCAAATTCTGGTACACTGAATTCAAACCGTATAGCAACGAATAGTTTTCTTTCTGCATGGGCTAGAAAGATGATATTAGCGATTTGAACATAGTGACTTCTGTTGCGATCTGTGCCCCATACTTAGCTATCAATACTCTGGTTCAGATAGTAGATGATTACGAATCGCATTACGCCCTAGTGTTCGAAATTATAAAAAGCCAGATGTATGTCGAAGATTTCTTGGCTGGTACTCACAGTATTAGAGAAGCGATCCAGGGTCTTATAGAACAAATAAAGTTTCTCTCTTCTGCAGGTACGCGTCTCCGTAAATGGTCTGCAAACAGTCAAGATCTGCTAGACGATTTATCTCCGGAATATTAAATAGATTCAGAATATCTGAAAATTTTGGATGATAGTACCGCCAAAACTTTGTGTTTACGTTGGAAAGCTGGAAGAAATTATTTCCTTTTCAAGCTTGTTCCCCCCCGGATAGAACTGTAGTCACCAAACGAGACTTCTAATCTTAAATTGATAAATTGTTCGATCCAGCAAGTGGATCGCATTTTTGGACAATTATTCCGAGATCGAAAGGATTAAAATTCCCCGGTTAGTTGGTTTCAACCCTGACGATGAAGTCAGGCTTCATGTGTTTTATGATGCTTCGAAGAAAACATACGCGGCCACTTTGTATATTTGAATCCAAAACCTGATTGCTGATAAACCCACCCTTTAAGTTGCTTCAATATTAAACCTAAGATTCAGAAAAAAGTTGGTTCTAAAAACTGGCATTAAGTTGTCTCCCACGACAATCCTGCTGATATAGCATCTCGAGGTATTTTAACAAGAGATGCAATATCTCACAACTTTTGGTGGAAAGGAGCTATTTGGTTAAGCCTTTCTCGTACGGAATAGTCCCGGGAAATATTCAGCGTAATGACAAATCTGGAACTTGTAATGTAATAGTGCATACAACCCTGGTCTTTTTTACAGAAGATATATTAATTCGTTTTTCCAGTCTTTATCGAGCTATGAGAAATGTACGTTAATTTTTCGATTATATCTCCAATATGTGCAAAAATATAAAGCTACCCACTCATATTCTACTTTTGAACTTGGTCAAGGTGAAATAAATTTCGTAAAAGGTCGTTTGGTAATTTGTGTCACATAACCCATTTTCCTAAATATCCTTTTTTGTTTTTTTTTTTTTCGAACGTTCCCATCGCCGCCACTCATACCCGCCCCTGTCGACCGAGGGGGCCACATCCCCATGACGTAGCGACATCGTACACATTATGAACCGATCCATAACGGAGAGATGGCAACAAATAACATCATTCGAAGATTAGCTACAGACACAAGTCAACAGCCAACCGGTAAAATACCACATAAATAAATCTAAACTAATATAGAGAATTTAAATAGGCATAATGTACCCACCACCATAATCTTTAAATATCAATAATAATACCCAACACCAAGAAACAATAAGAATTAATACTTAAAGCTAGAATCTAGTATCTACTAATAATATTATACAGAATGTGAGTTTAAATGAAAAATAATAATAGATTTCAATGCATCGAAGCTTAAGGAAAAATCTATTAGTTGAAATAAGGAATTGAAGTCGGCACACATTCTACGAATTGGATCACCACATGCGTAATTGTATCGTTGAAAATCCAAGTGTAAAAACTGATAGTGTCTCGAAGGTCTTAATGGGACATTAATATAAATTCTTGATATTAAAAAGTCCGACGGAACAGCCCCCCGAATAATTTTATATATCATCATAGTATTCATCATTGTTCGCCTATCTTTAATGTGGGCAATTTAATGAGATTTAACCTACTGGTATAGGATGGTAGTTCATAACCAGAAGACCAGTTAAGATTCCTTAAGCAGAAAAGTAGAAATTGCTTTTGCACAGATTCAATTTTGTTTACGTAAGAATCATATTGGGGATCCCATACCACCGAGCCGTATTCCAAAATTGGTCTCACAAGTGAGGTAAACAGCTGTTTCGTAGTATACGGGTCAGTAAACTCTTTTGTCCAACGTTTTATTTACCATTGTAATAATATGATTATTGAAATTTAACTTTCTGTCCATCATAGAACCAAGATCAATAAATGAATCGACAGATGTCAATTCAATGCCACATAAGTTATATATTGAGGGCAACATTTTAGATCTGAAGAAACTCATGTGTTTGCATTTCTTTAAGTTGAGTTCCATGCAATTCATATCACACCATCTACTGAATCTGTTCAAGTCATCTTGCAATTTGGTAGAGTCAGCATTATTTGAATAAGATGAATAGATTTTTACATCATCAGCAAACATAAGAATGCTGGATTTGGTAATAGATTCCGGTAAGTCATTTATGAATAATAAAAATAGCACCGGACCAAGGTGGCTACCTTGTGGGACACCAGAGGAAATATGAATTGTTCTAGAAATACAATTTTCAAATGATACCACTTGCTCCCTACCAACTAGATAGGAAGAAAGCCAATTTAAAAAATTATAATTGAATCCAATTCTATTTAACTTGTAAAGTAAGAGCCTATGATTTACTTTATCAAATGCCTTACTAAAATCAGTGTAGATAACGTCAGTTTGTTTACGAGAAACAAACCCATTTATAACTTCAGATGAAAACTGTAGCAGATTAGTTATAGTGGAATGGCCTCTACGAAATCCATGTTGACATGGATGTAAAATAGGGGTCACGCCATGTACAATGAAATTGGTAACAATTTTCTCAAAAAGTTTAGGAATTGCACTCAATTTAGCAATGCCTCTATAGTTCGAAACATTTAACAGACTTCCTGAATTATTGAGTGGTGTCAAATACGACTTTTTCCATATATCTGGGAAGTGCCCTAGTCTCAATGATGAATTAAATAATAAGGTCAACGGCAAAGCAAGAGATTCTGCGCAGCCTTTCAACAACAAATTCGGTATCCCATCTGGGCCTAAAGTACAAGTGGGTTTTATACGTTGCATATTTAAATGAATCAGCGAGTTATCTAAAATTGGAGGAACAACCTGATTAACTGCAGAAATAGTATATGGGTAAACGAACGCGAAGAATAAACAGATTCAAAGAAATCAGCAAAGCAATTTGCAATAGACTGATCATCAGAGAATTCAACATCGTTACATCTAATCCTAGTTGGCCTAGATGATGTTCGACGTTTCAAATTAACGAAGTTGTAAAACGATTTAGGGTCAGTTTTAAAATTATCCCTAACCTTCAACAAGTAGGACCGATAGCACCGGCGAGACTCAATATTACATTTATGTCTAGCCACAAAAATTTATCAAGGCATGACTGAATTCCTCAATACTATCACATCTGCAAATTCCATTCCAGTCTACAGCTGACAATAGTGCATTGAGACATTCAAAATCACAGCGTTTGAAACAAAATCTAAAAGAATCTCTGGAAGTGAATGGTAAAGTTTTGAGAGGCATAGGAGTTGAAAAAGAAACACACAAAGTAGGATGGTGAGTATCCTCCGGAGTAGAAATAGGGTTAATTCTAGATGATTGAAATGAATGTGAATCATTGGTTAAAATCAGGTCTAGAATCTTACCGCTTAAGTTTAGCGTATTATAAATCTGAAACAGGTTCTTTTCTGCAAACAACCTAGCAACATCAGCTGTCCAATCACTGCTAGCGAGGGGAGTTAGTGCATCTGAGTCAGGTAACATATGCCACGAGACAGAAGATAAATTAAAATCACCTAAAATTAAAATTAAATCGGATTTGCCCATATTTAAAACAATTGATTCAATGGCAGATAAATGGTCCTTATAAACAACAAAAGAAGACGGGGAATATATGAACAAGTAATGAAAAGTTTTACTGTTCCAAGATTAACGCAAACTGCAATAAATTCAATACCACTGAATTCATCAGTAAGAATACGTTCGGAAGATAAAGAAGAGGAAACTGCTATTAAAACTCCACCCCCTATTCTCCCTATTCTATCATTTCTATTAATCAAATAACTACTACACATTACCTCTGAGCTCAAAATATCACTTTTCAGCCATGTCTCTGTGAAAACAATGATATCGAACTCAAAGTCATAGCTATCCACAAACAATCGGCTTAATTTTGTATTCAAGCCTCTCACATTTTGGTAAGCTATAGTACAAATGTCAATTAGTTTTTTGATGCTGGCTGTGACTGATGTGGCAGTTTAGCCAAATTCGGTCTTCGCCTTCTATTTGTTCTTTGAACAAATTCTTTAATTAGCGCCCTGTCGGGCCAAAAATTTGGATCAACAATCCTCTGATAGATATCATCGGATACATTAATTTGAATATATTTAAGTTGTGCTTACCAACTAGTTTTGACTTAATATACAACTCAATGTCCTCAGTCGTCGTATCTGGGGCAAAACGAGAAATAAAAATAGTTATTCTAGCGGGAATGACTGTTAATTCCCTAGGTCTAGAAGAACTAGAAGCAGATGAAGAGGCCACATCAACCGTTTGAATAATCGGTCCTTCTCTCATCTCAACGTCTATAAACACCTGGCTAACGTTGGCTGTATTAACAGCAGCAGGTGTTTCAAGATTGACGTTCAATGTTGAAATTGCCGTCGGTTGTTCTTCGGAATTTTCCACGCCGGGTCCCACAACGTTTGCAGGATTTGGTGCTTCAACAGTTCCGTCTAAACCAAATAAACCTCTGGAAGCCTAACCGATAATGGACGGTACAACATTTCCCTGGTCGACCGCAAAAGCGGGTGTCACAGGTAATGTATTATCATTACCTATATCTGACCTTATTTCCAGTGTTATCGGGGATTTTTTTTTATTCGACTTCCTACGCTTTGGCGTCGGTGTCGTATTAGGAGGTATATAATTGTCCAATTCAGGATACAAGTTGAAGATATCCGAGAATTTAGAAAATTTTTCTTGGATATCCATCAATTCTTTTCCCATTTTGGAAACTTCCGCTAGTGAATCCTTGAAGAATTTGTAAAATTAGACGTCAATTCTTCTACACCGCGGGCAGCACCATCTGATGCCATTGTTTTGACTCAAGGCATCAGCAGCTCTCGCAGAAACATTGGCACATTTGGGATGTGCAAACTTACCACATACCCAACAGCCAATCAACCTCTCAGTTGACGCAGTGGTGCATCCAATTATCAGACACTGCTTTATTTTTAATTAAATTTTAAATAAAATTAATTTAATTAAACAAAAATTTCTATAATTTTAAGCAAATCCCTCAAGAAAAATATACAATAAATTTCTAGGATTACACAATTAGTATTTTCACGGAAAAAAAAAGAAACACAATGGCAACGCTAAACAGCAAAGAATGGTATAAAAGAAAATGTACAAAAAGCACAACAAGAAATGTTACAAAGTCACTCTTTTGTTGTTGTAATACCACAATTACAAATCAACGATAAATAATTCTACACAGTAATAATATATCAAACAAACTTTGACAACACTATTAGCACGGTAAAACCACAGAACACTTTTCATTCGATTGATGTTATTTTCAATATAATTGGCCATTTAGTTCCAATAACATAAATTAAAATAAATTAAAAAAAGACTAATATTTGGTCAAACTCCAAAAAGAAATAAATAGAAATGCCCTCAGCGTGATATAGCCCTGATGAGATCATAAAAACATGGTAATTTGCCTACAAATAAACGGAGTATCGGGAGTCGAAAATGTTTTTCAAGGATCGGATTCCTAAGTGCGAGTGACTGGCTTACAAACTGCGAACGGTGTTCGTATTCAAACAATAGTAAAACTCCTGATTTTACCCAACACCGGAAACCACTATTAGAATATTTTTTATTTACTGTTGTTTTTTTCTCTAGAGAAATGTCTACCCCTCTGAAGTGTCGTCATTAGAGCTTTCGCTGCAGGGTCTTCCAGAAAAAGCATGTGATGCACCGATGCCCTCGATTCCGTGCAATGGACCTTAAAAAGCGTCCGGACACAAAAACAAAAGAAAGTAAGAAATTAAGCCAACATCGCTTCGAGCGAAATTAACATGACGAATAAAAAATCGGAGGAATTTTTCAAAATTAAAAAAAAAAAATATTGTTTTTTTTTCTTAAACCAATCTTCACTTCTTTTTACCATAATAAATTGAAAATTTTCTTCATTTAAAATGTAAGAGAAAATCACGCATTATGGAATATTAGTTAGGTATATTTTAATCTAGATAAGAATGGGTTTGGCCAATAGGGTCTAAAATGCTTTTTTGCGAATGATATATACTCATTGGTTTAGGTATGCCCAAGGTGGAGGGTATATGAATTTAATTTATATATTTGATTACATACTAAATTTTTATCGTCCGAACTTTATAGCGAAATGCAGAAGCTAAAATCACAAATGCTTAATTTTTGATTCAGCAACTACAAATGCAAGTTGAAGAATTAAAAATTCAACTAGCTCATTCCAAAAATGATATATAACGCAGCCAGGCCCAGAGCATACAATTATCTATGCAAACAAGGGTTTCCACTACCATCAACCACCACTTTACAATGAATCCCACAACTGTCGGTTCTACTTATATACCGGATTGACCCAAATCAAATACTTTTCGGCCAGGAGTAGTCACTTTAACAATATGTGTTATTATTTGTTTGTCCATTTTTTCGTCTTGGGATCAGCGCTTTACGGAATGCCTGCTCCGAGTATTACTGGTCCGGGCCGGGATCGAACAAAACCCTGGACCTTGTGTCTGCCCGGTTTGTCAGAGCCGTGTACACCGTCGAGCTACATGAAATGGGTGCAATTTAGGAGATGTTTAGGTCCGAACACATTAGGGAGTATAGGGGAACGGACATTGTTGTCTCGTGTTGTATCAACGTAGATCACTGTGTGTCACAGGATGTCATCGTCATTCATCTAATTGACTTCCCGCATCAGCATTAACATATTCAACATCTAACACCAAAGATTGCAGTTACCACCCCTAACAGTACAAACCAGTTCTAATGTTATGGCGAATGTAACGCCGCCATTAAATATGCCTCCAGCACAGCGGTACTCTTAGAAGAGGTAAAGAAGGAGAGAGACATCTCCGTGGTTTCCCCTAGTCAAACACATAACCCAGAAGCGTATGTTCCACATTGAACGGCTTCCTGGTCAGCGCCTGTCTCTATGTTAGGAGCGATTGTATAATCGCCCTGGCGTGAGGCAAAAAACGCTAGCGGTAGGATCCCCGACAAACAAACAAATATGGATAGAAAACCATGCCGGTGAAGATGATAGATTTCGAAGTGATTCCCGTTCCTGTGCATCGCTGTTCTATCGGTACTTTTATGGTGTGTGCTCTTCAGACATTCGTGGTCTTATATCTGACGTGATGATGTTCAGCAGGGATACACGGCTGCCCAATATTTACACCCATTTGTTATCGGTTGACTGGTTGACCGTACTACAGAACAAATTTGTGTTTCGCCCGTATATCAGCTTACGGCAAATGAATTTCCCAACAAGTACGACATCCATAAATTTAAAACAAATATCAATAAACATTACTTCCTTTTCCCCCAATCGATTCCTTGCTTTACACCCACCAAAGCAATGCATTGCATGTATAGGGGAAAACCTCTGAGTGTTGGTTAATGAAAAAAGGCATCACAAACACCGCTATGGCTCAAGCCGAAGGAACCTAAAAGAAAATAGCCTGGAGAAACCTAATACAACGCGATTAAATAAGCCGAAGGTTGTTCAGCTTTAAAACGAGTTAAACACCGCAGGTTTTAGGAACCTCGTCGAGGTAAAAACGATATGCCCTGGAAAACGTTTAGGTCGATGCAGAAGCGGAAGAAAACAAACCGCAAGATGAAAACGAAACCGGACACAATTGTCGAATTCGAAGAACCCAAAAAGTGATCTGCTTTTACAGCTTTAGGAAAATGGCGAAAAAGCGGATGTTTTCCGAGGCGCAGTTGGAGACTTCCAAAGAGACCAAGCATCGGTTTGCAATTCAAAAAAAAGACGATTCTTGAGATAAAAGACATCCATGGATTTACCGAGAAGGAGGATATTTGCCATGTTATTTATCTTATCTTCGGTCTTCGGAAAGAAACCTCACGAAATGCTTCAATCCCGCGACTGCCGGTTCTATGTACTGAATTGACACGAAGCGAACATTTTTCGGCCAGAGGCAATTACCTCAATAACATGTGTTTTTTGTTCGTTTTTTTTCTTCGTTGGAGAAGATCTTCCCAGAAAGCCTGCTCCGAATATTACTAGTCCGAGCCAGGATCGAACAAAACCCCTGACCATGGATCTGCTCAGAACCTGGCATGGATGCACTTAAGGAGCTGTTCAGGTCTGAACCACATCAGTATAGCGAAGCGGACTTTGCTGCCTCGTGCTACATCAACGAAGTTAGCATTGGGTCTCTGGATTTGGTTCATCATCGCCGTCTGCATTTTCGTCGTCATCGGATTCATCAGTCAACTATGAGACTCCCTCGCAACAGCATCAAGATATACACCATCTTACACCATAGATTGCAGTTGCCACCACTAACAGTGCATAAATTTTGCAATTTAATTGCAATGTCCTGAGCTAAAAATGAGTCGGCGAAACATGGTCGCTGCCATCCATGAAACTAAGCTGAATGGCACCTGCAACCTGCATAGTGCTTGAGGACACCCCCACGCGGATTATGGGCGATTGCCATAGCTCGCCAGACATAACTATGGCATCGCCTGGTATGATCATCGACGTCACCTGGAACCTGATACCTCACTAGGATCGGACCACCTTCCCATAATTCGATCCCTAAATATACCATCCGACCTTATAACCTCTGAACGCCGTATGTATCTCAATCAAGATCCGGGCCGTCATTAACGCAGAAACCGCTCGCCATAATCCTGCTGGTCATATACCCGTAAGATTAGTAGGTTGGCCAACTTGAAGCAGTGCAACATAAGTTCCGGAATCGGCAAGTTGTGGACAATGGTAAAATCATTTTCTAACCCTTTTAGAAAGGATGATCGAATAGCCGTCACATTCGGTGATAGAACAGTTACAGATCCGAAGCGGCGCGAATTTTATTGTACCCGCCTTTTTATTAAACCCACACAAAGAGATAAGGATAGTATTGCGTCGTATCCACGCTCTCTGAGTCGAAAAGACACCACCACAATTTACCATTGGCGAAGTTGCCAATGTTATCCGCAGCGCAGAGTCATCAAAGGATCTCAATGCTGATGTTGAAGCACTTGTACAAAGTGCTGAATCTGTCGCTAGCCAAGCACTTAGTTCCCGATTCCTGGAGAATGGGCAGAGTGGTACCTCAGAGATGTCCAGCCGTACAAAAGGGAACCTTTAGATCATCGCAACTATCAGGTAGGAATGAACCACATTCACGCTGATTAAGTCACAGCAGCAGTATCCAAGTTCAGTGTGAATGTAGGGCTAGGTTCTGGCTCAGCTGAGATCTGTAGGGTGCAGCCTCAATTCTTATTTGGAACGAATTGATGCTAACGTTCCGGACGCCTGCCCCGCCTTCCACCTGGGCACACATGATGTGTGTGTTAATTGCCCGGCCAAGCCCACTCAGCTGAACCCCAGACAGTTCAAATGGCGCGTTTCCTCCATCTGGATATCGAAGAAGATCCCTTATAGACGAACAGGACTTTAAAAAATAAATTGTTGTTGCAACAACAACAACGAAATGCTTTATATGGATATAATACGATCACTAAGCAGAGGACTGCAATAATGAGCACGATCGTTTCAAATGTTTTAGATAAAGGTCACAACGCGAAAGTTTGTGTCAACGACCCACAATGCTTGTTTTGGGCGCAGGATAGTATGAAAGACGCTAGCAAACTATTTACGAGCAAGACGCCAGGTTCAACGATAAAGAGGAAAACCAGAATTCCGGAGAATTCTGTGGAGGAAACTGACAAAACGATTGCAAACAGCAGAAGGGCGAGTTCCAGCCATATATGTGGTGAAGCAAACATAAACTTATGGGACATATCCTACAAAAAGAGATAAGGAAATCGCCTCAAATATCGTTTCCCGTCATGCTGCGTAAAATAATAGGAACTTTATTTTCATACCGCATATTGTCAGTAATTTACACATAAACAAATAGATCAATAAGAACGAAGCGATTTTCGTAATCACAGTTCAGGAAGCTTTTAAAGCCCGCTCCAAAATAGGTGATACCAAAGTGCTGGATGACACCAAAAAAGGTACCAACAAGAAGAAACAAGATATAATATATGAGCATATGATGAATATATGAGTTGGAGACCATTTCTATCGCTCTTCGCATTCTCTTAAGTACTTTTGGGGTTATACTAGATAACAGGTTCAACTTTAAGGCGGCACTAGCCAGAATGTTACCCAATATCGGAGGACCCAAGCAGGCTAGAAGGTGATTACTAGCGACAGTCGTGATCATTAATGCTGATGATGGGGTAAGATGCACACGGTGACAGTGGTGAAGGAGAGCGAAAACTTGAAGCACGACAAGAGTATGTATAAGTAATGATAGCGTTAATGCTAATGCGTTAATGCCTTGCGAAGTAACACTTAATGGTAGACCCGTGGGGGAGAGCGGTTGAAGTGTAGGGGGTGTGGTTTAGTACGTAGGTGTTAGCAATGACAATCGTGCATGTTTTTGACGAGGGCCACTAGTATCTTTGAAGATTCCACACCTGTGGTTCCAAAAAAAATCCAATTTATAGCAATTTATTACGCGTTAAAATCAGTAAGGTAATAGAATTTATGATCCGGAGACAAATCATAATCGCTGCGATTCAGGAAACTAATGCCACCTGCAGCCCTGCTCCTCCTCAACCAGATCGAACATCTTCGGTGTGGTGATAATCAGCATATGTTCCACGAGCAGCATAGCACAACAACTGCATTACACGCCATCACCATACGTATAAGTCGCGAACTTAACCACAGCGACAGGACAGTCCTCGTGGCCCAATCATGCTACTCTGTTTGATGATATTGCAGAAATGTTGCTTCCGCCTACTTTAAAATGTTGGGTCGTAAACTATGTATGTATGTGAGCACCGGTCATATGAAGAATTAAGAACAGGAAGTCTTAGCCCCGTAGAGTTAAGTTGGGAGTTCCCCAGGGTGAGAGATATCCACGGCACTGTTAACTTCCACCTCTCTATGATTACACAATTCTGGACCTAAAGTGGACGACATATGCGAGGAAATCAACTGTTACCTCACTGACTTAGCACGCTTCTGTAAAGCGAGGAATATGAAAATACTCCTTGTTATTTAAACAGTATATGCTTGGCTATTTACGCAGTATGCATCCCAACCACCTTTATATTGACATGATGCCTCCGCGCTGATGAAGTCACATCAGCAGTATCAAGCTATAGCGGAAACATCCCCCAAAGATTTCATCAGAAGAGAAGACGCTTCCTTGACAGACGCGCTTGGTTCTGACTAAGCTGAGAACAGAATGGTACAGCCGCATCAATTCGTATTGAGCACGAATTGACGCTTACGTCCCGCACGTTTGTCCTGCCTGCCATCAGGGATCTCATGACGTGCTGCATCTTAAATTGTCCGGCCAAGCCCACTTAGCTGACCCCTCAGGTATCTTTTGATCATACAGTTCAAATAGAGCGCCCATAGACGAATAAGACTTACATTACGCCATATATAGAACAATAAGCACCTTAAGATGGAGTAAGAAGAAAACGATAAATGAAAAAATTATGAGCACCGCCATCGAATTTATGAGGCATGAGACAGATATGTCAGCCGAAGACAAAATTTTCGTGCTAGCATTCGGTGAGATAAAGGTTGTGGAAACATATAAGTACGGTGCGTGCTTATGTGCGGAATCCGGCAAATCCCGTTCGAGTTATAATAGCGTGAGGTTTGTAAAATCCTGGAACCAACACATTTACTTTGGCTACGACTGCGCAATGATTAAAGATATTTTGGTATCTATTATATCAGAAATATATCAAAAATGGTGGGAACAAACTCCTATCTGGGCCCATCCAACCGCTCATTGTGGAAAGTTTTAGGCATCTCTACACGTAAAAATTTCACGGAAGGCTAAAAACGAATATGTTGAAAGTGTATAACAAGTTAAAGATATTATATTGCCTGCATAGGAAAGCCCTGTCATACATTGACTGTATGTTTTGCACACTTATTTCTATGACAGCCAAAAGATAAAACAGTAACAGCTTAACAAAAAGTAACGATTCAGTGTGCCCGAACCTTTACTTAAGCTCAGGTCTGGGAGTGATACGTCAATAGATTACAAGAATAAATTGGAAAACATACACATCTCGGTTTCAGTTTCTGGTAATCATATGTTGCTTAACTATCAGAACATTAAGTAATTCTATACTTTTAAAAAGGTCGGACAAATTAAAGTTGGCAGCACAGATGGTTTAAAACACTACAGCCCATGCAATTTACACGATGCAATTTGCTGGTTTTCAAAATTGATAAACTAAACGATTGATTCGACGTGATAAACTCCAAGGCATTTACTCTTTATTTTACTTATATACCATAGACATATAAAAAAAAATTATATTTAAATCGTTAATTTAATCGTTTGGGAATGACTTCGCAGCCCAAAAAAGTCAAATAAACGACGTGATGTCCAAACTTTTTATTTCCAATAAAAAATCTTTCGAATATTTTCAAATGAATTATTGATGTCCAAAAATTCCCTTGTTATGACGTATGAGTACGGTATGAAATACGTTATTATTTGTCAACTATGCTTTTTAACTTAGATACGTGCTTCCTCCCGGCGAGAATACGAGTAGATCTCTAAAGAAATATGAAAAAAATAAAATGTGTACTTAAATTAACCTTATACTAACATTTTTAATGTTATAAAATGAAATCCAAAGGAACAAATATATTACGTTTTTCTAATTTATTTAAATTTGGTCATTAAATGGCATTCTGAATAGAATGTTGCTTTTTCAAAAATTTGTTGGATTAGCTAACATTGAATTGTAAAAGTTCCTTTTTGCGATATAAGCATTCTACATTTTATTGAAATTTCATTCTAAAACTAATCATTCTAGAACTATCTTATATCACTATTTTTCTACTTTAAACAGTGTTCATTCTGTAGTAAAATAGCCCTGCTAAGCAAATTTGATGAAAATCCACCAAATTAGCCGCTGTAAGATCTGTTGGACCCCAACACAGGACAACAATTGTAAGTCATGTGCCATTTATGATTACGAGTGTAAATGTAAAGACGCACAGCTCTCATTCGACTTTGGAAATTAGTATAAAGGTTGGGCAAAAGACAAGTATCTTTTTAAATTATAGGTTATGTTGACTCTCACAGCTGTTCCTAGCTCGTTGTCTTAACAAAAAATTTCTATCATACCTTATCGAAACGAGTCGAAAAATCGAATCATCTCTGCGGCTACGTTGACAAACGAAATTGTTGTATCTAGGAGGACATTTTTGCCTTAGGCCAAGCTTATGTTTACTCATTTTCATCCAATTGCGTCAGCCTAATGATGAATGATGTTTAAGTTTGAGAAAAGTTCGTGAGACTGGCATGCTAATGAAAAACACTCACTGCCCCCATTTTCGTACGGCGCGCACAGACGAGAATTTGGCTGCAGAAGTCGTCTGTCTGTTAGTGAAGAAGTTATAAAACGAGTGGCGAAAATGCTACCGATAAATGTCTGAAAATTCCTTAAACAATTTTAAGTAGCTTTATGTTTTTACAAAGTAATTCATATCATTTTTTATTTCCAGAAACTTTTTCATTTGGTCAGAGTCGTGCTTTTTCTACTCCGACTTCAGCGAAATGTCCAAAACTCCGGCTCCACAACCCTGGTAAAAAGAACTCATTTTTCTTCAAAAAAATATTCTGGCTGAAGACATTTTATTACGAAAAATATTTGATTGATTTATTTTCAATTTTACGTCTGTATATGATGATGTGTAAAAGAACAGGCGTGGTCGATGCAAATATGACATCTCAATATTGATAACTGGGTAGAACTGCTTTTTCTTAACATTTCTTCTATACTCGTACATTTGATTTTAATTCGTTTCGGTAGGTTAGCAAATTCACATTTATAGAAAACATACTCCTTAAACGACCGCTGCTGAATGCTTAAACGACCGCTGCTCAAATGAAAAAGTATTCGAATTTAATTGAAACGGGAAATCCAAATATGACGCAATCGGATCAGTCTTTGCCTTCATTTGGCACATTGTATTCAAGATGCCAAGTACCCGAGGAGTGTATAGAAATTACGGTCAATGATTTGCCGACATACGTTTTAACGCGTGTGGCTAGTGGCACCGTCTTGTTGAAACCTCTATCGGCGATGTCCAGCTAATCC